>OU426851.1:24409905-25009905 GCA_911387685.1 Dolichovespula media | reverse complement strand
TTTATAGATACTTTCGCCAGTTAATTTTTTCGATAAGATACATCGGAAGTAAGAATTTTATAAGAATTTTTCTTCTAACCTTAGGAGCAATTGTATAGGAATATTTCTCAGAAAAGATTCGCAGGATTTAGCGAAAAAATGAACATTTTCTTTCGGAAAAAAGTTTTATTTTTCTACCAAGGGAACAAGAGGGTGAGAGAGAGAGAGAGAGAGAGAGAGAGAGAGAGAGAGAGAGAGAGAGAGAGAGAGAGAGAAAGAGAGAGAGAGGGAGGGAGAGAAGGAGAGAAGTGAGTGTACGTCTGATTACGTTTATTGATGCAGCCTTGTGAGAGCTATCCACGATTCTGTGCATGGAGATGAAAATACACACACATACATATACACACAGGGTTATATCGTCGGCGTACGGAATTCACCACCTATATGCGATGTCGCGTGCGCGCGCGTGCTTACCCACGCGCGCGCCTAGTGGTTGGTAGCGAGTAATAAGGGGTGAGAGGAATAAGGAGAAGGGCTGACGCGATAGATAGAAAGCAGGGAAAGAATGTGTTTCACACGACTCGATCGTTAAAGCGGTACACAGTACCACCCCACCACGTGGCTGTGACACACGTACAAGTCCATTCATAAAATTATACGTCTTACTATTAGAATCATTTTTTCTAATATCGATTTGTTGATTAAATGGACTTAGAGATCGTAGAAAGGAAAGAAATACTAGCATAGATACGAGTAATACTATAATGTTCGAAATCGATGATAAAAAGGAGTTTTAAAAATCTTTGCATATATATATATATATATATATATATATATATATGAACATATACTCGTTTAATATATATATATATATATATATATAAGTTCGGCCGTTTTAAGGAAAACCCACAGCGTTCCACGAGAGGCAAATAAAAGTATAACGTCCGAGTCTGCATTGAGCGACGCTTCCATTCATGATATCCTGACGCAAGCGCTCTATCGTAAAGCCGCATGGCGAATGGCGATGTGAAAGGGGTTAGAGGGGTGACTTGCGTCTCCCACGTAATCGAGAGAATTGTAAATTGAACTCCTACTCTCGAGCGTCAACGTAGAACGATACGTTTCAATGTCTTTATGAAATTTTACTGGTCTTGAAACAAAGCGAAGGATCAAGGATGAAGGTTGATAAGTACTGGGGAACTATTAAAAAATAAAATAAAAGTATATTTGTACTTAATGAATGAAAATTCGGGAGATAGAAGAAAAGGTATTGACGCTTTATGTAAAATTTCATAGAAAAGAGATTTTTTGATACTCTGACCGATACGTTACATGTTTATATATCTATCATTGGAAATCAATTTGATCGTATTTATTAGGACGGAGAAAGAAGGGCAAGTGTGATTTTATCAGAATACGACGAAGGGTTCATGGGATGAGAGCGCAAAATATATCTGTTCGTGGAATCCTTCTCAAGGTCAATACGTAAGGGTTAGTGAGCAAGCGATGCGTCTATGGGATAAAAATAAAACGGCTCGCACATGGAAAAGATATCATCGGACCGAATTGCAAAAGAAAAGTCAGTCGTGTATAACCATATATATTAAATGAGAAATCTCGTGGCAGGTCGATTGAGGAAAGTTATGTACATAATGCAAATTGTTGGACCTATTCGACATTGTCAATGCGATGATAAATAGAAAGAGAAAGAGAAAGAGAAAGAGAAAGAGAAAGAGAAAGAGAAAGAGAAAGAGAAAAAGAAGTATAGAAAGAAAGGGTCAAAGAGATTTCGAGGAATTTGGTGGCCTAACAGAGGCGAACATAGCACTACGGGGGTGTGGATTAGGTATACGCATACATAGAGAAGGAGAGAGAGACAAAGAGGGCGAAAAAGAAGGGGATGCGCTTGCGCGGCTCCGATTGGTTGAACAGGAGTTGAGTAGTGGGGGACGCGGGTCTTCAAGCTCGGTTAAAACTACTGTAGTGGACGAATTCGACTTTAGTGCGGACGGAAAGCTCGAAAGGTGCAAGATCTTCTTGTATTCTGTGAAGTACACGTGGTAAGGAAAGAAAGCAAATAGTAAAATTGAGAAAAAGATCAGTATTTTTCTTGCCGCCAAAAACGCCAGGCCTCTTTTTTTCTTCACTATTGTTATCTAAGATTGTGTTTAGAAAAACACGTTCGCACTATATATATGTATATATGTAAATATCTGTTTATAAGTACGATAACATATATACGAGATCATCGGTGTCGTCAACATCGAATGTTTATGCTGCTGAAGTTAGACGGTGCTCGACATCAGGACGAAACGGTTAGCGTGTTATGAAGTCTTCATAAATCTAGAAGGTATTTATATTAAAAAAAAAAAAAGTAGATATATCATATTCCTCTATCGATATAAAATCATTCAAAAATTTTCATTGTTTTACAAATTTCTTTCGAAGCTATACAATTATATACGGTAATTTTATCTAAGTCCTTGTTAAATGTATGGTAACTAATTCGATAGAAATTTAATAAAGGGGGAGAGAAAAAATAATATTGTTTAACTTTTGTTGCAAACGTGATTTTTTGTGTTCTAAAGTATATTCATCGAATGATATTAAAATTCGAATAACTGTAAGAAATTTAAAAGCCACCCGGCACCGAACGATGTTACATCAAATAATTCACGAAAATTAGTAACTTTGTCGTCGTTGTTTTTGTAACATCATATTCGCTTTAAAAAACAAGAATCGAAAATGAATAGAGTCAAATATAAGAATAACTGAACAAAAGAATACATATGTTTTACGCACAGGTAAGATGTTGAAATACGATCCTTAAATTATTCGAAATCGAAACGATCTTTTCTCGTTGAAATTTGAATTTTTTTTCTTTTTACCTTTAAAGGACACTATCTTAATATTTTGATATTTGATCTTGCCGAACAACGAATAGGTTATCATGTTAGCCAATTGTTCCTTCAAATAAAATTCGAACTTCTTTTTGGAAAGTTCTTTGGAGTTGAAAACATTCCAGAATGATTCAAACGAACGAAGCTGTAAAGATTAAAGGGAATGGATATATAGATGGATACAGAATTAAAGGATTAATGTGTAAATTTTCAAGATGTACAAGTATAAGAATTTTTTTGTATAATCTACGATATAAGAATTTTTCTGCAAAAAGAAGTTTTGACTATTCGGTATCGTAAAATTCCGTTAGAGCTTTTATCTTTTTATCTCTCTCTCTCTCTCTCTCTCTCTCTCTCTCTCTCTCTCTCTCTCTCTCTCTCTCTCTCTCTCTCTCTCTCTCTCTCTCTTTCTCTCTCTCCCTCCCACTCTCTTTTCCTCTTTTTTCCTTCGAGTTTTCTTTTCACAAATTCACATAGAAAATGTACCTTTGTACGGATGGGTCGACGATGGTTACTTTCAATGGTGGTAGTGGTACATCGGCGCACGTGCGCCACAAGGTTCGCGCGCGTGGGCGTTCTCTCCCTCTCTTTCTTCCTCCCTCTTTATCTTTTCCTCCCCCTCTCCCCCCTCTCTCTTTCTCTCTCTCTCTCTCTATTTTTGCGCGTAAATGCGAGGAACCAAGTGGTTCATGCGCGCTCGCGTGCCTTCAAAACCACCCACCGCCACCACCGACCCTCTGCGTAGGTATCGGACCTTTTACTTTCTCCTCCTTTCTGACCCTCGAGAGGAAAAGCAGGTCTGACCTTGGTCGCCATGGCGATTTCAAGGATACCACCCTCGAAGTGCCACGAAGTATTCGGAAAATGAATAATTCTTTTTTCTTCTTTTTTCTTCCAATCTATACTCCTCTTCTCTGTTCTGCTTTCTTTCTTTTTGAAATTTTTTTATGAAAAATGCCATTGCTATTTCTTTTTGTTACTTCTTCTTCCGGTCACTCTTATCGAAATTATTAAAATGAGAGAGAGAGAGAGAGAGAGAGAGAGAGAGAGAGAGAGAGAGAGAGAGAGAGAGAGAGAGAGAGAGAGAGAGAGAGAGAGACAGAGAGAGAGACAGAGAGAGAGAGAGAGAGAGAGAGAGAGACGGAGAGACGGAGAGACGGAGAGACGGAGAGACGGAGAGACGGAGAGACGGAGAGACGGAGAGACGGAGAGACGGAGAGACGGAGAGACGGAGAGACGGAGAGACGGAGAGACGGAGAGACGGAGAGACGGAGAGACAGAGAGACAGAGAGATAGAGAAACAGAGAGACAGAGAGACAGAGACAGAGAGACAGAGAGAGAGAGAGAGAGACAGAGAGAGAGAGAGAGAGAGTGAGAAATTACTTGAATGAATCATGAAAAGTGAAATTTATTATTGTCTAACGGATCATATGTAAATTAATATTAATATATTATAATCGTCGTTCGATTTTTAATTAATTGATAATAAATATAATAATTCGAAGATTCAATTTAATTAAAAGTAGAAGGAAAATATTCGGTTGTTCATCGACAAGTCGATCGATTCCGAGAATCGATGTTTTACAATGATTGGTCTAATCGGTAAGATCTACAAGATCAAGGTTTGGAAAGATTTCTTTCTATTTTTATCGTTTGTATCGGCATGTTTTATTTTCATTCAATGAAGGGGAAGAAGGAAAATTTCATGTCGTTCAAAATTCGATGAGTTTATATAGGTTGTTTTTATTATTATAAGAATGTCAGGAATAAAATTTTCAAACAAATTGGATCGTTGAGAATTGATGTAATATTATTATTTTATTCGTGTAAAAGATGAAATATCTTTTCCGCATATAAACCAGTCATGGGATAAATTCGAGCGGCTGAGGGACGAGAAAAGGACCACGAGTCTTTCGTTCGCGAAAGGGATATATATGTATCTACGCCGATTTCCCGTGGTTATTGATTTCTGTGGGGTCCCATGAGTGGAAGCGGGACCCTATTTCTCGATCCCAAGAGCAGAAGGGTATTCTGCTTCCTTGTTGCACAAGTAGATACTCAGTGGCCTTGAACCAGCTGGCGTATGGCTGTCCCGATTTCAAAACTGGAACAAACAGTATCCATGCAATATCAAGATATATATTTTCAAATGTTGACGTTTCTATATTTTACGTTTTAATTGAGTATTTGTTTTGTTTACTTATTTTCTTATCGTATAAATAATAAATTAACGCATTTGTCATATAGTCCTGAGGAAACAATAACGAATTCTTTCCTTTGAACGCGTTGAAAGGAAAATAGAAATAAAAAATCACAATATCACCCCTCTAATGTTTCAGATCTGAGAAAAACTACGAGAAAAAAGATCATCGCAGATTTGTTAATCTATCAAGATGAAACGTAGCCAGAATTACAATCGTGGCATGAACTTTTTCGGAAGATATCAACGGGATCAACAACAACAACAACAACAACAACAACAACAACAACAACAACAACGACGACGACAACAGCAACAGCAACAGCAACAGCAACGACAACAGCAACGACAACAGCAACGACAACAGCAACAGCAACAACTACAGCAACGACAACAACAGCAACAACAACAACGACAGCAACAGCAACACCAACAACTACAACAACAACTACTACCACAGCAACAACAACAACAACTACAGCAGCAGCAGCAAACACAACAACAGTTGCAGGAACATAACGTCGATATGAATGCGTTATGTCTGGTAAATAAGAAACTCTTTAAACACATTAGGACAAATTTAACTAATCTTTTAGCTGACTTTTTAAAGAAAGAAAAGATAACAACAAATGAAAACCCATTGTTATTCTAAAATTGCTCAACCAAACAAACGATTTTTAATGATTTTTTAACATTTGTAAACATAACTTTTCTTTTTCCATTTTACAATACAAACTATTTAATATGTAATTTATTATGTCAGTTTCAGTCCGGTTCGGAAAGTCCAGCAGGTACATCATCAGGAAGTAGTTCAACTTCTCAAGGCTACAACAGCCAATCGCCAGATGATTTAAACGTCGATTCGTTGATTAGTAGCCTTTTACAGGTCGTAAATGGTGATAATTATAACGTCAGTCCTAACTCTAACAACGTTAACTTTCCTCTATCAAGAGACCTCACAAATAGATGTAGAGACTGCCCAGATGGGTCCTGCGAATCATGCCTGATAGGGCGTCAATCGGTAAGGGGTAACTCCTCTTACTTCTTAGAACTATGTCTTTCGCTTAGCAACTTTTTAGTGCAAATGGTGCGTTGGAACAAATTTTTTTTTTTAATTTTCCTTATCAAAAAATAACAATTATACGGAATGATTCATGAATTCTTTTGCAAAGAATTATCTACAAATCAATTTATGATTCATATTTTAACATACAAAGTTTGTCTTTTATGCTTGTGTGTATAGCATGTAACATATTATCAGGAGGTGCGTTTACAAAGTTGATTGGAAAATGTTGCCGATAGATGGCACGCCGATATACACGATTATAAGAAAGATAGCCTTTCGTCAGGGGCGGTTCTGAAATTGATAGTTAAGGCATTTTGTAACTAGATGGTATCTTGAATTCTCTGATTGATCATTGATATTTTTTAATGAAGATCATAGGAATCTGTAGATGCAACTAAAATCTTTAAGAAAAACGTAAAATAATGAATGATTTATATTCAACAAAATGATACTTGAATATACGTGTTCGTATGTAGAATAGATGTGAATGATTCTTTGAAAGAAAATTATCAAATCATACTATCTATATACCTGCACTACTTATTGTTAGCATATTCATAATGAAATAAGGAATAACGATTTTTTGTATAGGATCACTTGGACTTTAATTTGATACCAGAACGAAACGCAGTCCAAAATGTACAACAAGAAACTTCGAATTTATCATTGATACCCGTGCCACATTTTCAAAGAAGGCCAGTAGTTCATTGCGAAATTCATGGAGCTCACAAATTTTACTGTCAGACTTGCAGTCAATCCTATTGCGGAGAGTGTGGTGTCTATCACAATGGACACGTGACGATAAATGTGGCGGAAGCGATGGAAAGTGCCACAGCGGAAGTTAATCGAATAATGAACGAAGCCCGAGGTGGAATTAATACTATGAGACAAGATTTGAACTCATGCCAAGTATGTACAATCTATAATAAAACTTATACCTATGAATTATTTTAATCCTAATATTGAATTATTAACGAAAAATGACTCAAATCGAGTTTGATCAGAACTTTTATTTTCATTGTGATAGATGGCTGCTGAGCTACTAGAACGGAAAGCGAGACAGGCAACAGCTGACGTGATACAATGCATAAAAAAAATAACAAATGCTTTGGAGACACGTGAAAGGGAATTGTTACAGAGAATTGAAGAGGCAAGATTATTGAAATTTTCGGCAATAAAAGCGAGAGACGATGGACTCCGAGTTGGAATAGTCCAATTGACGAAAACCATGAAAAAACTTAGCACAGCGGTTGAAACCTATACAATGGGCAATAATCCAAGAGAATTGATAATCAGCAAGGATATGGCAACATCAGAGGTATTAAAAAATAATTTAGAAAATAACAAATATATATAATTAGCAAAGGATATTATAATGTATAAAATAATATAAAGATGTTGTGTTCACGAAAATCATTATGTAGGAATGTAAGATTCGAGGGCAGGTAGAGAGTATGTTAGCCACGGTCGAGCGATACTCCAACTCGGGAATAGAGAAGTTTTATAGATAGATTTTATTAATATTTGGAAAGTATGAAAACTACGTAATGTTCGTGGTTTTCCTTTAGACCGATTGAAATTCCGTTGCTAACTGAAAACTGCATTTTCCTACTAGTCTTCCTCATCGTCCGCTCGAGAATTCATTGCGTGATGTTTCAAGTTGCTAGATTCGAACGACGCTTATACAGTGACACGTGTTGCTTATTGTTACTATTCCAAGTCAAAGTAATCTTTAAAATGTTATTCGTCAGAAATGCTCCGTATAGGATCACATGTGATCCTTGATCCTCTTATTATTTGATATCTTTGTTCAATTGGATAATTTGCGGCACAATCAGCACAACAGAGGCAATATTGCATATTGTTAATCATACATTTTATTGTTCCTTCAGATGCATAGAGCTCGTCAGATTCGGCACAATTTACCGCCGTTACAAGAACCCTGGCTAACATTTACTGGATCATCATCTAACGCGATTCAGAGTCTCCTAAACCTGGGCTCGATCGTAGTGAACAATCCAGGTCACATAGGTGATCGCCGATCTTTGAGAGGCCGTGGAAGTTCACTTCCACAACTGTTACCACCATCATCACCATTTCCTCGATCACCTTCAAACTCTATAGTTCCTATAGCACGAGGAAGACCGATACCGTTGAATGATTATCCTGTGACAGTTTGGTTTGGATCAAACACTCCTAATCGACCACCACAAATAATTGCAAATAATGGCGATCCTAGAGATAGTCTCTGCAGACCTTGGGGTGTTACATGCGACAAGGAGGGAAACATAATTCTAGCTGATAGATCGAATAACCGTATACAAATTTATCGATTGGACGGGACCTTAGTCAGAAGATTTGGTACATACGGTACTGGTCCTGGACAATTTGATCGGCCCGCTGGTGTAGCAGTCGATGCACGTCGACGTATCGTTGTTACTGATAAAGATAATCATCGTGTCCAGGTACCATAAATTTTATCGTACAATAATATCAAAGTATAGTATATTAACTATACTGTATTTATATAGAGAGAAGACTTCTATAACTTTAAAACACATATGCACGTTCGCATGCTCATTTCACTATTCTAGATCGTAACGATGGAAGGTCACTATATAACGAGCTTTGGCGAGAGAGGAAGTCTATGCGGTCAATTTAACTATCCATGGGGTGTGGCAGTTAATTCCGATTGTCTAATAGTTATTTCCGATTCAAGAAACCATCGTCTGCAAATGTTCAGTCCAGAAGGTGTTTTTCTTCGTAAATTTGGACATGAAACAAATCCAAGCATGTGGAAATACTTCGACTCGCCTCGTGGAATTGCTTTCAATCCGGAAGGCAACGTTGTCTGTACGGATTTCAACAATCATCGAATTCTTATCATCGATATTGACTTCATGAACTCTCGCATTCTCAATTGTGAAAATATCAGAGGTCAAAAACCATTCCTCAGACCACAAGGCATGGCCATCGACGATGACGGTAACATCGTTATTTCTGATTCAAGAAATAACAGAATACAGGTATTTAATTCTTCTGGAGCCTATAAATTTACAATTGGCAACTTCGGTACAGGATTAGGTGAAGTAGACAGACCATCTGGTGTTGCATTATGCCCAGATGGTAGAATCGCGGTCGTAGATTTCGGTAACAACCGGGCAATGTTGTATTAAAATGAATTTTGATGCAACACGAGTATCAAACACAAAGTGTAGATATTCTTACGTATACTCCTCTCTTTCTCTATATATATATATATACACATATACATATATTAGATATATATATCATAAATATCCAAAAAAGGATACAAAAGGACCGCGTTTTTGTTCATTCGCGAGACATTAGAAGCAATATTTTCGTACTAATTGTATATAATACGATACGGGAATACATGGATGTTCCTTCCTCACTTTCGGTGCCAAGATACGAGTACAAAAAAAATAGAGAGAAAAGAAAACTAATCTTCGGTTTCAGTGTGTTCGAAAAATATGCTATTAGCCGGTTTATTATGCTTCCTATACACACCCACACCCACACACATACCCACCCACCCACCCACCCACCCACACACACACACACACACACACACACACAAAACAGGCACAGACAGAGAGAGACAGACAGACAGATATATATATATATATATATATATATATATATATATATATATATATATGTTATTTTAAAGCGTGCACAATCGGGTCTTAGAACTCCGATCAAATATATTAAAAAGATATGAAAATATCACAAAATATGTCAAAGAATGACAAAATATTAAAAACAATAAGTTTTTCTCAAATCTTCTTATGATAACATAAAGAGAATAACATAAAAAGATAAGAATAAGTTTATATGTCGTTTTCCGGTTAAAATATACGCTTTTTTGCGTGTTTTCTTTTTATTCTATCCTTTTTTTTATTTTATTACTAAAGTAATTAATTCGATTCTGATTACTCACGATTACGTAAAATTTAAGAAAACTGATTGTTTCATATGTTTCGGATATTTTCATTATTTTTTTACTTGGTATTTTAAACAATTTAAATTTTTACGTAATCGTAAGTAATCGGAATCGAATTTTATTTCTTTACTTTTATAGCAAAACGTGCATATTTTAACAGGGAAAACTACACATAAACGATATAATGCTTATCTTCCTATGTATCCTCTTTATGTTATCATAAAAGAAGGTTGAAGAAGTTATTAATGGATGTTTAGATGCAAGAGAAGGATAACAAAAAATTTACATGAGATAATGATTATTGTTTGTTTTCAATGTAGTCGTATAACGATGAGACGTCCCTTATTTAAAGAACAATTACGAACATACAATGCATTTGGAATAATGCGTTGTACAATATATGTTTAATGACGACCTTTAAGGAAGAATTTTCACTTAAATATTTATATACGTTACTTCACGATTTAAATATTGATCTTCCTATTGATATTTTCTAAATATTTGGGATAAGAGTAATAGATAGATGTATGATCTTTCGATTTTATTTCATTGATATCTCCGAATTAAATGATTTCTTTTCATTCAGCATATCGTATATTATATATTTGCAAAAATATTGTTAATTATTTACTTAAATCAATAATGCACATTATGAACTATGAAAGATCATTTAAATAAGAAATTGTGATGAAATAAGATCAAGAGATTGTATATCTACTTATTATTTTTATCCATAATATTTAACAAATATCAACAGGAAGATTTTATTCGGATCGTTCACAATTTCTTGCTACATTTGTTTCTTAAAATTTGTAGTAGTGACACGATTAACAAAAATTAATCCTACATATCAAGCACATTTTGCTGTACTTTATGCGATTTGTCGACAATTTATGCGTTAATTTCACTTATGCATGCATGATCTTTTAAAGATCGGAACTCTTAGAGTCAAAATTTTTTATCGATTATTAACATCATACCGGACAATGAGAAAAAGGAACGAAACCGCGTCTGTCGTAAATATAAAATTAATAATCTCTGTTGAAAGAAAAAGAAAATAGAAAGAAAGCAAAAAGAACAAAATATGACAAGAGGCCTCTGAAATAGTACTAACATTTGCTTTAATTTGTGACCATCAAAGGTCAAGTCATCGATTATATTTCACACCAGCATAAGACTGAAGTAAGACTGATTTAAGAAGAAAAAAGAAAAAAAGAAAAAAAATAATAAAAATTAAAAAAAAGTAAAAATGGGAAAGAAAAGTCCGGTATCCTTTTGTTGATACGTTGTATAACATACGTTGTGTGAAATTAGGAATAACATAAAACGAAAAAAAAAAAGATAAAAAGTAAGATAAAATTAAAAAAAAAAGATAAATAAAAAAACGGAAAAAGAGGGTAGAAAAAAAGATTATCACATTATCTCGTTTGCTTATGTAATATTTCGATATCTTTTTTTTTTTAATTAGCATTATGTATATAGTTAATTATATTATGTTTGAGTAATTATTTTATGTTTAATTCATTTGTGTTATAATTTTAAATACACAATGGACTTCATAAGTCAGGGACGCTTGATTAACAGTTGACTCGTATCATTATGTATAGATAAGTTTTTTATTACTTTCTGTAAAAAAAAAAGAGCATTTAACGAATCATATTACATTTGAGCAAAATCATATTCTATCTAAGTAATAATAGTCTATTCGAATGCATGTTTCATTATTTTCTTTGTTATCATAGAAGTAACTATATTTATCAGGTGCTATGTTAAAACCGCGACAGTATTAAACAAAATTTTTTTGTCTTCATTGATTTTAATATTTCTTTACTTGTGATCGCTAAATGTAACGTTTATATTTTTTTTTAATTTATTGATAATTTGTGATATATTATTTCTGAAGAAATTTTCTTTTTCTTTTTTTATATAAAGAAACGATTTTTTGCACAAAATACTTTTTACTTTGCAGGTCTTAAGAAAAAAGAATGACTAAAATTTACTTTGAACCATGAGATATTTGTGAAATTTAATGAAAAACAAATTTTTAATTGGTGACACGAAATTTAAAAATTTGTGTTTAATACGTTCATTGTTAAGTAATTTTTGAATTAGTGTCACTTTTAAAATATAAGTACCGAAAACGGTGTACGTTATAGTAAATTCACACAGTTCGGTTTTTTGGCCGTATCAGCGTCAACCTACTATGCTAAATCTGCTGATAAAACAATTTGCGACCAATTTGCATTTTTTTATCAGCAGATGCAGTGTTGTCAGTTGACGCCGATACGGTAAAAAAAAATGAAAACGTGTGAACTTACTCTTATATAGAGTTTAATAAATGTATACAAATTTTCTATTTTTTCTACAAAATGTGCAATATAACATACAAATAAATTTATTCCACATTAAAAATAGGCAGAAATAACAAAAAATGTTAATTTTTCAAGATTTCGGTTTACTTTCATTTTGTTGCGATTATTTTTTTTTATTAAGCCCATGACAGTTTTTCTTACTAAACGCGTATTTTTTTACAATTAATTTTTGTATTAATGTATCTTTGTATATTGTCTTTTTTTAAAATTATTTTTGTGATCATTATAATTTTCCTTTTTGCTTATGTGTTGCTTTTATTTTTATTCTTTTTCACGATAATGCAAACATTTAACCACCCAATTGCAAAATAAATTTGTGCAATTAAAGAAAGCTGCATTTGCAATCCTGACAATTCCTCATTATGCCGTGCATGCATCGTTATCGGTACACGGCTTAAAAAATATTGCAAACATTGTCATAAAGCATGTATTAGTGATTCCAACAATTATTTCCTTCCATTTTCCCTATCATTGAGAAAATTAAAACTTTATATGAAAATGAGATTCAGTGTGCAAGGAATGCATTAAAATGAAATTTCTGTTTGAACGTTTATTCCGAAAGTGAGACAGAAATAAAATACTTCCATGCACGACCCGACACAGTTTCATTTTTACGATTTTATTACTTGCGCCTGACGATTATTCATAATAAAATAAGAAATTTCATTGTACGAATTCTTCAAAATCCAGTAATAAATATAAAAGGTATGTGATCAAAAGTCACTTAGGAGACTCTAAAAAATAAATAAGATAAATCCGATAACGCGGGACACTTATTAAGCGCTTTTTATTTCTCTTTGTACTATCGCTTTTAAACATCGTATGTATCAGTTTCTAGAGATGCATTCTCAAGTTAGATTGGTTGTTACATAGAGAAATAAAAACACGTCTATATTAATGTTTTTCAATTTTGATCTCGCTTAAACACTCTACAAGAGTGTTCAATAATCAAATCAAGGTATACAATTAAAGTTGCGAGTATAACAAAAGAGTACTTGTAAAATTAAGTTTTGACTGATATATAGTTTTCAATAATTTTATTAGAAATATATTTATCCCTCGTGCGCGCGCGCACTTACTTTACGCACTCAGAAAAATATATTTTTCTTGAAAATCCCTTACGTCTTATTTATTAAATATGTTATATATCAATCATCAGCAAATATTTATTAGATTTTCTCATTTTAATCATTTTTGCTTTACTTGCAATGAGCGTATAAGCAAAAGCCAAATATAAATTATGAAAATATTTGTTTCACGCATATATTTAAACAAAAATGCCGATATATGCATTTGTTATCTCATTTTTTTCGCACGAAGTTAATACGCTTGCCACAAGTAGAACAAAAAAATGGTCAAAATGATGTGAATAATACAATCGAATAAAAATTTATGGTTTACTGATATGTAAAATATTCAATACATGTACGTAAATAAGATAGAGATTTTCAAGTCGCGTTGAAAATAGAAAAGTTACCGCGAAAAACAAGGAATGAGTGTATGTAAAACCGATGATCAGTATTTACATTGTTGATTAAGAAATAGAACAGAAAAAGACGGAAATAGAAAAAAAATATAAAAGAAAAGATGACTGTTAACCTCTTCGGTACTACTGTTGTTAGCCTCATAGTATTTACATGACAGCCGAGAAGAAGCGTAGCGTGTAAAAAAAATACTTTTTTACATAATATTTAATCTAATATAATTAAATAATACTCAATTATATTAGATTAAGTATTATTTATAATAGCTCGCATAATATAAGGCCTTTATACGTTTTTGCTACAAATAATTTCTCTGGATTTCTTTCCTTTTAATTTTATCATTATTATAAAACCAGCAATTGTTCTTCGGTAAAGTAACCTTTCTACTTCGATCGGCTGTATATATATTTTCTAGTTTTTGATTTTTAAAGTTGATTATAGTACTGAAGAGGCTAATGAAGTTATTTATATCGATTAGATCTTAATTCGATTAAAATGTTTGATTAAGGCCAAAAAACGAATGTTTCTTGCAATATATATATATATATATATATATATATATATATATATATATATATATATATATATATATATATATATATATATATAAGAATTAGATATTAAATGAGATTAAAAAAATATTATACACTTTACATAGCAAGTGCAAAAGCAATGCATGACAATACGGAGACTGTCTCCGTAGGCAATGCACAACTTCTATATTATTTATTTGTTCGTAAGAATCTGTATCTTTTTTTTTTCAATTCAAACAAATACTTATAGTTGATTGAATAATATTTTTTTATTTATTATCTCATTTAATATGAGACTCATCACAGATGGGTAGGATGCGAATGTGTTATAACTTGCCGAATGAAAGTCTAAATGTGCGCCAAATATTTTGATCGATGGATGGTTAAAAGATTTTATGTAAAAGAAAATTTTGAATAAAAACGAGAGACGTATGTGACGTTAGAATCATAAGAGAAATATTTTACAGGTAGAAATGAAAAAAAAATGAAAGCGAATAAATGAAAATGTTATTGATTTGACTGCCGAGGCATGCTTATCTTATATTTTTCTTATAAATATGCATCTAAATATTCTCTTGTAAATGTCTTTCTCTAAACGTGTATACTAGAGATCGTTAAACAGTATAAGAAAAGTACATGATTTCAACGAATATTTTGGGAAATTTTCCAAAATGAATGAAAATAATTTAATAAGGAACAACAGCGTTTTTGTGCTGCTGAATCATGAATACTCTAACGAAATAAGTTCCTGTAAATGTATTTTAGAAAGGTCTGCAAGTAAAATTTAATGAATCGATATCTATAATATTTATTTCTATATAATAGAAAAAAAAATTCAAGTGTTGTATTGAGCGTTATGTAGACGGCGATCTTTATGAAAAAATCGTCGTTTAATTTTATTGAGACTCTATTCGCACGATCGAGTAAAGACATAAAAAAAAAATGTTACGAAAAGGAGAAAGTTAACTTCTATTTAAAGGAAGTTAATTTAAATTTGATAGATCACGAAGAAAAAGTAAACAACTTGATGTTAATATAGCAGAAGTGTTGACGCCTTCTTTAAAAGGCTTACACAAAAAGATATTTTTAAGTAGAAAAAAAAAAAAAAAAAATTCTGCTCATGCGATGTTACTTTTAAAAAATAAGTGAAAATCATAAAGATTTTCAGACTGTCGTCATAGCACTTCACGATTTCTTTTCAAACTTATTCTCAAGAAAATCAATAGCGTTACTCTGTTACTATTATTGTTAATACTACTCTAACACGTTCGCGATTATATTTTAGATTTCTTATATTCGAAATTTTTTTCAATCTTGTTTTAGGACGATTATATTAATACGATCTCAATTGCAATTAATATCATTAATTTTTCACATATACTGATCCAATTTGTTGAATTGTAAAATTATAATATTGGTGCTTTTTCAATGTAATTAAAGCAATAATAATTTCCTATATAGAAAAATATTAATAAAATTCTTTTTGCTCTAAAGTAATACTTGAATAACACTAATGAACATAACAATATATGCTGGAATTTTATTGATATTTTTTATATTCTACGAAATTTTTTATATTAGTATTGTGATTACTTTATAATTCGTATTTATTTAGTCATTTATTTATTCGAATGAACAATCGTTAAAAAGAAATAGAATATTACTTGCTTATCGTCATATATATTAAGAGTACCAGCAAATGATTGTGACGATTAAATTACAGGAAACAAGACGATATTAAAAAATTTCGAAGAAAGTTCCTAGTATTTGATTTGCGGTATTGTTCATTATTTATAAAAATACAAAAATATATATTATATGTACACTTGTGCGAATGCACAATTATTATATATTATCGTTATTTTTATCGCTTCTTTTAATATTTTATTATTAGTTTTCCTTCTAATTCTTTTCCATTGATTTTCCTTCTAATTTTTTTCCATTGTTATCATTATTATCGTCATGATTGGCTTATCATTTATAATCATTCCGAGCTTGTGGTTTCAATCATATTTATCATCTAATTGATGCGTATCGATATATGCATTACATAAAAAAAAATACACAAAATGAATGAGTGGCATGCCTTTAATAATATTGTAATGATATTCAGAGAATAATAAAGATGCGCGAAAAAATTTTCTGGTATATATGCACGATGTATTTTAATATCCTATTTTTCATTTGTGTTTTCATAAAAATGTGTGTGTGCGCGCGCGCGCGCGTGTATGTATGTGTCTAATTTTGTTTTATAATTTAAAAGCGTATAATTGGTAAGACGAAACAAGATCAAAACAATTAACAAAAAAAAAAGTTAAAAATTCAAGTCACTACATAAGATACGATTTAAATTTGCCGCCATAAACTTCCGCAAGGTTGTACTGTAGAGTGCTACTGAGAAAGCGCGGGAAAGTAAAATAACAAATGATACTTGGCAATTGCAAGTCCATAGATTATAAATAATTATCATCGCAAAAAATTTTAATATAAATTAAAAGTAAAATATCGTTAAAAGCAAATCTTCAACAGTTTGGAAATATGATGCTTTTGTAAACACGCAAAAGTGAAATAATTAAAATTATACCATGGTATTCAGTACGTGAGTCAGCAAGGTTTTCTAACGAAAGAACAATGTCCATGAATGTCATCGTTTCTCAGTAATTTCCGCTATGACGATTACAAAAAAAAACCGCGATTACTCATTGACAAATTTCCTGTTGTATCGTTTTTGAACTCATAAAAGAGAAAGTGAGAAAAAAAGAAGATTTGAAATAGAAAGCTGTATCTGGATTGGTGATAAGTCAAGAAAGAGATTTGTGATCACGATATCTCCCGCTGCGATCCTCGTCAGGTTGGATAGTTTTCCTCTCCATAGTCTTAGCTCATCATACTACTCTCTCTCTCTCTCTCTCTCTCTCTCTCTCTCTCTCTCTCTCTCTCTCTCTCTCTCTCTTACACACACACACACCCTCTTTTCCCTCTCTACCTCTCTGTCCAATCTTCTTATAACCTCGTGTGCGTTACTGCTTCTCTTTCTCACTATATGCTTCCCCCTCCGTTCTCCTGGATCGCCTCCCCTCTTCAAAGAAGCTTCATCGTATTCTCTACGTTTCGAACATCAACTAGATTATATTTTCAGAACGCTTCAATTTTGGCTAACTACGTTACTTCTATTTCATCATACGTTTTATATATCGTCTTGCTTTGTTCGTACTTTTTTTCCGTAATGTTGTAACTCATCGTTCTCCTTCTCTTTTCCCTTTTCTTCCTATCTCGTTCTCAACAAGGTTCTCTCTCACTCACTCACTCACTCACTCACTCTCTCTTTCTGTCTTTCTATATATCTATCTATCTCTATCCTTCCGTACGTACGTACGCGTACGCACGCACACACACACGCACACAGTTATACACGTATACGTATACGGAGGTACCGGGTAAAGAATAATCGTCGCGCGACTTTACGTATTCTCGCGCACATTACGGACGTTTCCAGGCTCCAGGATGCAGGCTATCAAGTGCGTGGTTGTCGGTGACGGGTACGTATATATCTTTTCAAACAGAATCAAAAAAATGGGTCGTAAGGTTGTTATTACAAAGGGTAATAACAAACAGGTCAAACCCATAAACGATGACGATGAGTTGTTACCTCAGTGGCTCAGCCTCTCTCTAGCTTGTTCACCTCGAAATTGTAAAAGCCCATTTCTCAATGTGTTTCATGAGTTCACCACGCCCGTGAGCTCGTTGAAGATGTTTTTTACGTTTTATAGATAAAATTGTTCGGTCGGATTCTTATCCTATCGAATGAAAAAATTTCTAAGCGAAATGTGTATCACGCCTATAGATTACGTATCGAGGACAAATCGCTTATTTAGCATTTCGCTCCAGACAATGTAGACGTTAATATAATTAAGATTTCTCCGAGTTTGTCATTTAAACGTTATTCTTTTTAAAAAGAAATTTAATGGAAAAACAAAAATTTGATTTCTTTAAATATCATGAGACCCATATTATCGTTTAATACAAATTTTATTTTCAAATCAATGAAACAAGTAATAATCGCCATGTATTCATTGTACTTGTAACTACAGAGCTGTGGGTAAAACGTGCCTCTTGATAAGTTATACCACCAATGCATTCCCGGGAGAATATATCCCAACGGTATTTGACAACTATTCTGCAAATGTGATGGTGGATGGAAAGCCCATTAACCTAGGTCTATGGGATACTGCTGGTCAGGAAGATTATGACAGATTAAGACCGTTATCCTATCCACAGACAGATGTATTTTTGATTTGTTTCTCGTTGGTAAATCCTGCAAGTTTTGAAAATGTTCGTGCTAAATGGTATCCAGAAGTACGTCATCACTGTCCTGCCACTCCAATTATTTTGGTAGGCACTAAATTGGATCTACGTGAAGACAAAGAAACTATTGAACGTCTTAAAGATAAGAAATTGGCACCTATTACTTATCCTCAGGTTCGTAACATTTAACTTCTAGCATGGTTTAAAATATTTGAATATTTGAATAGTTGGCACGTATTATTGTTATTATATTGATATCATTATTTTTAGGGTTTAGCAATGGCGAAAGAGATAGGTGCTGTTAAATATTTAGAGTGTTCTGCTTTAACGCAGAAGGGTTTGAAGACTGTTTTTGATGAAGCAATTCGTGCTGTTTTATGTCCTGTTCTTCAGGTTAAACCAAAACGCAGATGTTTCCTTCTATAATATTAATTGTTATCCTTTGCCTAATAGTCTGGAGTTCAATCGAGCATATTACCATTTCATCTCCAGCCTGTCAATTTTAATTGAATCACTACAAGTTACCGATCTTCGACCCCATAATGCAGTTTGTGTCCAGCTCTCATAGACTGACAACAGCTGCCATAAAAACGCACAAATATCAATTTGGTGATTCTCATACAAAAAAATTAAATTACCATCGCGGACAAAATTTACATTAATTGGAAATGCAAACTTATGCTGTTATCTCTGGTACTGAAATTGAACAGATCAAAGCACTTGTTTCTTATGCCGATCATATAAATTTCCAGTCTAAGCTTTAATCTCATAACAAAGAGAAAAATAAGTAGGCTGGTATTCTAGATAAACAAAGTATAAAAGATGCCGAAAGAAGAACTGATTCTGTACAGTATGCTAAAGTGTGTTATTAATATTATGATTAATAATTATATATAAAGAGTAAAATACAAACATTGCTATGTAATTGTACAAGAGCCCAGAAATCGAATACTAATCAGCTTAATCAAACAGGAGAGTGATCCATGTATAGTTTGCAGCTGTATATACACATAAAAGAATAAAAGACGTCTTTAGAATCTTATCTTTATAAGAGGAGATATGTTAGCATGATCCATTGATCATAGATATGTGTTACTGCTACATAAATTTAGCTAGATTGGTTTCTCACTTTATACGTTGTTTTAGTCAAATTTTTAATATTATTGGATTAAAAACTAATTAGCTGTAAGAAAATATTTTTAAAATGATATCTTAAATTCATAAAGATTTTGTATATATATATAAAGTCAGATCTCTCTCTATATATAGAACTTGAATTGTTATGTAATCGTGATACCATATGCAATTGCAAACCATGGAAGATGCCACACCTTTTTAATTAAACTGATCAACATTTCTCTATACATACCAGAGTTTAAAACAGACAATTGTATAAGTTTTTGGTGTATATGATATGAGTATGTATGTAAAATCGATTTATTACATTCTCTGCTTCCTTGTGCTGCTTTTTTTACAGTATTACTGTAGAATCTGTTATTAGTACGCACAGTACATCGTCTTGATGTGGGCTGTCTTTGCATACCAGCCAAGCATTAGAGATACATACAATTAAATGAAAGAAGCAGAGGATAAGTGTATGCAAAATAAAATGCAGTATAAATGATTGAATGTATGGCAGGTATGTTAGTTGTGTGATAAAAAGGGAGCATGAATGTGTAAGCATAGAAAAAGAAAAAAAAACAAATCTATAGCAAATAATTGTACATAAATGCTGAAGTTCAAATGTATTCCTATTATTATCACTTATGTGTATAAGTCACTGATCGAATCTAAATCGAACGTTACTTGTTTTTTTATATATATATTATAAATATATATAAAACGGCTGGATCAAGATCTATATTCGAACGTCATGAAAAGTCACTAACCTGTACAATCTGTCAGGTGGAATTAGGATTCGGTCCATGGAAAAAAAAAAACCATAAATACTGTAACTAAATATGCTTTATTAAATGGGTGTTTATTAAGCATCTTTCTATTTTTCTTGTTAAACTATGTTCTTCGTAATCCTGTTTTATGCTGACGTATCAAAGAAAGTATTTATTAGAGATTTAACTTGTTCTGGTGTATATTTGACGTATTTTCCTGGATTTTTTGAAAAAGACACTCCACGATACTTGTTATAAAAAATAATATACAAGGGAACGATAGCTTGCTCAAGTTCTTTGCGTATTTCTTCGCGTAAACGTCCGTCAGGTACAGAATAAGAGCGTTGACATTTAGCAAGTTCTTCCAGTTCTCTTGTAAATCCTAAAAACTTCTCTTTAAGTATTTTAGAACCAGGTTCTATAAAAAGAAACAAAGTATAATTTAATCAGATCTATAAAATCGGAGTTATTAATTTATATATTAAATTATAAACCTGGTTCATCAGATGAATGTTCAAGAAAACCTCGAGCCTTAACAAGCGTTGTAGAGACATAATTGGCTTTATCTTTGACAAGTAAATCAACGTAAGTTTGTTCGATAGTTGGTTCTGCTAATAGCAAAAGTTCCATTAGAGAACTGCGGCGTAAAGCATTTACAACATAGTTATGATTGTTTAAACGAAAAAGCGCTCGCAATGAAGGATCAGAATACGATGCATCACTCTTGCTGACTAATGCTAAGTTTAATTGTGCTAAGACCTTTTCTGTAATAATGCAAAGTCATTAATTATGTTTAATTGTATAGTTGTTGCAATTAAAATTAGAATAATACTAACTAATGTAAATGCCAAGTACAATTTTATGTGCATTTTCTGTTTGTTTTACAGAAGATGGAACAACAGATTCCACATCTGCGTTACGTCGAAGAACTGTTCCTGCAGTGTCTGCATATTCAGCTAATTGTTCTAGAAAAACTAAGACGTTGCTTGTACCTTCTGCTACAGTACCATCTTTAGGTAAAATCGCACTAGATTCATTTCTGACACTTTCTGCAAAATCTTCTAAAGCTTTAGCTCCCTGAAAAATATTTTTATTATTAGTACAAACAATGCTCTTTACAGCATATTAAGGATACTTGTAAGAATAGATATTTTAACATACTGTTCCGTTTAATGCATTGAGTACAGAGGCAAATTTAGATCTAAGGGCATAATCACATCCTTCTACTGCCCTTTCTAAGTCTGGCTTAAGTTCTTCAAGATGTTTCAAAATTGGAAAAACCACCAAAACTGCAGAAAAATCACGTCTTGTGATACATCGTTTAGCCCTTGTTGCAATACTTTCTCCATCATGAGCCACAAGATCCATAGCATTGCGTACTGTAGCTTCAAGTACTTGAAGTTGTAAAGAAGGTGGCAGAATTCTACTAATCAACGACCGTTCTGCTTGCATAAGTTTATGGAGTCCTGCAGTTAATAGAAGATAATTTTCCATTTCCTGCTCATCTGGTGCTACATCTTCTATTGAATATCCAGATAGTTGTGGTTGTGGCTTCCTTGATGCAGTTAAAGATAGACCAAATCCAGTAGTTTGTGATGCTCTAAATAACATTTTACTTGCTTTCTTTTCAAGTGCATGTTGTAATTTTCGTGATGCCCATTTTCCTGTTGTTTCTTGAGTACCACTCGAATGACGATTACCAAATTTGGCTCTCTAAAAGCATTTGAAGATATAAATAATTGATAATCATTATATACAATATCACTACATTTTAAACCATAACTTTATATTGAAGAATTTACCGGCATCGGACTTCCTGCATGTGTGCTTCCTCCACTTGCACTTCTCTGATGTTCTTTAAGTAACTGTAAAGATCGAAGGACAATACTAGAACGTACAGAAGCATAAATTTTTGCATGTTTATGTTGACCTCTTTCTTCTAACCAACCAGCAATTTTAAGTAAATCATCCATGACAGCTTCTGGCAATTGACATAATGATTGCGGGGCATCTTCTCCGCTCGTATCCTCATCAGAACCAATGAGATCCAAAAGAACAATTGGTAAAATGGGTTTACTTTGTCTGGTCAAAATATCATGAAATTCTGTGTACAAAGCTTCTAATCCAATGGCAAATAAACTTGTAACATTCTCCAATTCCACAGAACTTGGATTATTTTTTTGAAAGTATCGTTGAGCATTGTACAAACGATTCATAGCATCAAGAAAATTGCTTAAACCTGCTGAACTACTAGGTCCATTACGTATTGACTTTTCTACTTCTTGACATACGCCATAATATCCAATAGCATGATCCAATATACTAAGTGTTTTTTCGATATCTATAATAAATATAAATACAAACATTACAGATTAACTAATAATAAAAAAAAAAATATTTATTGAATTTTTTCATTTCAAAGGGCATACATACTATGTTGTTGAGACTGTAAATTTCCAGTTTCATTATAGACAGGAAGTATGGTTCGCCGTAAAGTAGCCAAACGTTGTTCCAAAGAGGAAAGTATTCCAAGAACACCACTTGTTAGTTTTCGACTTCGTTCTTCTGCTTCTTTTAATGCTTCTAAAGCTGCAATCTCTGATTCCAATTTACATTGTATTTCAAATCTTCGTTCAGAAGTATCATTTAAAGTGGTATGCATTTTTGCTTTGATATTATTTTTCTATAATGTACAAATTATGTTATTGTTATTTATTATTATTATTATTATTGTTGTTGTTATTGTTATTATTATTATTATTATTATTATTATTATTATTATTATTATTATTATTATTATTATTATTATTATTATGATTTATAAGCATTAATCTTGATTAAAAAGTGAATGAAATCTGCCATATTAGAAATCAGATTCATATTACTGTTTGCATCAGATCTATTCTGTTCTCAGACGGAATATAAAACACATCATACTGCATTCATGAAACGAAACATTACCGTCAGCGTCAACGAGTTAATGTGCCAAGTGCATTAAATGAAATGCACTTTCAGGCACGTTTCAAATGAAACGTGCTCTTTCGATTTTCTTCCAACCAAAACCAAAGAAATATTAAATCAATTTTAAGATAGTAGTAACAAGGTGATTGACCTTATTGCTCATTTACCAAGTATTTTGACAAATCAGAAAAGGAGATTTATATAAAATTAATTTGATTGGATAATTTTACAAGACACCTGTTGATTGGTCAATTTTTTCAGTGCAAGTAACATATAAGATTGATTGAAAAATACTAGCAGAACTCAACAAAGGTGGAGAAAGGAAAAAGGAAAAAGTATTGTTGAAAAATAAATGAATTTTTCATAAAGTATTTTTAAAAATCAATCTCACAATGGAAAGAACAATTTCAATGTGTTTTTCAACGTTGGACGTTTCTATGGGACGGTAGAAAGAACAGTTGGACATTCAAAAAATCAAGATTAGAAGATATGGGAACATTTTGTTAACGTAAGTTACCAAATATAATCATACTAGTCGAAATTGGTCAGGCATGCTCTGTCATACGAAACCTCCTAGGCAAAGGTGGTGCTGCTCGACGAAAGAGGGGGGGAACCGCGGTCACGTGACCGAGCTGCGTTTTGAGCGCACTAACCAGGTACGAGTGAATTCGTTGTTTTTTTCGTGTTTTTTCGCGCGCCGCGGCCGAAAAAGCCGAGGCGTCGTGAATTCCGCTTATTTCTGCCTTTGCACGCGCCCCCAAGGACGCGAACGACCTTCGTAATAACCGTGAGTTACACGCAAATATTTAGACTGAACCTTCTTACGGGCAATCCATCGATGCTTCGATGCGACGATGGTTGACAAGCCTTCCTCGCAGATCCAGAAATGGCGTCTCCCGTGCACATGGTCTACTAAAAGCGTATGACTTCGTTGTCGCTGTTATAGAATTTACAATCTTAATGAAAACGTTTGTGCCCGTCTCTACTACAGTCTTGAGTGAGAGTTCTTCCACAAGCTGCTGCCCCCAAGTCGAGGATGTACCAGACGGAATGTCTTTTGTGCTATTCCTCATAATCGTTCTCGCATAATCGCTACTTATGTCAAAATCTTTTTCTTCTGGTATTCTTCCGTTAATCGTGATAAATCAGTGTGTTTCGTAATATTCTTTGAAATTTTCATACTCTTAGTATCGTTCGACTTCTCTACAGGATGCCCCATCATCTTAGAGAAGAGTCTCAAGAATATTTCTACAATATGATCTTGTTACTGGCCATTTGAACGCACACGTTGATCGTTCCATTGTTCCTTGAAATTTTATTCCTTGATTATATAATATTTGGGTCTTTGAGATTTGTTCCAAGATGAATATTATTTGGCTGTCCTAACCTTCTATGGTTTAAGCATTTAACGAATGAATTTATTGCAGATCTTTATTATGCTAATACCTTTAATCTTACCTTGTCAGATTGTTTTAATGAAAACTATCGTTCAAGTTTTTTCTTTTTGGAATATAGATCCGTGATTGAAACTTTAAGTATAGAAGTTGTTTTAGAGACTTTTCAATTTATATTTTTTAAATTATAGCATGCGAAGCAAGTTTTGTTTTGAAACATTTTTCTATTGCAGTGTGTATATACCTTTGTTTAAGTGTAGATTAGATATTATTTTTATTTGTCGTTTATAACATAGACTTATAATTCTTATTCTATTCATGTATACATTACGTTTGTCTACTTATAATGAATGTAGTTCACATTGAAAATTAATACATATTGTCTCTCATAATATATTTATTTATTAATTTTTGATATATTTAATAATGGTTTAAAAAAGTATCTGTTCTATATCTTATATATATTAAATAATGTTATATCTCTGTACTTAATTATTTTATATATCTATTTATATATTTTTGGATATTATGATGCATTATTTATTAGATAAATTAAAATTATATTGTTGTTAGTTTAAACAATTTTTGTATTCAAATAACGACAATCTATTATTATTAATTTGATAATGTTGAGGGATGTTTCTTCTGAATAATAATTTAGAATATATATAATAAGGCTCTATAATATCTTTTCTTATATGGGTACTCCATATATTGTTCTTTTTTGTTACAGATTGTAAATAGAGAGTGTATATAGAGTGATAGGTGAGTGAGAGATAGTGTGTGGAGCTATATTTGGCAATGAGTTCAAGTAATAAAACATCAGTGTCCTCCAGTGGGAGAGGCACTAATAAAAACAAATTATCACAACAACATGGAAAATCAGATCATCATCAAACTAAATCATCAGATTCAACAAAACATGATAAAGTGCAGGTTAGTAATAAATATATTGTTATTTTGATGATAAAAATTATTAGTTTATATCAATGTTTCTATTTACATGTATAAAAGTATTATGTATATAGAAAACAAATAATAAAATAAAAAAGAAACAAAATTAAAGGTACTACTTAGAAAATTATATGCAAATTAAATATAATGTAAAAAGATGATAATAATCAAACTTTTATTAAACTAAAGAATTCTTAGATTTAATAAGTATTTTGTTTTAAATACCACAGCATTTTATCTTTATTTCTCTCTTTTTTTTTTTTTTAGCCAAATACTGTTCAGGTTCGGCATGCACAGATCATTGACACTCGCATGGGAGGGGTTGAAGATCCAGTATTTAAAGAACGGATCAAAGAAGTTATGGATTTAACATGTCGTTCTGAAGATGAAGTCATTATGGCTTTGCACGATAGCGATGGAGATTTGAATCGTGCAGCCATTGATCTCTTGGAAGGTGTTAAAACAGAATGGGAAGTCAAAAAAAAGAAGCCTCGTCAACCAAGTGGCTCAAAGCAAACTGCTGATCAACCAGGTGGTCAAAATGATGGCGGTGATTGGGAAGAAAGACGTAATCAACGAAGTGGTGGACCACCACGAATGCGAGGCCGTGCTAATCATGACAACCGTGAATGTGAGTCTAAAACAAACGCGATAATTAGAACCACATCTTTTTTGTATTAGACAATAAATTAACCTATTCTCAAAACAAGAATAGAAAATTTATTAAAGATTTTTAAATTTTGATTAGGGCGTGGTCGCGAAAATAAAGAAAATGAGAGAAACATGGAAGAGAGTGCTCGAGATGGCAGCTACAGTGGCAGTAGAAGAGGACGAGGAGGTCCTGGTAGATCAGGACGTGGAGGTCGTGGAGGTGGAAGAGGTCTTGGACCACGAACGTTTGCGAATCGTAATGATCCTGCTTCAACTTCTTCAACTCATAGTTTCAGTCGACCAATTGACACTTGGGCTGGTAGCGAAGAACAACAACAAAGCATTCAGGAACCAAAAATGGGTAAGTATTTCTAACATATTTTTCTGTATTGAAAATTCCATTTATTCATTATTAAAAATCTTAATACAGAGGCTTGGAACAATTATGAATCAACAGAAGAATGGGATAATGAGGAATATACAGGATCATTAGCAGATACAAAAGTTTTTACACCAAGTACGTCTTTAACTGAACAAGCTCCTGTACATGATGAACCAAAGACTTCAGATTTACAATCAATACAGTCAAATCAAACTGTTAACCTGGGATTGTTGCAACAAGAAGTGAGTAATATTGTAATGGGAGTATAACATGCAATGTATGTAATGATTTCAATATTATTTGATACTAATGCTATTTATTTTATTATTCGTAAGGAAATATCAAAATTATCTGAAATACCAACGATACAACAACAAGCATTAATTCCACAACAAGCTCAACAGCAACAAACTGTACTGAGCTTACCCACGATGCAACTTTCGCAACAACCAAATGCTATTAGTGGTGGTGTATTAACTGCAGCACAAACTCAATATTTGACACAGCTAACTCAACAAACTAGTGAAAATCTAAAAACAACAGGACAATCTTCATTTCCATCTTCAATAACAAATCAGGTACTTAACTGGTAAATTAATAAATTATTTTTTAAGCTTAAATTAAATACATTAACAAATCTATAATATTTGGTTAACATTATAGCCTCAAAGACAATCCAAACAACGTCCAAGAGTACCACCTCCATCGAAAATACCATCTACTGCGGTAGAAATGCCGGGTGATGCAGTCAACAGTGGCATCGGATTTCTCGATGTTCAGTTTGGTGCACTTGAATTTGGAAGTGATTCAAGCTCGCTTGATGGTTCAGCTAATGAAAAATATAATTCCAGTAATAATACTATCTCTAATGTTGACGTACCATCTACTACAAATACTGTAAACACAGCTGGCACAAATAGTTCCATTGATATTGAAACTACACAAACTTCCACAACACCATTTAATGCCACTTCTCAAATGGTAAATTAATATATTTGTATTAATTATTTCTTTAATTATTGCGTAAATTTAAATTTACATTTATATATTTGCATAATTATTTAACTCTTTAATTGTATGGCTTATTTTTGTAGTTATCGAGCAGTGACAGTTTACCAGTATCAAATGATCATTCAATAAATTCTCAAACTTTTGCGGGACGTGGAAGTACTGGTCAAACTTTGGATATAACCAAACAGGATTTCACATCGCAAGTTTCTCCAGGAAATGCAGCTACATATGGCGCAGCGACATATCAATCTCAAAAGACATCATTTCAACCATCTAGTGCCACACAAAGCACTTATAATACATATTCTACAAATACCCAATCAGGACAATCTTTCCAGACTGTTTCAGTCACAAACGCTAATACATATTCTGCAACAGCTACAGTTTCCCAAACAAACTATAATTCTTCATCATCATTCCCTCAATCAAATTCTTCAAACTTTAGCCAAACATCTCCTTCTGCATCAACATCTGCAGCTTCTGTTTACAATCAGCCAACTACTACCAACCAGGTAACTTTAACGTACATATAACATATTTTTACATATTATATTATATATTATTTTAATATATTGATTATATCAGGTATATCAATCTGCGAGTGGTTATGCATCCACAACGACCTCTCAATATCAACCATCTTCTGTAGCTACAAATACTGTATCAAATAGTAATGCTGGATACCAAACAAGTGGTTACCAAGGATCTTCTTCATTTCAATCTACTCCTCAAGCTTATCAACCATCTGCTACTACTTTTAGTTCACCTATTACTCAGACAACTGGACCTTATCAAAGTGCAGCACAATCTGTAAGATTTATCCTTCTTTCTAATTTACAAGCCAAGCTTAAAGTCAAATTTATAAATAAGTAAAAATTACAAAATTCACATTTGCAGGTTTATGCGAGTGCATATGGAAACTACACAAGTCAACCACAAACTGCATCTCACAATCATAAGCTGAATAGTAGTACAACAAAGGATTCTCAATATGAAAGTAGTACAACGACTTCTAACAATTCTCTTGCTACGACGACGACAACTACATTAGGACTTAGTTCAGCTTCTGTGAATAGTTCTCAAACAAAAGTAACTAGTTCCAATGGTAAGTTATAATATGCTTTATATGATTATAAATTTGGCAATATAATAATTTTTTACACATGTGAATGTTCTTTTGTCAGCTGTACCAAAAAGTACATCGAGTGGCGTTGTAACGGGTAGTAGTGGCACTGGTAATATAACAGGTGGAGGAGCAGCAGGCAGTATGGCACCAATGCTTAGTCATCAGTACATTATGGGTCAGGGAGTGCCATATACATTTCAGCAACCAATGTACAGCTACGAAGACTTACAACTTATGCAACAAAGAATACCACATATGGTCAGTTGTTGCCTGATTTATAAAGTTGCCTTATATGAACATCCATACAATTCATTCAAGTATATATTTCCACAAAGCTAACGTCTTTACTTGAATGAATTGAATTGAATTGCTTTTTTAGAGTAATGTACATTGATGCAGCACACGTTCCTTTTATCAGTTTTTATCTTCACCAACATGAGTTATGAATCATTTTCGAAAGAAGACAATATTGACACATGCATTGTGACGATTTTAAATTAGGGTGCTCTGAATCACGTTTTATATCATGTTATCACTCTTTACTTTATTTACAGAATGCCAACTTAATCATTTTTTAAATGCTTGGTAGTTGCTCGCAATTCAATCACTATGTTGATGAAATTTTTTAGTGTTGAATTTAAAAATTTTTAAATTTAATATCCTATTCTGGAAGAGCATCTCGCATATAAGACAAGCAGTACTTTATTGAGATCACCTCTACTCCTTTAAATTTTTATTCGGTAGCATATTTAAGAAAGTCTACGATCAATTGAAAAAGGTATAATAAAAAGTGCAAAATTATATATTGGGAGCATAGTTATGCTTAAAAGAGAAAGAAAAGTAATCTTGATCGCAGACACGGCATAGCTTAATTATCTTTTCTTTTTCACTTCTAACTAATTTCATTTGCTCAGTATCTGATGTCATGTATTTCAAACTGTATGAAAATAGACATCATAATCCCAGCAAGTGGGCGTTGTACTTTGTTTCATAGTTATAATCAGGCACTTCATTTAATCGTAATGAGAAATACTTATTGAAGTAAGTTAAACTATGAAACATGGTTACAATTTACCGTACATTATCCATCCTTTTCCAGTACATGTAGATCTTAGAACTTAGTTAGCGTCCTTGTATTTGAAGTACACAGTGTATGCATGTAGTTTTGTGTTTGGCCTCCCTGACTAACCTGCAGCCAACTACTGGTTACTATGACGCGGCTCTGGGCTATCAGACGACTGGACCAGCAACTAGTCTTGGTGGGGCAAGAGGTGATGCGTTGTCTGGTGTACAAGGTGTTCAAGGAGTGCAAGGTGTCCAAGGAGCTTATACCAGTATTAGCGACGCTAGGTTTGCCAGAAATGATAGTAATGCGTCACCGGTTCCTTCCACTATGTCCCAACAGGTAAGATTTAAATACCTATTTAATAGTGTATTTAATAGTATTTTTGCAAGAGCTTGATTTAATTGTGATAATTTTATTAATGAACTTGCATCTTCGGACAACAAGGCGGTATTTCTGTACTTACAATATTTGCAGACTGCTACACAGCATCAACAACCTATGATGAATCCAACACTTCCTCCAGGTTACGCATATTTCACATATAGCGGAGGCATAATGCCTGGAGGTTTTCAATATGGAACTCCTGCTATTTATCCCGTAAGATTCTTTGAATGATGTATATTATAATAGGTTTTATTTAAAATACTATTAATATAATTTACCATAGCAGATAGCAACTGCTGGAAATGCTGGTACAAATAGCGGAGCATACAGCGCTAAACCAGGAAGTTATGGATCTGGTTATGGCGGTGGTGCAAGTTACGATGCTTTAGCATCCGCAGGACCATCCGGAGAATATAAAGCTGCTGGGAGTAATTACACTGGTACACAAGCGGGAAAAACTGGTACATCTACAGGAAATACCAATACTGGTGGATCATCTGCGACTGATATTAGTGCAACGATGTATGCAAAGAGTCACGTAGCACTTAGCAAAGTAAATGTAAGTAATAATGTTGACTCTTAATTTTGAAATAATTAATATTCAAAAGTTAATCCTTCTTATGTACGCGTGTGTGCACGCACGCGCATGATATTGATCTAATAATATAAAAATAATATTTTATAAAATAACAACGTTTCATAAACAAATTACAGTCATATGAAAAACAAGCTTTCCATTCTGCGACTCCACCTCCATTTGGTATTACTGGTAGCCAAAATGCAGGATTGCCTGGAGGATACGGCACACCACACTTATTTATACCAACGATGCCTCATCAATTACATCAACCACTTCATCAGGATGGTACCAATAGCACAGGTCAAAGGTCCAATACAAGTTCACAGAACAAAGCTCAAGCTAAGCCTGGTTACAGTCCTAGCTATTGGGCTGGAAGCAATTAAAATATCTTGAACGAGATAAAGAAGAAAGGAGCAATGTAACAACCGTTTTAGAAAAAATAAACATTCGCCATTGTGAGATATGGTGGTGTAAAACATGGACGTTGATATAAAGGGTTTACGCGATACATGAGAATAAGGACAAAAGATTTTTTTTTCATCAGGTTATACATTTTGGCTATAAATCAGTATGAACTATAAAAAGAGTGGGTCTTAATCGTTGGAAGGATTAAACAATATTTGTTGTTTCTCTTACAAGGAAAGAATCTTAGATGTTTTTTAAGATTATTCTATCAAAGTCAACTTCCCTTAAAAATGATTCCCTTACTGAATATTAATTTCAGTTCTTTATTTCAAAATTGTGACGTTCCAAATATTAACAATGATTATTTTGTTATATTATCTTGATTTTGTGTTTCATATAATGAAATGTGTAAGAGGGAAGTTTTTGTTTCGTCTGCTAGTACATCTTATGCTTAAAAAGCATATATTGATATGTTATATGATGTTTTTGAAGTTAAACAATGTTTATTTTAAAAGCAAATGAATTGTATAATTCTTCCTAACGGAAGTTGCACTCGTGCCAAATAGACTGGTAGCGTGAGTGATAATTTCGAGAACTTGTCCGGTTACTAGTCTTTATCACGAACGCAGGATAAAGAGCGCGAGCAGGCTTCATGTGGTTTGTACCACTAGTAAACCTACTGAGTGTGTGAATAGCGTAGCGCTTGTGTGAAAGAAAAAGAAAAACCATAAAAGCTAACGGCTGCTGTATCAGCTCCTGTATATGCTTCAGTACACTACAGTGCAATTGCGAATATACCGCATCGACTGCAAAAAGTGATAGTTTTTTGTAAAATGTAGGCATTTTGGCTAACATCTAACGTGCTCCTTTACACGAAAAAAAAAAACAAAGCACCCTTTCATGAAATAATGTAAAGATGTGTTTCTGTAAATTGCAGTGTTTGTATGTATCAAGAAAATTTTAAGTACATAAACATTTATGATTATAATATTTTCACTTTTTGGTACGTGAAATATAAGCAGGGATTATATCAGAGCAATTATTTGTACCTATACAGAGTGTTCTGTTCACTTGGATCGCTAATTCGAGTGATTAGAATAGGTGAACATTACTTTTTGTTATAAGGTATCGAACAAAAGTTCCCGAACCAAAAAGGTAATGTCTTATGATTATATTATCTGAAATAATTGTGTGTATAAAATTATTTTATATTTATAAAAAGTCAAATTAAGAAATTTTAAGTATACCTGTAGAAGTATCAAGGGATATTAGGAGATATCAACAAATTTCTTATTGTATCTTTAATCAAATCGAAATGCAGCCCTGTTTCCTTCTGATCGTAGAGACTCTATTAAGATTTCTTTCTAGAGAGTTAAAACGATAATTTCTCATAATAATATTACTTATACCCTTTAAACGTGATCGTTACATGTAATTCGATGGTCGTTATGTTTCTTCATTAATTTATCATCCCCAAGTAATAATGAGGAAGATTTAATATTTAGCACAAATAACTCTTTATTTACATATTACTATTATATTTGGCAAGATTTTGCAATTATTTTATAAACATATAAAAATAAAAAAGCATACAAAAAAGTAAAAAAAAAAAAGATTCGTTTTGTAAACATAATATAGAAACTTTAACTCGTATAAAGTTAAAACAACTTTAAAATGCATTATATCATTAAATCATTATTTAATAGAGCTCTTTAATTATAAGAAAGAAAATTTATACGATTTCTTATTATACATATTTATATTGCAAACCATTCTCTAAATCTTCAATGGCACGTTGTGAACGATTGTGAAAGGTCGTTAATTGAAAAATCTATTGTTTACATCTTATTCGCACATTTTATTTGGAATTAATCGTAGGTTTGATAATATTATCGGATAAACAAAATAAAAGGCAATTTTTGCATTTCAATCGATAAGAAGGAAGCACGTCACGCAATTATAGTTATTTAGTATACGATATATTTAGATTCACCAGATATTACGTGCTGAAGTAATTGACTAGGACAAATCTATGATAATTTGTCGTGTTTCACCGACAAAGGAAAATAGATACTTCAATGTATTTTTAGTCATATAACCAGTCTGCCAGTCTATCTATTTGATACGAAGAAAGAGAACCGATCATCTGTTTGTTCCAAAAATATCGATCATTTTTGAAATTACGCGGGTTGAGAGATCACGTGAAGGATCTTTATAAGGAGGGAAATTTGAAAGAGAAGTTATTCGATGACCAATGCACGCTTTAGAAGTTATAGTTTACATCTTTGCATTATGAATAGAAAATCATTGCCAATATTCTTCCCATGAAAACGAACGATGCTATTTATGCATGTAGAACGTTCCATGTGGTGCTGTGAGAATTTTTACGATTTGTGCGTGGTTATCATGTACCATAAGTGGGATATAAGTTCTCTTTTACTATTAACAAAAAAAAGATGAAAGATAAAAAAACGGTTGTCAAAGCTTTATTAAGTACCGCTGACATAAACGAGAAACAAATAGTTGTAAGTAAACTTTCAATCTCTCTCTCTCTCTCTCTCTCTCTCTCTCTCTCCCCCTCTCTTTCTATTTGTCTTTCTCTCATTTTCTATCTTTCCCTCTCTCGTTAGCCGTCACAAGCGGTGATATACATAAGCGGTATGAATAGGATATGTTTGAGGAATTGGAAGACCAAATGTAGGCTAGCTTCCTTGCTCTCAAAAATATACCATTTGTACTGAGAAATTTTGGAGAAAAAAATGTAGACGATTCACTTTCACAAGAATCCTCCAAAAAATAATAAACAACGCCACTGGTTGTTGGTACACGTTAAGAATGTTAAGAAGGGGGACGTTGATCACGTGTTCGTTGTTCTTTGTATATTGTTCAACGAACACCACAAAGAGAGCATTTGCAGTAATTAAAAAAAAAAGCGGGAAAATGTTTATGTTCTTGTTTTATCTTAGCATAGGTTTTAGTTATTTCAAACTTTTTTTTCTGTACACATGGATAAACTTAGGAAGAAATACGATAAATGTGATTATAATGAAAAATGAAAAAAAAAGAAAATGGATATTGTTATGGTAGAGATGGAAAAGAAATCACTAAACAAAATGATTAAAAGAAAAAAAAGCAAGGATAAACTTCAGAGTAAGCACGTTTGTTCTCGTAATAATTATTATACAATTCATAATTTTTGTATTTTTGTCAAATATTAACCGATCGACCGAGAATGCAAAATGCATTACGCCACTACTGCTAACTATTATATAATTATTAAAAATAATAATAGCTACTACTGTGTATAAATATGAATATATAAGAATAAATGTATTAAAGAAATCTTGTAATTCAAGTACCTGCTGTGCTTGGAAGACATTTTGAACTTTATAATTTTATCAGTACTAAGTACGTAGTATTTTGTGCATTCTTTACGATTTATAAATACATATACATATTAAGGAACACACCTTAACGGCATCGGATTATTAATAGCCTCACTAATGGAGAACTTGTAAAATTCTGTGAGCATATTAATATATTTATCCTTTAATAATAGTAATTGAGCAGTACACCTCTGTGTAAACAATTATTCCTGTTATTATTCGATCATGCAATTAAAAGGATATATAAATGACCATGTTTCGCAGCAGTCGAGAATAAAAACTATAACGGACTGTTGCAATATTGTCTCTAACGTTTGTTTTTTTTATAAGATCCCCAATATAAGATGTTTAAATTTTTTAGCTAATGCTATCGTTTTCTTTTCTTTTTTTTGTTTTTCTTTTCTTTTTCTAATTAATTCTAACCAATTATGGTATATAATAAATAAACGGGATCGTTCGATGGAGGATCGAAATGTTTTTATTTTGAAATTGAATAATTACGAATTTTATACATGGTTTTTTAATTGCTTTTAAAAATTGCATAATAATTACAGACGACAGTACTTTTGCCAATTGAGTTGGTAAACGTAATCGAAGATGGTCGAAAATGAATGGTAAATGTCATTCTAATTCGTTAAAAGATACTGTCATATTCGAAACACTTTTGTATTATTTTTAATTACAATTCTTGGAAAGATTGTTTCCATAGCCGTTTTTATGGCCTTTTATAAATGTTTGTGTATTAATTATAATTGTAAGAAAATCGAACACAAATACAATATCAATGATATGATATATAACCTCAATGGCGAAGTTTCTGGCTAAGTAAATGCGTAATTAAATATCCTTGGGGAGCGTCATTATTCTTTAGTCTTCTTCGTCAGTAATATGTGCCGATGACTGAAATACAAATAGTTTATAAACCTTTTATTGCAAAAAACAAAATGTGTAGTACGTGGTATCAACAAGTGTTTGCCCTAGATGCCAAATACAATGCACAACGTGCAAGTAAATTGCCTACATTAGGTGGGTAATATCCATAAGTTTTTGAATAAATTGTTTAATTGTATCTTTCATAATGTTCTTCTTTCCATAATTATAGGCATGCTTTATATTCGTAGACGAAATCAATTATTGAGAGAAAAACCATTTAAAGAGCATGATATTCGTACACAGTATTTAAAATTACGTTCAGATTTATTATATAAACGATATGGAGAGAATATTGAGCAAAATAACATTATGAACAATTCTTTACAAGAAGAAACTTCAGAGAATACACCAAAATCTCATTTTGTCCCAAAAAAATCAACAGCAGAGAATTTTGCTTTTGCTGGAGTTCATCATGCTTTTGATCAACACACTGCAGCCGTGATAATGCTTAAATTTGCCAATAACGATAGGTCTAGATTAGGCTGTGCATCTTTAGATGGAACTCTATCGATATGTGAAGTTGTTAATACACCACCACAAGTATTTGCTGTACTTGAAGGTCATCAGAAAGGAGTTACAGCTTTCGATTGGAGTATTAGCAATGATTTGATAGTATCATCTTCTCTGGATGCTACTATTCGACTTTGGAAAGTACATGTAGAACCTAAATGTTTACGAGTAGTTAAAGATCCACAAAATGCGGAAATTTTTTGTTGTGCGTTTATACCAGCTAATAATAATTTAGTAGTTACTGGTAATTCATACGGGTTGATTCAAATTTTAAATGTATCAACAGGAATCTATACACGTGGTGGTTCATGCAAACTTGGGGAAAAGGTATATTATTACAATTTTTTATTTTTGATTATTTGAACGTTAATATATTAATTATTTTTATTTAAGATTTTATCATTAACTTGTGAAGAAAGTGGTGGCTCATTGATATGGGCTGGAAGCGATAGAGGTACTATTACTTCATTACAATTAGAGGCTAGAACAGGAAGGCTTTCAAAATTGCAAAGAGTTCAGAAATTAAGTAGTATGGTAACCAGTCTCTCATGGCGTTCTTGGCATTCGAAAGAAATACCGTGGCCAGTCTTTTTGGCAAGTACTGCTTGCAATGCAGTATTATTGTATCGTGTTGCTGATAATCAGGGTTCTCTGAAATTGTTGAAAAAATATCCTATTAAACACAGGTATTCTACCTAAGTAATTTTGTTCTTTAGTTAATATCACAATATTAATTATTGTATGATTTACAGACTCCATTGTATAAGATCTACATTTTGTCCTCAAATGGGAGCTTGTTTAATAGCAACTGGTTCAGAAGATGGTGCAATTCATCTTTTTGATTCTTCTAAAGATGGTAAAGCTGCAAGAGTAAATCTACTTCATGGTCATGCACGACCTGTACTTGCTCTCTCGTTTAATTATGACGAATCATTTCTGGCTTCTGGAGATCATCAAGGACTTATTATTTTATGGCGCAATCACCAACGCCATTTGTAGTCATTATTCAATTAATTAATTTATTTTGGTTTTTGTTTAATTATTAATGCATTACAATATAAAACTGATAGGAGAATGAGCAATTTATTAATTAAGTATTAAATAAGTATTAATAATTTTATATATATATAATTATTAATACGTATATATTTGCCTCAAAAATATGTACAGTATTTGATTAAAAGTACAGTTAACTCAAACAGTGAAAATTTAGAGTAGTAGATAATTTATTTTTAAACATTGTAATTATATACAAAAGAAAATAAGCAAGGATGACAAGATCCTTCAAAATGTTTTTCACCTAAAATAGTTTACTATTAATTTACACTTTATGCAATACTTTTCTGAGATTCGTTACAAAATTGATCGAAATACAACTATATATCTCGTTCTCATCACAGATCTATTAACAATACATAGAGATTAACACTATCACGTGGCTTTGTATAAACTGATTTGTCAAATATAATAATATTTTGCTGTTGCCAAAAATAAGCGTTAAGTCATGGTATAATTCTTTTTGCAATGCTGTGATGCTTAAAAGAAATACTTTACCCTAGAAGTAATAATATCAAGGAAAAAATAAGTGGTGATGAATAGATAAATGAGCATTAATCGTGATCGATTGGGTAAAGTGTAGCGAAATTTCCATTAGGCTGCTACTGTTGGTAAAGACTATCGTCTATTAGTTGATTAATTATATGTTCAAATATAATTTTTATCATTTATATTATTAAAGATGATTGATATTAAATCATGTATTAGCAAAATATTGACAACACAAGATTTATGTCACATCAATTAATCAACTATTAGACTATCATCTAAATATATAAATATTTACATGTATTACAAAGTTACTTATGGTAATTCTGTCATAGCATAAACAAATCTGTCGCTGATACGAAATACTGTGGATATAAAGCCACTAATCTTAATTTGTGCAACACATTTGATATTATGCTACAGCACCTTATAAACATATTATAACACATTTTCTCTTTGTACATTATATGTATGCAATCATGCAACTACATATGTTGATAAATTCTAACAAAATTTTATATTTCTTTCTAATAACAAACTATGTTCAGCAATTTGTTAACTACACATGATCATTATTGCACAAAATCTTGAATTTAAATGTTAATTCCATTATATAACACTCGCTTACGTATGCAAATGATTTATGTATACTGTACATAAGCACTGAATAGCCCTTTATTGACTATCATTATTATTCGATAAAGTTATAATTTTTCCTATTGAAATTTAAAGCCTGTGATATTAAGATTGAAACAAACAGAAATGGTACTTATAAAATAGGCACAGTATTGCTAGATGAATGAAAGGCTGAAGAGCTGTCCACTGCTCAAATGTTACAGTACTTCAAGTTTTGCTGTATTATTTGGCTGAGTTTATAGTCACAGTATCGATTACTTGCAACTATATTTTGTTTATTTTTTCTTTTTTAAATATCTTATATCCGAATCAATCCAAAAGCCCATCGGTATATACTGTACATTGCTTTTGTTACATTTACATTTTAATACTAATTTTTATATATACAGTCATAAAATATCGATATTGTGACAATATCAATCTCGTCGGCACCAATTTACCACTGCACTTCCACAATGAATTGTTTCGGACGGACTTCAATTAAACTGATTTCCTCAAAATATCATTGTGCACTATAAATGGCTTCAGTCAAGCGTTAGAATGCTACATTATTAGCAGACTCAATTTTCTTTTCATTGTCATTTTGATAAATTTTTGGTGAAACTGGATCATTATCTATTTCACATTGAAAATCCTCCTGAGGCACCTTTGGCGAAGTATTGTCATCTACCAAATTTGACAAATTACATTGGTCTTCCGTTACTTTCATATTTTCCAGCAAATCTAACGTATGCGCTTTTTCAGTTCTTAATAGATCTTCCTTATCTTCATATACTTGTTTTAGAGGAACAAAAGTCGTATCTACTGCATTATTTCCTGCTAATAAATTTAATTTTAGGCGGTCTCTGGTATGCCTTAATTCTCCTAGTTGATATTGTTTAAAATGTTCATGCTCATTTGTCTGGCTATTAGTATTTTCTTCTTCCTGATTGCAGTCTACTTCGTCTTGTTCTTCTTCATTTACTGATGTAGAACAAGCGCCAGGAAAGAATTGACTAACATATTTACTATCGCTAGTTGGAAATTGAAACGGACGATTTGAACTACTCACATAAAATTCTTCATTTCCTATAAAGAAAAATTTATAAATCTGTAAAATCGTTGTAAATAATTGATATAAAGACAATAATTCATTTCATTCATACCAGCTCGATTTATATCTTCGTAATCCAAGGGATACATATCTAATCTTGGCTCATTCATTAGTTCCTCCCAATCTGTACAATTACATTGTTTCGATGGATTAAAAAATATGTAAATATCTTAATCTTAATTTTTATTTATATTGGTTTTATTCTCTAATATAAAATAAAAATATTTACCTGTATACGAAGTTGGTTCCCATATAGTGGTAGCTTGACTTTGGATGTCATTAGTTAATGTTTCTTTTGGATACTCATATACACAATGATAGCGCTGTTTCTTGAACCATACACTCTTCTTTTGATCCTAAATAAGTTATATTATTGGTAAAGTTGTAGAAAAAAGTTATTAAATTACATCTACATTTAGTATAACTCTAGCATGTGTAGCAAATAAGTATATGCGCTAAATACCTCAAATTAAATCTGCAAGAGAAAGGGTCACGAGAAGGAGATTAAAAGACATGCTTTGTTCTGTGTTTAAATGATTGACACACCTACCAATTCGTCCTAGCAGCAGATGTAAGAAAGAAGAATAATATTTCGTGTAAAATAGTATCTATGACTAGCGTTATTTACGTAATAAATTTTGATAATGTGTGAAACTTACTCCGCTCTTTAATGTTTTATCTGGAGACCTTAATGCAGACCTATGCGGTGCTAATGTTGCATTCCAAGCTGATGGTGTGAATTCTTCTTCTTCTTCATCTTCTATATCAACTTCTTCTCTTAAGTTAGCCTGTTCTACTTCTACTTTTTCATTGCTCAAAGTACTTCTGATTTGTATTTGTTCCGCGTGAGGCTCACTGTATCGCTATAACAATGCAAATAGTATTGACGTAAGTTATACATTCTTAACATTTATATAATTTTTACATTAAAATATATATTAGAAAAAAGTACAAACTTTCCAAACAAATTCACCCGAACTAGAACTGTTATCCTCATCTTCTCCTTCTTCATCTCCTACTTCATCGTCGTCTTGACTGTCCCAATCACGTTCTGTAGCAAAACTTGTAGACATTAAATCATCTTGTAAAGGCAATGGAAAAGAGGAAGGTAATTGTTGCCATTTGGTTTCTTCTTCAGGACTTGGTAATGGCGCTCCTCCAGTAGCAATCATAACATGAGGCTTATCCTCTGATGTGTAGATTGATGATGAACTATATTCAACATTTTCTTCTTCAGAAATATCTCCATTTGTTGTATCTCGATCATCATCTTGTAGTTGCTTTTCTCTTGACCCCTCTAATAATATCATTTTATTTGTTCTAGTATCAACTAATAATACATCTTCAGATGGTACTGATTCTTTAGATACAATGGACGCATCTCTTGAATTTGATAGCAAAGACTCGGAAGTAACAGTGCTTTCTCGTTCTTCTAAAATAGGACTGAGTGGTGTCCCATAAAGATTATACCTAAACAGAATATATTGTAAACATATAATTATTCTTATAAATTTAATAATAACCAGTACAAATATTCTATTTACCTGATAGAAATATCTACGCTGCTAGTGCTTCGATCTGGCGATTCTTCATTCTCATCATCGTCCCAACGTTTGTTTTCAATATCGCTAGATATAGGGGAGATCTCTTCATCACGAGGTTCGGACGGTTCCACGACGGGCATCTGTGCACGTGGAAGTTTTTCTCTAAGCTCGTTTCTAATTGCTGTAACAAATTCTTCTTCCATACCAAAAGATACATAAGAGTTATCACTGCATAAGCTCATTGTAGAACTATCTTCCTCTTCATTTTCATGACCATTATCATCATGTATATAATTTTCTGTATCAGCATGCGTTATTTTTGCATCAAAGGAAGAAATCTTGCTCTGTTTGGAATTTTCTGTTATATAATTGCTTGTATCATCATAATAATTACTAGATGATGCTACAAAATCACCATTTTGCATATTACTCGTAGGTTTTATGTCTTCATCTTCCATTTGATCATTCTTATTTAAATATTGAGTGTCAATCTCTTCATCTTCTTCTACATATGTCTTTGTAGTAATTTCGTTTGATAAAATACTGTTGGTATTTTGACATTTGATATCTTGTATATTTGAATTGTCATATTCTGCTTTACTGTTTGTGTTATTTGTCACTACAGAGTTATCAGATTCAGGAAGTATCGAGTAATATTCAGCATCTAAAATAGTATCAAGTTCTAATAAAACCTGTAGCTGTTCATCTTCAGTACATGTAGGCACATGTATAACAGACGTGTCATGAGAGCTCGTTTGATCACAGGGTGGACACATACTTTCTTCTTCTTCACAGGATTCTTTGTCTCTAAAGCCAGAATCTGAACTTTGCTCATCGTCAGGAGTAGATAAATGTTTTCTTTCTTCATATTCGTTTATCAAAACTTTTCGAACCATTCCTATATCTTCCGTATTTGATAAATCATTAAGATTATAAACAGAATTTTCTTTATCAAATTGTTCATTATTCTCTGTGACATTAGCAGATGTAGAAAGTTCCAATGTAATATTATTTTGTTGATTTATAGAAGGTTCTATAAATTCTTTAAATTCACCTTCATCTGAAAATCCTGGTATCTTATGTTCTAAAGCTGAGTCAAGTGCATGATTCCAGAGAAGAACGTCTACCAAGTTATTCTGATTAGTATCAAGATTTTGAAATGAGAAATTGTTAGAAAAGCAAGATTCATTATTTTCATTATTAATGGAAGTATTATCAGATTGAGTTTCATTAGTACTCTCCACAATTTCACAAGAAGACTTGCTATCAGGAACATAACGAAGAAGGGGAAGATCCGGATCACCTTTTGATAATAGTCTTAATATATGTTCTTCGCTACGTACACTGTCTGCACTTGTATTTAAAACAGAAGAATTTTTACTAACAATAGAATTTTCTTTAGAATCTAAAGACAACCTCAGGATTGGTGTTTGTTCCTGATCCATAGTTAACGTCAAAAGTTTTAGTTTTTCTGAGTTGTTTATCGATTTAGTTTTATTAAAAACATCACTTTGTATGGGATTTCTTAATTTTCTTAATACTTCGTCAAATTCATCCACCATCATGGTACGTGTTAGATCACTATCGCTGCCAGTGGTTGATAATCTTTTCTTAAGAGTTTTCTCTGTCATTTGTGTACCCATAGATAATTCTCCATCTGATTCAGGATCGATATGTACAAGTACCATAAGATCAGTTACAGATTTAGATTTTTGTTTCACTTTTTCTGTATAAACTCCTTGTTCGATTCTTCCCCTCCAACTTTCTTCTTCAGTTTCAGATCCTGATTCTTGTGCTGTATTCAATAAACTTTCCATATTTATAACACTTTTAACTGGTTCATCTGGTCCAAGTCGAAAAGAAGATTGTAATGTTTCTAATGATTTCTCACCCATCATGCTTGTCCAATGGTCAGAATCAATACTGCCACGAAGATTTTGTAAACTAGCACTACGTGTATGATTAATTGATGTATTTGTTTGTAAATTTTCCCATTGCTCAAAATCTTGTTCTATATGTTCAGTAAGTAAGCTTTGTCTTATGTCATTTAAAGAAGGCCTCTTTTTAGCATCTGTATTCAGACATGTGCGTATTACATGTAATATATTGGAGGGACTATTTTCAGGACAGTTATGCAATGGCTGTACATTGTTTAGTGAAAAATCAGTTTTAAGAGATAAAAGCATCTGTATAACTTCCTCATCGCACATATTATCATAAGGTCTATTACCCCAATTAACAATTTCCCACAACAGCACAGCATAACTCCATATATTTGCTTGTAATGTAATTTGTCGAGTTTCAATAGTAGTATCTGTACAGTCTAAACTCTCAGGTGCAGACCATCTAATAGGCAAAGCACGATCTCCAACTATGTAATAATCTTCAGGATATTTTTCAACACCAGTTCCATAATCTCCTAATTTTGCAGATAAATCAGAAGCAACCAAACAATTTCTTGCAGACAGGTCAGTATGTGCAAAACCATGATTATGCATATGTTGTAAACCAGCAGCTATTTCCACAGCCATTCTAGTAGGAATATTTTCTTTTATTAGTGCTTCTTGAGATTTTTTATCATGATTCGATAATAAAAACCCTTTAAGATCACCAGCAGGACAAGATTCAAAGAGTAGCAAATATGGATCAGTTTCTAAACAAAAACCAAGTAATGCTAAAACATTTTGATGGTGTAATTTAAGATATGGTGTAGCCTCTCCTAGGAACCAAGCTTTCTCTTTCATTGTAGCTTCCTCTGCCAAAATTCTTACAACAACCCCTCCATTTTTTAAAGCTCCTTTTGATTGATCTAAATCTGCTCGGCCTTCCACAACTTTACCAAACCAGCCACGTCCTAGTTCTCTTAAGTATTTTAATTTTTCTCTAGGTACATAAAGGTCTTCTGCCTCAAACCATTCTCTGCAAGGCTCTTGTAATGTAGCATTATCTTCATTGTATTCTCCCGTAAAAGATAAATGTGAAATGGAAGATGGTTTTGTTGGAGAAGGAACTTTTGGTCCTGATATAATTCGATCTACGGGTAGAGGTTCAAACTGTACTCTGTCGGTCAATGCTATCATTCGTGGAACATCAATGGCTAAACCTTCAATTGATTGTTCAAATGGTAACTCTGGACCAGTGCTACTTCCATTCTTGAATTCCTGAAATAAGAATGTTACTTTCACTATTATTTTTTATATAAAAAACTTTGTCAAATATCAAAGTAAGAAGATATTGTGCTACAGCATATGCAATGTAAATTGTTATACATATGACTGATTTAATGACTGATTTAATGATTGATTTAATGTTTTCTAACAAACTGCCATTTATACTATGTTTAATGTAATATTTAACATACACAATGCCTGAATACAAAAAAGAATTTTAATGCATCGATAAGCATATCATCTCCTACTTATGCATCCTATAAAAATAATTTAGCAGAGTATCATGTTAAAATATATTAGGTATCAATACAGCTTGATAATTAATCGTTCCTAAGTACTACCAAAAATATAGTTAGGCATCTTAGGCATTTACTAAATATTTGTAAATCATAGTAATATTTAGACGAATTTTCATTTATATTGTGTTTACTCATAAACACAAATGTATTGCAAACATAACATGTGGCTTTTTAAATATTATTCTCTTGTGAATTCTAATCTGATTTCTTAGGAATACAATCTAAAGCAGTTTATGGGAGAACCTATAAGAATAGCTTCTAACAGACATATACAAACTATGATATGAGAAACCTGCATTTTTAAAGTTACCTGTTTACATTTTCCTGCTTTGTCCTATAAGAAAAACAAATTCAAAAAATTTTGTTAAGACTATAGTAGATCGAAGAAATTTTCTTTACTTTGTCATAGATATTGAGTAGTAAACGAAAGACCTGCATTACCTGAAATCCTATAGTACGACGAGGTCTCCTGCAGCATAAACATCCAGCCAGAGTAAATGCAGCGACGGTTAAGCTTAAGAGAGTAACTGTATACCTTATCCAATAACGTTCCCATTGTAATGATCCTTGATCGTTATGCAAATCTATAAAAGGTATAGGAAAGAAAAGTCGTTAGATCTTTATCCGGATCTGTCTAGCTTCCAAATCTATTCTATTTCACCTGTTAAATACGGCGTTGACACGGGATATGCAGCGAGAGTCGGTAGACCCACCCAAAATAACCAATGTACTTTACGTAAATGTCGCATTGCGCACCGAGGCTTTTTAAGTCGTTCTAAGTCACCTAGGTCATATTGAACGTTCTACTTCTACGTCCATTTAATCGACAAGCTTTTGGAAGCTACTACGTTCCAATTACATGACACATATATCGCGTCTTCTTCCTCTACTTCTCGCGACCGATTCTAAAATCGTCGTATCCGTGTTGTACCTGCGCTGTAAACGAGTCTCCCTTAATGTATAGTACGATCTATCGCTGTATGCGCTTGCGATTTTAGCCGCGGAAATGCAGCGTGTCGACACATGGAATGTAGACATGCACCTTTCAAGAAGGCAACCTGGCTCATGGATATGACATGTATCCGCGTAGCGGATATCACTAAACGAGAGTCACGGAAAACTGAGATGGAAGAGCGAGACAGCGATAAAATAGGTTACTTGGAAAGGTAGGCGTATGAAATCACCGCACTTATAAAACCCACTCCAATTTCCGCCCCACTACCCTTCCTTCTCCTCTCTCTCTCTCACCCCTCTCCCTCTAACTCTAATACTGCCTCTCACTCGTCGTCCCTTGATACTATTTCTTACTCGTATCTCTTTCCCTGACCCTTGACACTACACTACCTTGTGCGTGCACGTTGATACATACATATAACACTACACTTAATTAATATATGCGATACACACGAGTGAACACTCTCTCCATCTGTCTTCCTTCTTTCTCTTTACCAAATTTCTTTCTACGATCTTTCCTTTTTTTCTTTGTTTACGTCTTTCTTTATCTAGAAGATAATTTGTATAAGTAATTTTTTTTTCTTGTTTTTTTTTTTTTTTGTTAATATAAAGATTTTTTACTCACTTCTTTCTTCTCTTTTTCTTGTGAATGAGAAACGCGCGCAATTTATCATTTATTTAATTGTTAGTAATTCTCTTTTTCTTATCTCTGTTTATATTTATTATCAAAGCTTCCTTGTAAAATTCGTCATCGTTTTCTTCTATTTTTCCGATATTTCTGTTTTATTCAAGTAAAACATATGTCGTAAAATAATTTGTTTCGAATAAATTTAGAATCATTGTCTAATATGCATTATGATTCGAATTTAAGAGTACGGACCTGTGTCACGTGATATTTAATTCTTGTTTGCTCATGTATAACATTGTAATTTTTATTAGAAAGCTTCGTATTTTGAAAAAATAAAGTTTGTATAAATTCATCCTCTTATCTCGAAATTAATGTAAATATTTGTTTGCATTGATATATTCGTTCTGTGATTAGATGAACCTTTTAACGAATTATTAATTATTTTGATAAAAGAATTGAGCAGTGGGGAGAGAGTAAAATAATGGCGCGAAAATCAAACTGAGTGTTTTATGTTCCCTCTCTCGAAACGTATAAAAACATTTATTCTTATCGATAACTTATCGACATGTACAACGATCGATAACGTTATTGATACTGATAGTTTCAAGAACACTTCAAGAGAGTAGCTCTTAATATACGATCTCTACTTTATCGACGATTTTCATCAATCATTCAAATAGTTTCTCTTTTTATTGAAGAGGTCGCATAGGTGTTAATAGGTAATGTATGACATATGCTTATGCATATCCGTTACACTAATTAACGCGACATACATATAACTAAATGTTAATATTTCAGATTAATAAGAATTATAAATAATTTTATAAGATCTTTATATGTTGTTTTAAGAAATTCATTAAAAGATAAATTCTTATGAATATTTTCATGTAATTATTTACTTTAACTTTTTTACGTCACTTTAACGTTTAACAATAATATTTCGACCAATATATAAGTATCCTGCCTTATACGAAATATGGGTATGCACAAGTTATGAATTTTTAATTATTGTAATTTTATACAATTTCTTATCTTTAAGACTCTTTAAAAAAGTTAACTCAGTTACAGTAAACGTTACGAGTAAATACCACTAATCGTTTCGAAGATAATTGGTAGAATTAAAGACGTTCGATGGTATTGGAGGCCTCTACCCGGTAATATGGTCATGGTCATCCAGGCGAATCACCCCAGGGCCTTATTCTGTACATGACTTAGCTTGACTCAGTGGTTCTCTATTAATGGGCATACGTCTAAAGATAATTTTTATAAATAAAATACAATATATTATACGTTTGATAAAATTAATTCAAAAATTTTAGAATAAAAATTATAAAGATTTATACTTGCTAAATGTGTTTTAAATGATATGTAAGTAAATTTACAAATTGACAATTTAATCGTACATGAGTACAGCAATTAACAATTACGTATTAACTATGTAAGAAGAAGAAGAAAAGAAAAAGAAAATGAAAAGAAGAAGAAAAGAAAAAGAAGAAGATTTACAAACATTACTGTCAATGAATATAATCAGAATAAGTATTAATAAATGTGAACATTAAAACACGTTTTAACAAGCAAAATAAATTTTTGTATGATATGAGCCATATTTGATAAGTTTTATAATAAAATTGATTCGGTCATTTAGCTGGCTGCCCTGACCTAGTTCCAATCGTAACTCCTATCTCCGGCAAAGAGAATAACAGACGGTGTCCTGAAGTAGTGAAAATTGCCGCAGGGAATTGCCGCCCTCCGAGAACCACATGCGTATTAACAATAAAAGAGAAAGAGAGAGAGAGAGAGAGAGAGAGAGAGAGAGAGAGAGAGAATGCGTAACATATTACGTTGCTTGACTAGTGTTAATCAACTTCTGTACTATATCTATAAAGTTTGTACATCTTTGATAGATAATTACAAAAAAATAGAGAAGCAAATTTAAAAATGAATCAAACGTTCATATGTTTTTATAAATAAATAAACAATCGCACAAAAGAAAAGTTTTAAATATGAATCATAGTATGATATCACGCGTTGCATCCAACGAATGAATTATCAGTAATCAATATTTAATAAAGAATGTAGGAAAGTATTATTTTGTAATCAATATGTAGAATCGATAAGCCTCGAGATCGAATGTTCATGATCTAACTAGTTTCAGTAGAGATGGTCAACGACTCTGATCACTGAACAGAGAGACTGTGTCTATTTCTACCTGATCCATCGCGATGGCGGATATTGTATTATGTTACGACGAGACAGAGGAGGTTGCGTAGCCAATGATGCGAGATGGTGAAGTGCGAGGTCATCTCCACGGACTCTCCTTCAACGATTCAACTCGTGCACTTGTCTGCTATAAATGCAGACCTTGTTGAATAAAAAGGACTGAGAAAAGATACGCAAGGACATACGTACGAGAGAGAAAATTAATTATACTTGTAAATGGTACTTCCGAGAATTTCTATTAAATTTGCAAGAGGATTTTCGTATATTTTAATTTTCAGTAACATCAATTCCCACAAAATTTACACATAAGGATTGTTTTTTCTCCCTTTTAAACAGGTCTCCGTAAACGATAATTTCGACGAAAATACTTAAGATAAAATGATACAGATCTGAAATAATTTTATCGAAATAATGAATAAGTTTCAAATGAAACAAAGAATTCACATTTTAGTGCTTCGATCCTTCGGAATAACTCTTACGTAATATACGAAGCCATACATAAGAGGGAGAACACATATCGATGAGCCAAATGCTTTTACGTAAATGTTAAAGCCAATTTTTGTAGGATACTGTTCTTATTTCACGAGTATTCTTTTTACTTATTAAAATAATTTCAACGTGACAGGTTGGTCATAAGCCGTGACTCAATTTAAGTTTATTGCTTTCCAAAGATATGACTCATTAGATAACAATGTGACTTATTGATCATAAACATAAAATATAAATATGATAAGTACGAAAAAGTAAAGACATTTTGTGAGCTTCGTTATAGAGATTATAATATTAAATACGGTATTATTCAAATAACACAAATATCACAACACAACAACAACGGGCAATTACTCACGCGTTAATAAAAAGAAGTATCCAATAAAGAAAATCCGTTTGATTTAATTATATAATATATAACAATAAATTTTATTAAAGAGTTCATGTTATTATGTGTTATTGAACATTATACGTTATATTATAATGTACAAAAAGTTATAAGTATCAGGATGATAAAATGAAAAAGAAAACAAAAAGAAACCCATAGTAAGAACCCTTTCGATAGTGGTACGATGAATCTTGTGTATCTCTGTCCTTTCTCACCGCTCGTATGGCCATACACCGTACCGGCCGCACTTGACCTATATCTTATTATGCTGGTAGTGTCCGAATGCAATGCGCGAAGTGTTTGTGAATAAGCCCGGGGGGCCCCTCTTCGAGGTTATCAAGGTTCACCACCACTGTAAAAACATCTTTCCTTCCTGCTGTCGTGTTCTCTTTCCTCTTGCTTCCGCAAGATACGAAAAGAATCGCGACTTGATTATACTAAAGCCAGTAAACGATTTTACAATTGTCACATATATATATATCGGACAGAAAATTATTTTTAATTATATCGTTTTTCGTGATTTCTATACAAAACGTATCTTTCTCCCTCTCTCTCTCTCTCTCTCTCTCTCTCTCTCTCTCTCTCTCTCTCTCTCTTTCCCTCTCTGCAAAGTGTATGAAAAATCTTTGCCTATACACAAATCATACACATATATATGCCTTCATATAAGGACAGACGTGAAATTTTGAAATCACGTTTTTTATCTTTCCTTTTTTTTCAGGACATAAGAAAATTATTCGACTAGATATAGATAAATCTTGATCGGTATGACGTATCCACGTGTCTATCGATGTTCGGTTAGACGCCTTCGACTGCTACCAAGTCTTCCGTTCTTCGGTGTCATTTAGGAAGGTCATGACCTCAGGGTAGGTTTACCATCGCGTAGACTACGATTGCCACATTGTGCGCGTGCGAGCATGCGCGGGAACAAGCGAAAGTATTTAAACAAGTGGAGATGTCTTATGGAAGGCCACTGTCGCTCGAACTGTCACGGATCGCGCAACGTTCCCCTTACTTTCCTCCCTTCCTACAGTTTAAAAAGGAGCACACGCATTCGCCTGCGAACGAGGAGGGGAAGATTCGTTCCTCGTTCTTTTTCCCTTAATTTCCACCCATCCCCCTTCACAGCTTGTCCTTGTCGTTCTCTCCGTGGTCCTCCCTTTAAAGTCGCGCTACTGCTCATAAGAGAGCACAGATTACTTTAAGAAATCTTGTCGCATCGACGTTAATTCCTTTATATCATCTCTATCTTATCAAGTGGATCATCTGTCGATGATCGATATTAGACGAATTTCATTGATAACGATCTCCACGATAGTATGAGGAATAATGTTAAACGTTGAAGCTACGTAAAGGATAGAGGTTGAACGTCATTTAAAAAAGAAAGAAAAATCTCGTGAAGTTTTACTCGTCTTGGAGGGCTTCGCTCGATAACTCGATGAGAAACCATTGCTCGGTTAAGTCTTACGATATCCAATAAGAAAATATATAGACATTTCGCTAATTGGAAAGATGGACGAGCTAGAAGTTCAACAGGAATCCAGAGATAAGGTCGGTAACTTGACGTTCTCGCCACCACCGATGAAAAAGTCTGATACGAGGGATAGTATCTCTTCCGTTGACAGCGATGTTAGTCTTTCTTTCGATAGAAGAGGTTCGAAGGATGAGGAAGCCGATCAATCTGACAGCATGACATCGGATAGCGAAGGAAAATCGACCGAGGCTATGGTGAAGCAACAAAACGGTGAACAAGATTCAGGCATAGATTCTTTAGACGACGTCGCTCAGAAAGAATTGGGTAAACAGAAAATCGTAACATCGAGCAATAAGGAGTCTATTACTCAAGATCAGCCTGATAATTTTGTCTTGCCTAGCGACGAGTTGAGCGAGAAGATCTGCACTCAGGTAGAATCTTATTTCGCTGATGAAAGCATCGTCAAGGATGCTTTTCTGTTGAAGCACGTAAAGAGGAATAAGGAGGGTTATGTGTCGTTGAAACTCGTCTCGAGCTTTAAAAGAGTCAAACATCTCACTAAGGATTGGAGGATTGTCGGTGCTGCTTTGGCAAAGTCCACCAAATTGCAAGTTAATCCTCAGGGTACCAAATTACGTAGGTTAAATCCTTTACCAGCTTTCGATCAAACGACACCCTCTAGAACGATCCTAGCTGCTAGGCTTCCTCTTGAAAGACTTTCTGTTGAATCGGTAGCCGAAATCTTTAAACCATGCGGTGAGATCGCACTCATCAGAGTACTCAAACCTGGACATCCTGTACCTGCCGAGGTATCGTACTTATGTTTAATCGCAATGAAAATAAATCTTCTTCTCGAATCAAATATATCATAAAGAAATCCGATATACGTTTAGGTCCGACAGGCAATCTCAAAGAGACAAGAACTGAAGCCAACTGAGGAATGTGCCATGATTGAATTTACGGATTCGGCATCGGCCAGGTTGGCACTAGAAATGAATTTAGGAGAAGCGAAAATATTCGAATTACAACAGTCCGACAAGAAAAGAAAACAGCAGCCAACGAAGAAGACCATCGTCACGAAATTGACTAAAGAAGATACTTATAATTCATCGAGTTGTGCTAGTGGATCCGAGACTGAAGATGGAAAAGCAAAATACAAAAAGGCTGTTCATGGATATCCTATATATCATGTTTATCCTGGCCATCCTTTCCAAGGTAAATTATTATTGATTCGGACATTGATATTAATGATCATTGAACTAAAAATTTATCCAAAAATATAAAATAAATCTTTATATTTCAGGTCCACCATCACCAGATGCTTGGCTATCGCGCAGATTGTCTTCCTGTTCAATTTCAGGATCTGAAAATGGCTTTGTTTTTCGCCGTTTATCTTCTAGTTCTGGTTCAAATTGTTCAGATGCCAGCAACTACGGTAGACGATATTCTTCTTGTTCATCCGCCTCTGAGACTGCTTGTTGTCCCATAGTTTATTCTCCAGGTTATTATTATCAACAAAACCGGCGTTTTTCTTGTTGCTCCAGCGGTTCAGCTTCTAGCAATGAGTGCAACGGTACTTGTTACAATCCTAGTCGCCGAGGTTCAGTGGACTGTGGCCCATTTTTCCGTAGACTATCCACTTGTAGTCGAGATTCGGGTTTCGATCCAGGGGTGAGAAGACTATCTTTATGTTCTTCGATTTCAGAGCAAAATAACTTTTGCCGATCAAGAAATAACAATGGTTTGACCATGACACACTTGCCTGAAAATGTAATGAGGATGCCTTCTGGTCCTGATGGAACGCGTGGCTTTGGCCGACCTCCTAGAATGAATCCTATCACACCAACTATGGAACCAGCATGTTAAATATTTCCCCTTTACGCCGTGATTTTTTCCGTGTATAGTGATCTCCAATCATCCTTAAAAGGATATTATACTAGAAATGAAAATTATTATGTGTTTAAAAGATCTGACATTGTTATATTTTCCCTCTTTTTCTCTTGTACGATATAAGAAAATTGGAAAACATTTAAATTGTAAATTTTGTTACATCAGCTATGTATTTGAATTGAAATTGAAATATTTCAAATGGTGAAACTTTATGTATGCTTTATGTATATGTATATTGAATGTATGATATGAAAAACCCCCAATGAAATAAGTACAAAAATTTGACAATGAAAAAAAAAAACAAAATTTCAAATACGATAAATTACAGAATTAATTTATTAAATATGACGTAAAATGATGCACTTGTTAAATATATTCACTGAAACATTCATATTGTTGGATCATTGATCTTTAAATTATATTGTTATTACAAACTTTGCTCAGCTATATTATGATTGACTAATCTCAATATTTATATGTATAAAATTTATTTTGAAATTTATTTTATTTGACATATTAAAGCTATTTAAGCTATTAATTAAGCTATTAATTATCAAATCAAATTATTCTCTATACCATTATAGTATATATTAATTTTTAATTTTTATTAATCCATTTTGCACATATACACATAAATATATATTTTTCTTTCTTTGTTACATACATATCTTTCTAATGTTTCCAAATTCAATTTATACAAAAGTTAAATAGTAAATAAAGCTCCTTCACATATGTATTTATCTTTTTTTAATTTCTATTATATAAAAGACGATGAAGTAAAATATTATTAGTAATATTTATAAACAAAAACAATATATCATGTATGTATATTGAAATTTCACGCTATATATAATACACGTAATATTTATTTTATATACCATATAAATATGATAAATATATAAGTAATAAGAATATATGATTGTGAGAAAATAAGATTATGTACTTTCGAATCTATGTATGTAAATACGTGTAAATATGACGTAGAAGCTTGTGCGAATAGGACTGTGTAGTGAAATTCTTGCGCATTCGTGCATGTATATGAACATAGCATGATCCGTTTCTGTCGCATCTATGCTCGTAATATTAAGGTTAGGATATGTTTACTTGTTAAATTAATAAGGATTAACGAACGAAGTCATAAAAGGGAAGAATAAGAAAAAGAAATGTGAACGTAACAGAATACATTCACTTTTAGAAAACATGTTTTTTCCTATTGGATGGCCGCGAGTCCTAAATTGTACGGAACCAGATAAAATAAAGGCTATTGTTTGTAATAGAGACAAAATACTTTTTGCCATATTAACAACAGATTTTCTTACCATCTGGTATTGCAAGGTACGATTTTACATTTAAAACAAATCGATGATATACATATAATTATATTGTGAACATTATGCTGACAATAGAAACTCATTATGTTATTTGATATTTTACTTTATTTTACTTTTTCTTTAACAAAGTAACAAAACTTTTTTGTAGCCTTGTATACCTATTGTATTTGTAAGGCGAACTGCAGATTCTTTAAGAAAACACGGAGAAAATACCTTGGTACAATGGAGACCAGATTCCAGTATGTTAGTCATTGCAGTAAGTAACATTAGCTTAAAAGTATTGATGTAAATTGGTAAAAGTATTAATACAAATTATCTGTGATTATTTTTATAGACATCAGACAGCTACCTGCTGTTCTATCGATTATCAGACAAAGGTCCAGAAGGAAAAAGTCTTTACGAGCAAAGAGATTCCCCCGTTACAAGCTTAAAACGTGATAGCGCTGAACTTTTTATTAAAGAAGTGATCCCATCTTTAGTTTTATCTTTTGTAATTATATTGGGTATTAAATATAATATCTGCAATGATTAAAAAATGGATGATGGATATACTTTTATTTTTAGGAAAAGTCTGCCTGGATAGATGGTGGAATTAGTTCTTTAGTATGTATACGTGATGAACTCATGGTTGCCACAAAAACAAGTCATGTAATACGGCATAAATGGGATGGGACAGTAAATCGGGATTATACACTTGATTTACGTAGAATACCATTCAGCGTAGATCAACAAATATCCACTACAGCTGTACCCCTTACTGAAAACAATGCCTATGTAATGGATATTGAATATTCTCCTTTAGTTGGTGGATTTGCTATTGTTCTTAGCACTGGAAAAGCAGCATTCTTAACAGCTCATTCATTAAAATTTGACCCAAATGTCAGTTAATATATTTGATAATTACTGTATTATTGAACTTACATTCAATAGTAATATTTTATAATATTTTATGCAAATATATTTTAGCAAGTTCAAGGAATTTGGGCCAAGGATGTAGATGATGCTACTTGTGCAGCTGTGAATCATAAGTATCGTTTAATTGCATTTGGAAGAGGAAAGTAAGTATCTTATACTTTAATGTGGTATACTGTATGTCTATAAAAATCTAACTTTTGTATTATATTTTTAATAGCTCGGAGGGTATTGTTTATTATATTGATGAAACAACAGGAGCATTGGAAGTATCACATACACTAAGTCTCTCGTCAAAAGATTATCCTGGGAGACCAGGTTGCGTTAGATGTCTAAGATGGACTCCTGATAGTTGCGCTATTGCTCTAGCTTGGGAAGGTGGTGGTTTAGCGATATGGAGTACTTTTGGTGCTCTTTTATTATGCAGTTTGAAATGGGATTATGGTTTGCGGGTAGATTTAACGCGTGATAATCCTTTACATATTCATACAATGGTAAATGAAGTTGGATATCATTTTAGCGATAGTAATGTAATACCAGAGTTTGGTTGCTTATCATACTTTTTTTTTTAGGAATGGTCAGCAGAAGGTTACCAATTATGGATGTTGAGAGAATCACCAGGACCATTATTAATGGAAGAAAATGGCAATGAACTGACACACTCAAGGTGTTCACTTATACAATTAGATTTTGTAAAAAGTCCTCTCACGGTTAATCCATGTATGGTAATGTCAAATTTATAAGTATAATTATACAAAAGTTATTTCTTTATAATAATTCTTTCTTTTTGAAAGGGTCATCATGGACATTTATACTTACAAGGTGAAGACAGACTTTATTTAAATCTTGGTGGTGGTATATCTGCCACCACATCCAATTTTCATATTTCAAATGAATGTCCTGGAGACATTGTAACTCAGACTCTTGCTGGATGCAAACAGTGGTTAGTCGTTCCAATTCCAAGTGCTTATACTGGTTCCAATTGGCCAATAAGAGTAAGTCTATAAGTAGTTAAGAAATCATTATAATAAACTGCTAATATATTACATTTTATAGTATACTGCAATTGACAACGAAGGGTTAAGCATTGCTGTAGCTGGTAGAACAGGCTTAGCTCATTATTCTTTACCATCTCGTAAATGGAAACTTTTTGGAAATGAAAGTCAAGAAAGGGATTTCATAGTAACTGGTGGATTGTTATGGCATCGTGGTTTTTTGATAGCAAGTAGTTATTCCCTTTTGGATGATAGAGATGAGATTAGGATGTATCCACGAGATACTCGTCTTGATAACAATTATGTAAAGAGTATTAGAATGCCATCTCAAGTATTATTACTCAATACACTTAAAGAAAGGCTTCTGACGTTTTGTGCTAATGCACAAATTAGTATTTATGATATTATACTGGATGGAAATGGAGGTAAGTTGTAAAAAAACTATATTATAAAATTCATGTAAGAAATAAATATCAAATGTAATTATTGTTAAAGAAATGGAAAATATAGAATTAACTAGAATACAAACCGTGGATATTAGTGGACTTTGTGTGCATCCTGCTTGCGTTGTAAGTGCAACATTAACAACAATTCGTGCGGAAACAGCTGGGAGTCATCCACATCCTGAAAGTCTCTTACTTAATGTTTCTGGACGACTTTTGATGGTTCAGCGGGAACATTGCACCGATAATCCAGATATTGTAAGTTACTTATTATTGGCGATTAATGTAAAATTGATAATTCACTTAATTTCTTTTACAGCTTTTTACGTGTAGTCCTCCAACAGTATTAGCTTCGTGCGTCGAAAATGTATGGGTTCCATGGCGGTCAAGAAGAGACAAGCCTCATTTAACTGAAGCATTATGGTTGTTTTGTGGTGCTCATGGTATGCGTGTCTGGCTTCCGTTATTTCCAAGAAATCACCAAGAAAAAACACATACCTTCATGAGTAAAAGAATAATGCTGCCTTTTCACTTGTGCATCTATCCACTGGCTATACTATTTGAGGATGCAATCTTATTAGGAGCTGAAAATGACACTGTGCTGTTTACATCTGATACCAATTCTCCATTTTCACTGCCTTTTAGTTTATTGGAATTAACGGTATATAAACACACACACAAAATAATATAATTAAATTAAATTCGATTTTAAATACATCTAACATCATTTTCATATTTTAGAGTCAAGTTTATCTTCATCAAATATTACGACAACTCATTCATAGAAATTTAGGATATCATGCATGGGAAATAGCACGTTCTTGTTCTGCACTGCCATACTTTCCACATTCCTTAGAATTATTACTTCACGAAGTCCTGGAAGAGGAAGCAACGAGCAAAGAACCAATTCCAGATGCTCAACTACCATCTGTAGTAGAATTCATTAGAGAATTTCCAGGAGTATGGGCAAGAGCAGTTGTGCAATGTGCAAGAAAAACTGAAATCGCACTTTGGCCATATTTATTTTCTGTTGCTGGACCACCTAAGAAACTTTTACAAGATTGTTTGCAAAGACAACAACTTGACACTGCTGCGAGCTATTTAATCATATTGCAAAATCTTGAGCCATCAGCCGTTAGTAGGCAACATGCTACTTTATTATTGGATGCTGCTTTAGAACAAGGAAGATGGGAACTCTCAAAAGATCTTGTCCGTTTTTTAAGAGCTATTGGTAATAAGCAACAAGAAATTTGATTAAAAAATTATATATTAGATATTATAGATTTATTTAATATCTATCATAATTATCTTAAAGATCCAAATGATGTGGAGTCGCCTCGTACATCTTGGGGTGGTACAACCAAGTTAGGAGGACATACACAAACCCCTCCTTTATCACCTCATGAGGACGACTTGTCTCTCGTATTAGGAACCATGCAAGTGTCTAGAAGTCGTAGCTACAGTACTACAGCTACACCAAAAGTACAATCTGAATCAATGGCTAAAGATATTGCACCATCTTCTATGTTAGAAAAGACTAGAAATGTTGTTATGAGAAGAAAAAAATCTGTACCAACTGTTAAAATCGAAAAGTCAGATACCAAGTAAGTGTGAAATGAGTTAATCAAGATCTACTTCTTTTTTTAACGTTATAATGATATTGATTGAGACGTTCTATTTTTTATTTTAATTTACAGAGAAAGCTCAGCCGAAGAATTCTTCATTGATGTTATATTACAGCGTCACGCTCGTAGATTACTTTCAGCTCGCAGATTACTAGATTTGGGAAGATTTGCTGCCCATTTAGATTTTCACTTGGTAACATGGCTTGGTAGAGAACGCGATAGAGCAGCTAAGATTGATGACTTTATTGCTGCTTTGAAAGCAGTACATGAAGATTTTGCATATCCGTATCCAGTTTTGTCGCTCCCTAATTTACAAAGATTTAGAAGATCCAGCCTGACATCGTTACGATCAATAAGATCTGTAAATCTTGAAAATCCTGAAGATGAAACAGTGACCCCAAATTTTGCTATTGATTTACCAGATAGTGGATATACAAGTTTACCTAGTGGCAGACCTCCTTATACTAGCTTGGTATCTCCTGTTGCTAGCTTAGAAACACAATTTCCTGCCACTGAAGCAAAACTAACTCCAAATATGTTGCATGGTAATATTAAGTTTTTCATACAAATAAAAAGATACATATGTGTATGTGTGCGTGTGTGTGTAACAAGATTATATAACATAGTAATGTTTATTTTAATGATTTATTATTTTAGATACGAGTAGCGTAATTAGTGACGCTAGTACAATCTGGCGTGATGATGCCGAATCTATTGTGGGAACTGGTGTGGGTACAGTGTGTTGGGTATCTTCGGAACCAATAGAACCAACAGAAATTCATCTAGCTTCACATTGTGCTCCAGTTAGCAGAGCAGAAGTACAACTTAGGTATCTGTTACAATTGTTCCTTGAAGGTGGTTGTTTAGGATGGGCAGCGATATTGGCTGTGGTCTTAAGAGATGCACCAGCTATGTCAAGAACTGTACGAGCAGCACACGCACCAATGCAAACTCTTGAATCTATAACGAACTTGAGAGATGGACTTTTGACTCTTACTAGGTGGTCTCAATCAGAATGGTATGTCGGTGTGTAATTAATTATTATATTATATCAAAAAAAAAGGTAAAAGAAATTTCTTTATTATTTTTATAGTTTGGGGTACAGACCATTTATATCAAGTATACAAGGACAGATATCACTTTTGTGTAGATTAGTATTGAATAAACAACAGCAGGAACAAGAGCAAATACCAGAGAATCCTTCACCTGGTCCAGCTCCGACTGTTAGCAGTAATCAACGCGGTAATCCATCTCGTTCTCGACATTCTTCCATTAGTCATGCATCTGCTAGTACTCCATTGGAGGAAGAACGATCACGTGAATCATCTGTATGCGTAGAGGAAATTGGATTTCGAGAAAATTATAATAATCTTAGTACTATAGAGCGTTCCTCTGAACAATCTACTTGTATAATCTGTTAAACTAATACCATTAGAATGTTCATAGTTCTCCATAGTTTATTATAACTGAAACTCAGAAATTTTGTTCTGAAACAATGGAGATGTGTCCTTAATAATATTTGAATTAAACATGTTCTATTGAAGGAAAAATAAGAAAAATCTAGGTGTTAATTAATTATTGAGGTAACTAAAAATCGTTTTGAAATAGGATCTCTGAAGAGTTTTTTGAGTTTTTTGCGTCTAAAGTAATTTTTTACATATAATGGTCATGAATCTGTTGAAAAAAAAAAAAAAAATTGGCGCAACCATTATTTCACATATATTTTAATACAAATGAATGTAAATTTTAAATACCTCGAAAATAATCAATTTGCAATACATATTTTCATTGTACGCAACATGAAATTTACCATAGAACACATTAGTAAAATAGATCAATATAATTTGTACCTTTATTTTATAGAAAAATATTAGATATTATAGCTTTCTTTCAGTATTTAATATAAGAAAGCAATTTTATTTCTCAGAATTGATATATTAAATATTGTCATATTAAAGACTGGGAAATAGAAGTGCAAACGTATTTAGTATAACAATCGTATAATCATCTATAGATTGTAAACATTTATATTTAAAAAGAATCGAAATTAATTTAAATTGAAATTTTTCTTTTAATATTTCATATTTAGTTAAGAATGTAGCAATATTACGTTGACCTTGATATAATTATGAAGCAAAAGATACATATGATGATCTCCATAGATTTGTCACATTGTACCTGTATTATACGATTTTTTGTTTCTGACATTTCTTATATATAATGTTTTAAAACTCATTTTTATGAAATGAACTATTCAAATTCTTAGATTTTTTTTTATAAAATTATAACTATTGACTACATAAATTTACCATTGATATTTTGAGAGTATATAACAGGAGTACCTCATTAATATATATCTTCATATGGGAAATACCTACGTTATTCAAACTTTAATTTAACAGATATATACATAAAATATATGTATAGAAAAGGATTTGCTTAACATAAAAAAATATAGTACTTTACTTTCAATTTTACAAAGAAATTAATGTATTTGTTTACAGGAATTGTAATGTATGCAATTTATATGGATTATTGGTATAATTACTATGCTATAATCAATGATTAAATTAGTACAATTGAAAATAACATCAATAAATAATCTTCTTTTAATAATAATTACAGGAGAAGATCTATCAGCACTGTGTCAATGATCATTATTTTGTAATATGCTGTAAAATGTGATATTAACTTTTTTTTTGTAACAAAAGAAAAAAAGATTATTACATTGGTATGTGTGTTGTACGGTAAATGAGAAAGATGCAAAGTGTAAAACACTTGTCTAATTATTATTATAACTAAATATAAATGGAATTTTTTATCAGCATTTTACATGACCTAATATTGGAATAATATCAATGAATATAAAATAATGTAAAATATTAATAAGTTATTTATACATGCTGTAATATAGATATCCATAAATACACGTTATATTTTCACAACATTTACTGCGATCTATAGTTTGTTTATAAAGAGGTGGTGCTTTCATTTAACGTACATATATAAATATGTACACACATAGGTAGCATATCAGTAAGAGAAGACATAAGATATATATATATACATATATAAACAAACTTCGTTATATTCGTAATTTTTGTTTATATGTGAAATAACAAAACTATTGTTTATCAACAATATAATAGACTATGTGCATATAAATAATCAAGAGTTAAAGTAAAAACGCCGACAAGAAACATAAAACATAACCTAATTAACATTTTTTATAAAAATGAAGTCAAAGGTTCAAAACAGCGGAATATTTAATGAGTATTTAGGATTTACAAAACAGACAGCATTAGTTTTACGTAGTTTAGGGGGTGATAATTTAATAAGGCCATGTGAAGAAAAAAATATATCGACTAGTGAGCTGCATATACTAACTAAAAACGATTTTATACAATTAGGTATTTGATGATTTATTTGTTATTAAGCACATAGATGTATAGATAAATATATGAACCTATAAACATTTGTATGTTTAAATTATAGGTGCTGATGAAAATCTGGCAGAAGAATTGTTTAATCGACTAACAATTACATCAAGAGATAATTATGGAATAAGACCAGTGGTGCAAAACAAGTATCTTAATTTTTTAAACACACTTCTTTTTGAATAATAGCTAATATTAATCATATTTTACAGATTTGAAAATATCATTAAAATGATCGAAAATAGTAGGCAGCAATTGAATTTTATTGATATATATATTGCTTACTGTCGATTAAGACTTCAGATGCAACAAGATAATTTTTTCATTGAACCAAATAAACTACAAACTGCTACTTCAGTTTTATGCATAGCTGTAATGGAAACTCTTAATGAAGTAAATGATATGGAAAAAGCTATACAAGAATTATACACTTTAGTTCCAAAGGTATATATTAAAGTAAAAGAAATATTTTTTATGTCACAATATTTAAGGTTCCAAAATAATGATAAAAGTTATTATTTATTGTAGGATACTAAAACAAAGAGAAAACGTTTCATTTATTTCTCTACGTTGTTTGCTGGATTAGGTTTAATAGTATGTTTGGCATTACATATACAAAAAGCCTGAAGTTTAAAAAATATATTTAATTCTTTTTTTATACAGACATTTTTTTGTTGATATTTTATTATTCATATATGATAGGAATTATATATGATGAGAAAATAAAAGTAAATCTAATTTTCTTTTATTTACTTAAAGCTATAGGTTTTAGTTTAAAAATGTTGCATATAAATTGAACAAATAAATAGATGAAATAAGATTTTTGTTAAAGTATTTTTACAAATCTATTTGAAAATTTGTACTCCTTGGTGACTCTTGAAATCTAATAATATATATACATTAATACACATAAGAAAACAGAAATAAAGAGATAAATAAAATATGTAGTACTATATAAAAATATGGTGTAAGTATAAGTTCCTTTACATATCATGTTGTTGTTGATATAAAACACAGTATAAAATACAGTGAAAAAGCATTATTCGTTTTAGCGGTGATGTTTTACACACATATACATACACACACACACAAAACTGTATATTGATAACATATAATTGTAACTACTAATATAATTATACATTTACATTTTAACTGTACAATTAATTCCCTTCTTTCATTCTTTAATATTTGAAAATAATATTTTATAATGCTTTATTCTAAATTATATTTTTCTGGTGAAGTGGATCTGTCAAAAAATTATTAATTATATTATAATATTATTGAAGTATATTATTATATGTTATATATACATAAATTAATTATAGATACTTACGCTTCTTCTAAAAGTTGTAGTACATGTTTATGTTCTATTCCTTCCAGCCATAAATTAAGTAATTCCTCACGTTTACAACTTAATAACTGTTTACAAGCATTTAAATTTTCTTTTACAGCATGAATTTTCTCTCTTGCCGCAGTAACTCTTTCTGATAGAGTACTGAATATCTACATAAATAAGTAATAAATAATCTTTAAATATATGACGATATATACAAAAATAATGAATTGTGCCAATTTATAATTAACTAATAAAACTTACTTGCATAACTTCTGTAAGATCTTGCTCATGCAATGAAACTAATTCATCTAATCTTTGATCACTTCGCTTATATTCTTTTTCTAATTTAGCTTTCTCAATCTCTCTTTGTTCATTTGTTTCAGAAGCAGAAAGTGCTCGTATTACTGAGATTAGTAAACCGCTCTATAAAATATATTAATATGTAGATATATTATAGATATATGAATAATTTTAAATTATGCTTCACATTATTTTTTTGTTATAATTATTAAATTTACCGTTTCTTTAGTGGGTTTAATTCCACGTGGAGGTTTAATAGGTGCATTTGCATTCATTCTGTAATATCAAGTCTCAAACAAAATCTGATTGTAACAAGAAATAAATTGTATAAACCCGTGTTTATCATGAAACTAAAAGGTTATATTCATTTTGGTTATCTATTATTAGAAATAATATATTAGTATTTTCAATTTATGTGTAATTAACATTCAAATGAACACCTATCATTTTTGACAACACCTCTATCAAATGTCACACTTGTTTTTACTTGCTTTTTCGTAAACTTTAAAAGAATCGAGAATAACCAAAAGTAACCAAGAAGGACAAATGGTCATAACGTTACAGAACTACGCCTAGCGGTAGACTAGGGGAAGTCTCTACAGTCTCGCTTTGTGATTATGATTAAGACTTTTGCTTAAGCTAAAATAGATAAATCGTTTGTAAAATGGTAAATAATTATAATTTCTAACTAAACGTTTATTTCATAAAATAAGAGTATGATTATATCTGTATATTCAATGTATTTTTCTACAAATTAATTACATTCATGAGTTTATAGATGGAAAAGATTGGCTTTTTGTAATGCAAGTGAGGTTAAATTTGTCGAATGCCTCTCGTGGCACTCATTTATTTTATTGCGTCATGTATTCCATTAAAAAAAAACAATTTTTCATACTTTTTAAATATTGTTGAAAATTTTTAAATTACTTGGATGTATATCTCCTTGTATTATGCTTGTTAGTAAGAATTAGGAAATATTTATATATATTCATGTATATGATACAAATTAATTATCTATAAATAATTATACTTTATAAGAAATTTTTAATAACAATTTTTAACTAATAGTTTCAGAATTTCGTGACATGCAGGATTAATTTAGTAGGTATTGCTCGTTCCACACAATCACAGAGAAGATTTAGAAATGGCTCGAGAGAACATTCTTCTTCGCACAATCCATTGTTACGAACAACCTGTTTTCATTTACCAGATATACAAAGTTTATCAGTGAGTTTTTTCTTCTCTATTACTGAAGCTATTTTCTTATATAAGTAACAATATTATATTTATTTAGATTCGTTCGTATTCAAATCCAGCAAGAAGACCCAGTTTCTTTTCTCAATTCGTTGAAAATATTAAACAAGAAATGCAGAAAAATAAAGAGATGAAAGAATCATTAAAGAAGTTTCGTGAAGAAGCAGAGAAATTAGAACAGTCTGAAGCGTTGCGTTCAGCAAGACAGAAATTTCAAGCAGTTGAATCTGAAGCCTCCAAGAGTTCCGAAGCTATAAAAGAAAAATTGGACAGTCTAAAAGAAAAAGTATGTCTATATACAGTTAATGATCAACTGATAACAATATTAATGTATTAACCCTTTGCATTTGAGGTCTGTTTTGCTTGAGCTAACCAGTAACTCGAGAGGAGTTAGCTGCTCTCGCTTATTTTATAAGTTTTTTACAATTAATTTAAAATGATTTCAGACACAATATAACACTTTAAACTTGTATATTTTAACATTTTACATATCTTCATAGTTCAAAAAAAGAGGCACCGTTTGAGTTGTCGCATTATATCCAGTGGTGTCTGAGAAGCACCTCTCGAGCGCAAAGGGTTAATTCATACATTACTTTGTAATTTAATTGTATCGATGTTGATATTTTCTTGTGATAGGTACAAGAAGTTATCGAAGAAGCAAGTAAATCTGAATTAGGCAAAAAAGCAGGACAATTAGGTGAGGAAATAACTAAATCGGCAAAAGGGGCAGCAGAAACGATTTCGGAAAAAAGTCAAGCACTTGGAAAAACAGGAGCTTTCCAAACTATTTCACAGACAGCAGAAGTTGTACGAAAAGAGTTGGATCATCAAGGAATCCAAGGTTTTATATTGATTATATACTAATACATGTATTTAGATATACAGATAGATATAGTACTTTATTATTCCATACAGGAAGAGTTTATGTACCACTTACTAAACTAAGAAAAAGAAAAGAAATAGTAGATATATCTTTAGATGAAAAGCAGTTTCAACCTAATATGGATGCACGAGGAGTTGAATTGCATAAAGATTCTAAATTTTTTCAGTCTTGGCAAAACTTTAAGGTACCATCTCATTTAACATAATAATTTTTTATTTATTTTTCTAATTAATTATATCAACCGTATTTAATTAACCTTTTTTTGTATTTTATTTTTCTACAAGGATAAGAATCCATATATGAATAAAGTTTTGGATTGGAAAATCAAGTATGAAGAATCGGACAATCCTGTAATTCGTGCTTCCAGATTTTTTACAGAGAAAGTTAGTTATATGGTTGGTGGTATGTTCCAAAAGACAGATTTGTCGGAAACATTAACGGAAATTTGTAAAGTGGATCCAAGCTTTGATAAAAATCAATTTTTGAGAGATTGTGAGAAAGATATTATACCAAATATACTCGAGGCTATGATGAGAGGGGATCTTGAAATTTTAAAAGATTGGTGTCATGAGGCTGCGTTTAATATAATATCACAACCTATTATGCAAGTACAAAAATTGGGATATCATTTAGACAATAAAATCTTAGGTATGATTATTATTTTTAAAAAGTATATATCAACGCAATACGAATAGTTTTTAAATTTAAATATTATTTATTTTCAGACATTGAAAATGTAGATCTTTTAATGGGTAAGATGATGGAACAAGGTCCAGTTTTATTGATAACGTTTCTCAGCCAGCAGATATTATGTATAAGAGATAAAGATAATAATGTAATCGAAGGAGACCCTGAAAGAGTGATGCGTTTTAATTACATTTGGGTATTATGTCGCGATCCAACGGAACTTAATCCAAAAGCTGCTTGGCGTTTACTTGAAATTAGCTGTTCGAGCGTCAAGCAATTTGTATAGTGCACTGATTCTAGATAAAATTTATATTTTAATTTGAGAAAATTAATGTCAAAAGTGATTAAGTTGTTTAATGACGGTTGAATGATTTTCTCCTAAATAAGTTGGCTATTATAGTTACAATTACAAAATATTTCTTCATACAATGTCAGATTAAAAAAGTACCGTGATATAAAAGAGCATCATTTAAAACAAATTTTTTTCTTGCTTCTTAAAAAAAGAAGATCAAGAGAGAGAGAGAGAGAGAGAGGGTGAGGGAGAGGGAGAGGGAGAGGGAGAGAGAGAGAGAGAGAGAGGTATTTCTTACACGGTACGTGTAATTTTTACGTGAAGAATATAATTCTATTGTCTAAAAATAATCGAGAGAATCAATCGAGAGTTAACGTGGACAAAAAATAAATAAATGAGCACCAATGTGTGCCTATTATTTTATAACTATACCATATAACATGGTAGAAATGTGTATACATTCATGTAACATAATTTTGTATACATACCTTAAAAATTTTAGGTGTATGATTTCTGTATATATGCGATTGCTTTCATTAAGAATATCTATAATAAACAATAGATTACTTTGTTAGATCCAAAATGTTTTTTAACCTTTGTTGTACTAACAGTTATGGATAGATATATTGAACAGGTTCAAGATATAATTTTGTATATTGCGATAATATGAAATAGGAAGAAAAATGTATTAAATTTAGTTAAACATGTAATTAGATATGAAGTATTTTCTATTTAAGTGTGTACATATTTACAATACATTATTTATATTCCATGATGTACAGTATCCAACCTCTTTGCAACAGGATTAATTTATTTTAAAAAGCCATAGGAGACATTAAAATTATTTATTATTACAAGCTGAAATAAAATGTCATTATTTGATAAATATTAATTTCACAAATATATATCCCAATATTCGCATTACAATATAAAAATATTAATTCGATATAATTTCAAATATAAGATTTACATCGTTATAGAATACGGGTATACAAAGTCTGTATGGAATTTAAATTTATTTTATCTGATCATAATTCTGTAAATTCACAGTATATACGCAAACCTTCTTTTTTTTTTTAGTTAAAACATATAAATTAATTTGGTGATCATTTTTCTATTTGTTTTTTTTTTTCTTGTCAAATCTTCAGTACCTACATCGAATACTTTTGAGGAATTTGTGTACTTGCACCAACGTACCTTGGCTTTTACGATACGTGATTATCGTCGGTCAGCGACCTTGAGATTTTTTTCTGCAAGTATTGAAATAGAATTGAAAAATCTAGGATATAAAAATAAACTCTTATCATATAGGGACTGTATCCGCATCATACATTTTTTTCTATCGACACGTTATCTGTAAAAAGACACTGTCTCAGAGATTTTTTCTTAGACCGGTTCGTTAAAAGAAGTCTTATAGGATCCGAAACGGCGTTAAGGTATGTGCGTATATCACGTCAGAATTTGGAGGTTTCGTAGGATCGTGGGAACCTGTTTCGATATATCTTAGTGCTTATCCATGGACACTTCCAATTAAAATCACGTGCTGATTTTACAGCTATATATGTATGAACGAAGAAAGAAAAAAAAATAACAAAAATTTTGTTTCGTCAAATTCTGACGTGTTTCTGCAAAAAAAAAAAAAGAAAAAAAAAGAATCACGAATAGAATAGAATTCGAAGATTTTTAACGGTGTAATAACACATTCTCCGACCAAGATATCAAGTTGATCTGATCCAGGACATTAACTCGGAGAAACTTTCACGTACAAATCGCTATCCGGCATCAAAGTTCATTGTAACTTTCAAGAGTTATTTCTGAATGAAAGGTCGTTCGTAATAGCGACAGCGTGTTCCAAACATTGTTTTTGATGTAATAAAATTTCGCTTCATTTCCATACTTTTTATCGTATTTAACGATTATGTAAGATTTATTTGGTATTAGTATAGGTAATTCAAAAAATGTTGCCTAATCTTGTAAGATTATGTATATTTTTGTATTTTCTTAAATAAATCAATTTGATCGTCAAACGAATACACATATGTTGGATGGAAACGTGACAATGATCGAACATCTCAGGACATAAAAAACATATATAGGATCGAATTTTAAATAAGATTTTCATACAAAAAAATGTGAAAAAAAGCGAAGAACATGGTTCGTCCAGTATATACCCGCGTATTGGTATACCGTTGTGTACCATTCTCCTTTTATTTGCATACAATTTCAACGCACCCTGTTCAAAGAAAGAAGAAAGAATGATGAGGAGGTGGAGGAGGGAGAGGAGGAGAAGTAGGATGAGGAGGAGGAGGAGGGAGGAGAACAAGGAAAAGAAGGTAGGGAAGGTGTAGACGGTCAATCGGTGCCAGAGTACCGTTGGATCTGAATGGAGCTTGAGAGAGAGATAGCTTTCAGTTTCCCTACACAGCATCCGTTCTCGGCCGTTGCTGCACCTTCAAAGTTGTGTGTCGCAGCTGGGGTTCTCCTCCAACCCCTTCCACCTTTCTTTCACTGTTTCCTCGCGCAACGCGTTATTTCACGCTCGTGACTTGCCGAGCTAACTACCGCGAAACCATCCTCTCTTCCATCTCAAAGTGTATTAGAAAAGAGCGGTTAAAGTGTGTGAGCGCGGGAGCATTCGAGCATTCACGAACCACGTGCACCTGCAGGTGCACGTAGGCATTAACAGCTGCCGGTGATACTTTCGAACCTTTTAACCAACGAATTTCCCTTGAAATATCCGTTTAGGGATAGTGAAATGTATCATTCTGGTGTGGGTATTTTGGATCGAACGTTTCTTACGTCGACGAGCTACCAGGTACATTAGATTTTATGTTCCTTTTTTCTTCATATTTAAATCGAAAAAGAGAATGGAAGAAAATGTATTCGTTATCTCTTCGCGAAAACTTCACAGGTACGTTCATTCTTTCATTATTTTTAAGATTTAATTCGATTGCGGAGTTACGTAGAGTTAATTTTTTACTTTGGTTGAACTCGATCGTTGATCGAGCATCAAGTTTGCCGAGCGTGACATGGATCGTTTACACAGATCGTGGATCGCGTTACAAGCTTTATACATGCTTGACGATCAATTTGCAAACGGTTCACTGATGTAGATAGGTACCTCCTAACATACTTTCAGATACTTTCTTTTTGGTCGCGAGTGAATGTATTTGAAGTATGTCAACGTGCTGCTACAGAAAGAAACCATTCGATTGCTTTTCAGCAGAATCTTTCCATGCGAAATCGATTATTTTTTAGAGTAACATTTCTCTTTCTACGTTTTGAATAAGTGTGGATTTGTTGTGATTTTTTCTTCTTTTCTTTTTGTTTTGAATCGAAAATTTCATTATTATTGAAGAAATGCCAACGAAGGGTCTGGAGACAGCAGATGTCCTTGCGACCCTCGAGTCGAAGCTCGCTTATCTTCCTGGTGGACGTGATCGCGAGGGACGACCTTTGATAGTGGTCAATGTCCCATCTGAACTTCAACCGACAACGAAACCACGCTTGGAATCGATCATCTTATACTTTTTATCGATTTTCAGGTAATCGATAAATAATATCGATTATTTGTTAAAAAAATGTCAAATAATGACGACTATTATTGTAAATAGAAGTACGTCCACTTCATCAATTTCGATGATTTTTGAATATGTTGTCGGGGGCTAGATTCTGAACAATATTTTCTGTACTTGTAAACGCTACTTGGCGTTAATTACCGAAATATTAATGAAAATATTTTTTGGTTTCGTTTTTAGTAAAAATTTATTAAATCAAATCTAATCGAAACCCAATATCACGGTTAATCCAAACTTAAAATCACAATTAAATAAGTTTTTATTTAATTGTAATTAGTTTATATTTAAGTTGGAGTATAATTTCAATTGATTTGGGTTGTCAGGTTAGCAATTAACTGCAGTAATAAATCTTCACTAAAAATCAATCACAAACTAATTTTTCGAGTAATTGATGTATTTGTTACATTTTTGATTACTCGAGGATAGCTAAGTTGCGTTCCTTTTTTATCTTCCTGTGTTTACAAAATAAAATGCGAAACATAAACATATTGCGGCACGAGTATATATATAATACAATTATGTTGTCCGCAGATAAGCCTAAGCCAAACTTAAGCAGCATCCAATGTATATAAAAGTTAAAATGTCAGAAATATTTTCATGTATTCTTCGGAAACTAAGACCGAGCGGTGGTTAAATATACATATGTATAGGAAAAAGTTAAATATTCAATGTAGTCAACATTTTCATTTTTACAACATATTCAAAAGTTACAGATATCTGTGAGATGGGCGTATTTTTATATAATTATTTAAATAATTTCTCTGTCATCGGATGTGTATATACTTCTGGCGACTGTAATTTTTCAATCATATACAGCGAAGGGACGAAGAAAGGTGGTCTGGTTCTGATCATAGACGCACGCTATCGAGCATGGCGAGTTGCAAGATCCTGCATCAGGTTATCGGTGATGCTTCTAGGAAGTCGTGCAACTTCCGTGTTTGTTATACGTCCAGACGGCTTCTGGGACAAGCGTGTTGACAGTTGTACCAAGTCCTATAAGGACAGCGAGGTCCGTATATTTTCTCTGAAAGAGCAACTTTTTTACTAATCAACCTCCTACTAATAGTTAACCCCATGTTTCTCCGTACAAGTCATTATTATCTCGTTTTGAGGTTGTTCACTCTATTTGATCGTTATAAACATCGAATGTCGGCAACTATGATTAGTTAATTTGTTATATGAAGTAGAAAGGGCTTTTCAAACTGTAAAAATAATTCGATATGCTTCCGATTAATCTTGATAAGGAACGAGATCTGATTAATGCTTTCGTTTCTTTTTGTACGCTCGTTTTCAGTGATTTCGATTAATTCGAGAGAGTACTTGCTGCTCTTGGAAATTCTTCAAATTATCTTATTTGCTATTTTTTCCAGCCGATGTATCTTACCGTCGAAAGACTTCACGCGTTTATTGAATTTTCTCAATTACCATATGAATTGTGCGGCAACAAGTTTTACGATCACACGGAATGGATTCGAAAACGTTTGGTACGATCAATTGAATATAAAGGAATTGTTCAATAAGAGTTATCAAATGTTTTTTTATTTTGTAATAAAGCATTCAAATTTAAACAATTTTTAAAAATTTTTATTGTAACATATAGTATGATCGAATACAATTATATATGAAACACAATATCGGCCAGGTAGTAACCATTTTTTTGTACGATACTACTCTATTTTTTCTAAATTTTTGATGACATTTTCACATAATTTATTAAAAAAAAAAAAAAAAAAATAGGAAAAAGAAAACATTCGGTAACTTTCATTAAAAAAACTCTATATTACTTATTAAATTATTGCTTAATTAATTTATTGATTACTTTATAGAAAGTCGAAGAATACACGAAGGATGGTCTAGAATTATTATCAAAAATGTCGAATTTACATGAACGATTGAGTAGCCTTGATGGGATTCGTATGAGGCAATCGGATGATGATTTAGAATCTTATTGGGAAATCGGAATGGAACTTATGTCTGTTGCTTCTCGTATCCTTAACTCAGGTTAATTAAATATTTTGTAAATAAATCATTGGAATTACGTATTATATAAAGAGATTTTGACAAAACATTTTTTTTCTTTTTATATTCATAGGTAGGAGTTTAGTTAACACTATGAGTAGAGATTCGTCAAGAGATTCTTTGGACACGGTTAAACGGATACATGGAATTCTTGATTCCATTGAATTAAAACAGGTAACTCATTTACGATATGTGTGTGTGTGTGTGTAAATCTAGATTTTAAATTTCTATCACATTCATTATTTGTACAGGTCGACATCGAAAATTGTTGGACTCAAATGGAAAGAAGTTTGGACACTGTGAAGGTAATAGATGACCTCGAAAAAGGTGTTTCACAAGTAACAGAGTGGATTTTGGGACCGGCTGATGCCATGTTGAACTCTTCCTATCAAGTTGGCTTTGACGTGATATCATCGGACGAGCTTAGACAGCAGCACGAGCAATTAGAATTAAAATGCCGAGTAAGATAATCGCGAAAATGATTCCATTGTAGTTATGTAAAACATTTTTGATTATAATGTGCCTTCGATATTTGTTTAGGAGACATACGGTCGTTACGCTGAGTTACTTCATAAGATTGACCGCCTACCAACAGGTCATTTACCAGAGGATTTGAAATCTCAAAAGGATTTCATGGATTTTGTTTGTCGAAGTTTTGCATCTAGATTGGAAAGACGAAGGAACGTTCTTATTACTTGTCAGAGATTCTTCAGGCTTGTATCCGAGGTAAGTTTAGAAATAAAAAAAAAACATTCAAAAAGAAAGAAAAGACCTTTTTGTCTCTTTTAGTACTTCGATAAAACGAGCGAAGTTTTTGACAAGTTGGTGATGACAAACACGACTCATGATTTTTCTCAAGCTAGTTTGAAACTCCTCATGTTGGAAAATAATCAATTAGCTTTGGGTAAGTATGAAATTATATGATACAATAATGGTTCGATGGAATGTATGGGGTTTCAACTGTGTTACTTGGTGTGTTTGTAGAAGCGTTAGAACAGGAACTCGTAAAAGAGGGAGAGAAACTTTCGGATATCTTATCGATGCCTGTCAAAGATGCCTTAGGAAGAGACGTTCATGTCGATTATGGCGAAGACATCGTCAATGTACGCGATATTTTGGATGCTACGATCGCTAGAAAGAATATCTTTAATGATAGTGTAGAGTTGCAGAAGTTGACCTTGAAACAAATCTCCTTAATACATACTTATGAGAACGACGCCGAACAGGTAAATCATGTATAAAATATTAATTCGAACGAAAATCTTATTTACAAACTTTTTATGGGATGGTACTTTTTAGGCTGTTAAATGGCTGAACGATTTGTTTAACGTTCTCTTTCACAATTTTATGGAGGTTGGATGTAACACTAGCGAAATACAATCGCAAAAAGAAAAACATCAGTCCTTTCAGGAAACAGCGAAGGTAAGTTCTCTATAGGTATAACAAAAACGAAACGTCTATAAGAAAAATAAGCGTATGTTAAACGATTTTATCTTATCTTTTGGTTTGTTTTTATTTTATTTTATTTTTTGCAGGGAACTTATGAGTACGGTTGTCAATTGGTAAACGGCGCACGAGTGTTGAGATTGTCTTGCAGATTACCATTGGACAACAACGTTCGCTTGTTTTCAAGATTACGTCAAATATGGAAACAGTTACGTTCAGCTGGTCAAGAGCAATTAACTAGGCTACGAGTGTGTGCCGTTTTTCATAGAAGCGTCGAGGATGTACGTAAATATATTTTATTGATGGAGTAATGCATGACAAAGCAAAAACTTGTGTTATCACGAATGTTTTTCTTATATATAATTTAACGAAATTTTAGCACTGTTCGAAGTTGCGGGATTTGATTGAAATCGTTGGGTCTTTAAAACGGGCGAGGAAAAATGAAGATTTTGTTAGCGAGTGCCGTGCCAGAGCTGAGATAAGGAATATCTTGGGTGATCGAGAAAAACTACTGTTGGACGTTGGCCGTATGGTGAGATTGGGACGTCTTTTGAGGACCAGATTAAAGGAACCCGTATGCCATCAACGGCAAGTACGACGACGGATCGACGATTCGTAAAATTATTCGCTAAGTTATTATTTAAAGGAAATAATTCATCGAAGTGAAAGTATTATCGTGATTGGTATTTTGGTGTTATATGTAAAAAAAAAAAAAAAAGAAAAAGAAAAAAAAGAGAGAAAATGAAAGCCCGAGAGAGGAGATCGTGCAATTGGGTTAACTCAATAAACATAAGGTATATTTCACTCGTCGTAGTACGTGGCTTTCCGTAAACTGAAGTGCCAGGGGAGATAAAGTTGAATATAAATTGTAAGAGAGTAAGTGGGGAGGAGAGGGGCTAAGTTGGCGGTTAGCTCCGTTTTTAATAGAGACGGCGTGTCAGTTCATGGCTGTTCGTCGAAGGGATAGCAACATCTTATGAGTGGTTCATGTGAGTTACATCAGACCTAACGAAAATATTTCTTTGTCGTTCTTACTTCTTTTTATCTTTTGAATGTCTTATAAATGTGATCAATAGAACATAATTATAAACTTGTTATTTTTTCAATAATATTATTTACTCGCCTGATCGTCCGATTATATTCGAATTCGTAGAAATGTGAAAGCGATTCCTGTGAACCAGATCAAACACGTGTACTCATCTTTGATGTTTTTCATGTGTTCTTGGCGCGACGTATGTGGGACGGTCGCGCGTCGTTAACACATTTCAAGAACAGTATTCATAGAAGTAAAAATTCTATTTCATAGTCAGTCATGGTCAAAAAATAAATCCACAAAGTGTAGTGACTTATTGTTGGACTTTGTCCTAGCTTGTTGTTTCTTAGATATATCATATTGTTTACGAATTGTTGATCAAATGTTTTGTACGAATCTATTTACCGTCTACATGATTTCCATCATACCAAAATATGTAAAAACATTAATTCCAGATCTCTAATATAAATTCTTCAACGTGAATAGATTATATCATCATTCTCTCTCACCCACGTTTCGTGTTTGGAAAATCCGATTGGCACTTTTCCACGAATCGAAGAAACTCTACCGATTGAAACGATTCGGCGTTAGTTTTAACATCAGTTTTAAATATTTTTTGTTTTTATGTTCGAATATAAGAAACTTATGGCGTAAAGATTAAAAATGGCACATGATCGTGATACTTGGTGCTACAGACGGGGTATCTGCTCCCCGAAATTAGAACTTCGTCCCACATTTAAAGACCATCTGGCCGACGACGCGCCATCACGGCGCGCTGTCACTGTCGTCGTTCTTACGCAATCACTAAAATTTGACGTTTTATCTTAGAAGGTACTTGCGTATCTAATTTTGTCAATGAAAACAGATCGATCGGTGTCGAATTTTATTCGAATTTATTTCTTCAGTTCTCAATTCGCTTTATAACTCTTAATATGAACCATTTGCATAGGTAATAACTAATATTTACCCTATTTACATACTTATCGGCTCGTTGAAAAATAACTCGAAAATATTTCTTTCTTTCTCTCTCCTCTATTATTTCTTTCTTTTTCTAGACGTTACGAAGTAACGTAAGGAAAGCAATAAAATCTTTTTCTACCAGTTTAAGTATTAAATATCATATTTATCATTTTCTAGAATGTCCGAAGCTGAGGATGCTTCGGGCAAAACCGCTAATCTAACAGCGGTCGAGGCGATTTCGGCGAAACTAGCAGAAGTGACCCGGTTAGCCGAGAAGCTGGATGCTAAATTGTGCGAAGCTGGAGCGAGGACACAACCAGTACCGATCCATAGTTCGGCTTTATCGATTGCTTCTACCTTAACACCGACAACGACGACTTTAGCGCGCACTACGATTCCCGTTGTTTTACCCAAATCCACAACGACAACGACAACTTCCTCGATCACTGCACCGATCAGTGAAATAACTCCTACATTCGTTTATTCGAGCGATTCTGCTTCATCGTCGATCGGTGCTGCCGATGTATCCACTTTAACTTCTTCTTCTAATTTTGGATTCCTGCCTGGTCCGATTGTTTCGCATGTTGAAGATACTAAAACTTCGTCAGCAGTTTCATCGATTCCTTCTGGTAGCTTCCCATCGATGATGGCTTCGAGCGAGATAGTTTCAAACGCCTCGTTGATGACCGATGCTGGTGAAGAAAAACAAGATATCGTAAGTATAAAGTGAATTAAAGAATTATGCAATAATTAGCTTTCAATTAATTTAAAAATGTTATCTTTTTCTTAGGAGGATATTGAAAAGTTACACGAAGAGAGCACGAACGAGGATGTCAATGTTGATGGTTACGTGACAGCTACGGAATGTTCGATCACGCCTACGGCGAGATCTCGAAGCGAATCTTTCGTGACATCTCCGGAATGCGAAGACGTTGTAGTTTCATCAATAATACCAGCTACTTCTGCTTCTACTTCAGCTTGGTAAAAATGAACATTATGATTTTTCTCGTCTATTCATAAGATATTAATGTATTCCTTGGTGTATATATCTTGGTGATGTTTTATTTAGGTGGAAGTCGGAAGAGCCGATGAAAGAGCCGGAAATAATAATTCCTGTGAAAGTTGAAAAGTCCGACGTGTCGATACAAAGTACCAAAGTCGAAGAAAAAAATGAGTTGGTACCGATAGGGAAAGTCGTTACCATTGAGAAGACCACGGAGGTAAATCTTAAGCCTTTCTATTTTTACTTCAGAAGTTTCAGAAATAATTTTAAAGAAAAATATCTCGATTTATCGCAGGAGAGATCTGGAAAGATCGTAAAGGAGGTCACGGAAACTACTACTTTACGTGTCTCGCACGACACTCACTTGGGGGTGGCGTTTTATAAAGTTACCTCAAACACTTTGCAAGATCATACCCAAAACGTGGATGTTAAAGAGATGCACGATTCGCATCATGTAGTAATTGAAGATACGAATAAAAAATTGAATGGTATCAATCGAGAAATCGATGCCATTTCTATGGAAGGTACGTTTGATTTCGTGTGTTGATAGGTCGATTCATTTTATAAACTTTCTTAATTTTTAATTTTATATTATGATCTTTTATAGGTTTGTCTGAACCATCTAAAGACGAATCTTCGAAGAGAACACCGAATTATACTAAGATGATCAAAGAGATCACAACCGACGAAGAAAAATCGCATACGATTAGTAAGGAAATGAAAAACATTTGTTCGATCACGAAAACTTATACGAGACATCACGAAGACAGTGGTATCGAGATGTCTCCGACAAAACGCGATAAAGATGAGACCGAGGGAGATGAGTTTTTGGAAAACGCAAGGAAGGTGAGTCGTTCGATCGACGATATCACACAAAACGACGAGAGAAGTTCGTCAGTCGGCTGCTGCAGCTGCAGTTGTGCTCACGAAGCTGCTTGTTTCGCTCGTTACGACACGGCCTCCGGTTTATCAAAGTTCGCCGAAATAACTGCCGTTGCTTTGGCAAATGAGAATCGACGTCGTCTGCCTCTAGCTAATCCAAGCTGATTGATTGTGTGACGCATTTTACGTTTCTTCTTGTTTACAATTTTAACATCACAGATAAAATATCGACAAATAGAATCGAGGTAAAATAGACCTTATTAATATATAAATATATCGAATGTTTTTATTATTTAACTCCTCGTTAAAGAGTCAATCAGAACTTTATTCTCAAAATAAGGTTCCATGTATGGTGTGCATTGCATGTTTCAATGATTATTTTTTTTTTTTTGTAAATAAAGCATCATGTGTCGAATACATGAAAATTTTCATTGGTTACTGCACGATATTTGGGATTTATTGCATGTTGATTGAAGGTAAGTGGATCACTATGACAAAAGGAAAGTGTTAAAGGCGCGTATAAATTTAAATTCGCCGCCGTTAAAGCCGTCGTGTTGCTTCGGTTGTGATAGGTAACCTTCGACGATAATCGGCTACGATCGGGAGCGCTCGGCTCGCGACTATATGAGCTTGAAGTCGTTCGAAAATTTCGGAATCCTCAGTCTCGGTTCAGCTCGGCGTCCGCGCTAGATTTGTCGGTGACGTGACATGTTCGTGACATGTGTCACACGAGTGTCGACATTGTTACTTGAACGTGGATCGATTTAGGTGATTGTCCGTCTTTTTCTGATACTGAATTAATTTCAATACTTAACAAAAACGACAATCGTTGACTCGATTTGAAGAGATTTTTATTATCTTTTGAAAATCATTAAACACATTTATTCATACTGAAACAATTGATTACTTGACCATTCATATTTTAGGGATTATCAAATATTTATAAATATCGTCATTATAATATAAATATACCGTGCTGTCATACATGTTTTTATTCCGTTTTCAGAAGATGGACAGAACATCTTTTTAAAAATATTGTTCATTTTTCTTTATATAGGAAACATTAAAAACGATATCGGGATATTGATCTTATCATTATTAGCAATATTTCTTTCATCATTCTTAAAAATTAACAACGAAGCACGTATGCATTATCATTGAATTTTCATATCAGGTCCAACTAGTGTCATGCTAACACAGTCACGTGTTAAATCTCGTCATTTTTATCCAAGGACTCGTCTTCCTTTGCCAGAGAAACAAATGATTATTTGCATTTTCTGGGAAACGAGTAACTTATTGTTAGCATTGTTTAACAAATTACGTAACGTCAAATCGTTCGAAATCTCTTACACGAGCTCGCATTCAATGGAATCCATTATTCGATAAATTTTATATATATATAATTTTTCTATAATAAATATATTAATGCGATAAAGAAGCGAAGAAAGATCGAAAAGAAGAACTATCGTTAAACCGACAGTTTGTAATCGGTTAAAGAACTTCTTACATGTGCCGAGCATAATGAGACAGCGGTCTTAATTAATCAGTGACGCCCCATGAATATTAATTATTAGATTACGTGCAATTACTTGTATGCATCCGACGTAACGTTCCGGTCGTTAAACAGAAGAACGTTCGTTAACGTATAACGATAAGCCAGCATACGACCTCGTCAGAGTTCCTTTATATCTATCTATTTCTTTTCCTTTTTATTTTTATTTTCTTTTTTTTTTTTATTGTCAAAATATCAATAGAACGATCGAGTACAGGAAGCATGATTTTTTTCAAGCGATCGCCGTCGTCCGATCACACTGCTTTCGATGTGGTGTACTTCTCGTCCGGAGAACGCCACCAGTCAGTCCGGTTTTATCCTCCCATTCGTTCGTCCGTGTCGGTGACGTCACTCTATAAAGATACCCATAATGTATAAACATAGCGAGTCTGTCGGGTGGCGAGCTTTTATCGAGTTTTTTCATTAATCTCATTACTGACACATCGATTACATCACGAGAAGAAGAAGAAGAAGTAACGCCACCATTTCGTCATTTAGGAAAAAGATGAAAATTCTAATCGAAAAATGAGAAATCGCGTAAGACCGTGAGATCTAAAAGCCGGCAAGGATTCGGTATCTATCTATTTTAAACGCTATGATTAAGGGATATCGCATTCTATATTCTACACGAAGAACATTCTTTCGTAGGCGAGGAGGACGCGCGTACATAAGACGTGCCTGTGTATCCCCGGAATTCGCGCGAACGCGACTTGGCTGACCGCCAAAATTAATGTTAATCGCTCTGGAACCAAGTCGAGGACGTCTTTTTGAATCTTCTCAAAGAAAATATAGAGCGAACTCATAGACGAGTAGATTCGTTCGTAAGCTTTACTATTCTTGATCATGACATTTAAATAGTGCGGGCGTTAAAGTCTCCGATAGCACACCATTACAGAACACCACACTTACGTACATGTTCAATAGTTCTTTTTTTCTGATTAGAGTATTATATTTTCGTACGTTTATCACAAATAATACAAACGCATTTCGTGTAGGTAGAATAGTAGTAAAGTAGTATATAAAGTAGTAATATCACGTGCGATCATACGAAGCGTGAAAGAGATATATTCACGAGAGTTCGAGGATTTTCAGTGTGGTTTTACTGGCATATCGCCTGATAGTTATCGTTCGTCCTTAACCTTAACCGGCAACGTTCAATGTCTTCCAATTAACCGCGAAGACGGTTAGCCTAAATCGATGCACGAATTCATATATTTCTATTTATCACGCGAAAAAGACGAGATTAGCGAAAATGGTGGACGGACATAATTCGATGGAGATGGACAAGAGTCCAGAAGGATCTGGCGAGGATTCGCAAACTATTGCAAAGGATAAAGAAAATATACAGCAGCAGACTACCAACGGGAGTACACCTACGACAACCATAAGTACGATAGCTGTGCAAAGTGGAGAAACGCGTTTAGTGATCGCGTTGCTTCAGGTAAGGATTGATCTTACGAAACGTCATATCTTTAATATTGAGCAGGAAGTTGATAGCGGAATTCGAGTAAATAAATGGTCAATTAAGTTAAGTAACAATTATTAATAAATCGATCTATCCGATCGTCCAGTTAATTGTTAGCCGATCAATGGAACTGATTCAAAAGGAAATAATCGAAATCAACCGTTGGGTTGATCGCTCGAATGACGCTATTTGAAACGACAAAGTCAACGACTACCGTGTCGTATGTTAAAAAACTACAAAGATAGCTTGTGTCGAAAATATATTCTAAGCCCGTTGAGGAACATGAAAGGCGTTTGACGTGTACCGGCGCATCATGTAGACGCATACATTATGTACGTACATACGAGAGCGTTATACGAAGTCCATAGTGTTAGATATTTCGGGAGCCGAGTTGCTCCACGAGAGTCTATAGCTATTTCCGAGTCCTCTCGAAACCGTAAGCGTTTTAGGTATCCACCGAGCAAAACGAATTCGCCGAAACTCCACGAAGGATAAATTTAACCGCTTCGTACGCGCGGGTTCCTCTTCGAAAGTTTCTCATCGTTGGTGCCACGTAGGAGAAGACGCGTTATGCGGCTATTTTTCTTTTTTTTTTTTTTTTTTTTTTCAAAGGATCAGTTTGCGGTCGGCCGACCGGCGCGAACGATTAATGAGTCCCCATCGGGTTTCCCATAAAAAATAAGTGGCCTGACACTTACCGCAGTCTCAACCGCCTAAGACTTCGATATTCACGAAGATCTAATATATATATATAAATACATGTAGTAATATACACGTAAGATACCCTCGTATAAAAGACGATCTTGAAAATCTTCTAATAGCAAGGAGAGTATTCATTTTGTATTTTTTGTTAAATGGATAAGTATGTACTCGGTGTACCTTTCTCTCTCTCTCTCTCTCTCTCTCTCTCTCTCCCCCTCTCCCTCTCCCGCTTCCTCTTTCTCTATCCTCCTATAGAATCAACCTTGGTATAAATATCTCGTAAAACGATACACTTTTGTATCTCGTATTCTCGATTACTTACTCTTTCTGATCTTGTACATACCCCTACGTCTATATACCTACGTATACGTAAATGATTGAGGAACAAGAGAATGAGAGACGTACGTGGAGTAGGTGCGCGCTTGGGCGCACGCTCACGGGGCCACGTTCCGTGAAAGACAGACCGGAGAGAACGACAGAACGGTTCACGTGTAACAGGTCGAAGGAGGAGGTTCTACCTCTTTCCCCTCTTTCTTTCTTACTCTTCTGCCAGGGAGATCTCCTCACGTTCTCGTGTAATCTAACAAACCGGTATTATACGAGCTGTGCCGGGCGTGATCCTTCCACACAACGCCAATGTCTATCGTATCTACGACCTTACGACACTGACTCCCGCCTACCCAAGAAGAGGGAATGGAATAGGAAAAAGAAAAGAAAAAAACAAAAAATAAGAAAAAAACAAAAAAAAAAAAAAAAAAAGAAATGAAAGAGAATAAGAGAGAGGGACGCAGGATTTGTTCAAAGACGCGAAAGTGGTACAGTCACTTTCAAAGGATCCTCCTACTGATCGATTTTACTTTTTGATTTCCTCATTACGTTTATTACTTTTGCTTTTTCTTTCTTAACATCACGCGGTAAGATTTTGGTATCGTATCGACGAATTTACTCGATTGTTAAAGAAGATAAGATAAGGAGATATCTTATGAAATAGACAGGACAAGGTTTGTTTTAAGGTTGTTATATTCAGTCTAATGAACGAATTAGAAACGGCGATAGCTGTTACGTGACGAATATAATACGTAAATCCAAATGCCTAGATCTTTTAAGAAATTGATATCTTCGGTATACGTATCTCTATATATTTCAGCTGATTTTTTTACACGATGGCGTATGCGTTGAGTGACAAAGTTCGGAGATTTTAACGCTCGCGGAGCCTTTTCATAAAATCCTTGAAGTTCGTACGAGACTCCTCTCACGATCAACGCACGTTGGCCTAATTTCTACGTTCCGAATATGGTCATGACTTCGTGTACATGCTGTCCGTTCTTCCATCGTTCGCAGGAGGTTGTCGTTCTTTAAGAATCTCGCGTGCATTCCTACATTTGTAACACGCCCGTGTCTCTTTCTCTCTACGTTCATGTATATATATATATATATGTGTGTGCGCGTGCGTGTGTGTGTTTATGTGTTTGTATAGGTACACGTAAGCGTGACTTTAGGCAGGCGCATGCAATTTAACTCAACTGCAAAAGTCACTTTCACTCCGCTCGCATGGAATCCCTTTTCATTGCCATTGTTATATCGGGGTGTTCCTTTGGTTACCTTTGGGTTACCTTCGATACCTTTGTTATTCGGGATTAATCGAAGGAATTCAATTGTCTACTTGTTTGTTCGTTCGTTAACTTTCTTTTTCTCATTAATATTTATATTTAAATAAAAGTTTTTATAGAAAATTGTCGACTTTCTTCTCGTCGCCCACGCTTATGTTTAAAGAGAAATTACTGTGTAATTCCTTCGGAACGTGAGCAAAATGAGAAAAATAAAACAAAATAACACTCGGCGAAACGTGTCACGCGATCTCGCGACCGCCACGGTTGGACCGGACACGCGAGAATTTTTTCAAAATCCAATTTTAAATGAAATAGAAGGGAAAAGCGATCTATCATTTGGGTATATTTCGTTCAAACTTGTTTTATGTAATCGCATCACAAAATGTTATTGAAAATATTTTTTCTGTGTAAATTTTGAATCATTCGGTCGAACTCGTAAAGATTTCTTTTGACGATTGATCGTAATCCGATCAATACTTTTTCATGAGTTTGTAATTCGCAAGAAGAAAGGGTGTTCCCTTGACGAATGACAGGACGAGGAGAGACGAGATCGGCACCGAGAGTGAAGCTTTGGCCTATCGCCAAAGATGAAAATGGAAAGCATATCTCGCTTTTCTACGGTAGAACCTCCGGATGAGGTCGACGAACTCTTGCAGCCGATCTCCCTCGTTTCGTACTTTACGTCTTTCTCTTTCTGTCTTTGAGTGTGGAGGGTTGCCCACGGGTCTCTCTCTCTCTTTCTCTCTTTATCTCTTTCTCTTTCTCTTTCTCTTTCTCTCGTTTAACTCTTCCCGATTTTGCTGCCGACGTCGCATTTAGATTCGTCGCTGGGTGCTCCGGAAATTCACCGATTCGATTGACGTTCCTTTTCTTCGTTTCAGTTTCATCTGACTAAGTAATCTCCGAACAAATATTATTACGATAAGAAATACCAAATGATTCTTTTCTTTCTTTCTTATTTTTTTTTTTTTTTTTTTTTATTAATTATTGCAATTTAATATTTTTTGAAAAATAATCTAACGCATGGAGTTAATCGGAGATCGGTGAAAGAAAACTCGTCGTTTCGAGATCTTAGTCCGGTTCAACTAATAAGAGAGAAAAAAGTAAGGAGATATCTTCTTCGTCGGGCTAACAAACCGGTCGGTGACTCGACCGATAAGACAAACTCGTAATTAATGGATCCTAGTTATTGCATAATACAGAGGGTCGTTGTTTCCATGATAGGAGATTTACAATCATTTCTTCTTTAGTCTAATAAATTTCTTGAAAAATTTTTGTTCTACAAAGAACGTTTGAAAATTTGTTAGGATTGGAAATGTTAAGATATCTTGTTTTTTTTTTTTTTTTCATTACATTTTACTTATGTATATGCAATATACGTAGACCATGAAGAAAATGTTAGATGATAAATAACACGAACACCCTATATGTAGATTCGTAAGATCTGTATAATCGAGACCATCGATAATCGCTTTCTTGCGTTTTAGAAATGATATAGAATCATTTCGTAATTATGTAGACACGATGTATAAGTGATTAGAATCTATCCCGTTGAATCGGCGAGGCCAGGAAAAAAATTTACGAGCGTAAATTTACCGGCTCCATCTCTTCGATCTCCATTTTCGTGCGGAGCCGCCTCTTTTCGCGTTTCTCTTTTCCCTTTCCTTCTTTAATTTTCTTTCTTGCGTGAGCACGCAGGTATGGTTAGAGAGGAACATGGTATTTCCGTTATTTATAGAACGTATCATCAGACGTTAGATATCTTAATTAATCGCTACTTGATTAGTGGCTACTGTCGGAAATGAAATTAATGGAACATACGGGACAGATAAACGGTGCTGATTTATTTTTATACTCTGTATAGTAAATCGCATATCATTGCTTTCTTCTGTAATAATAATAATAATAATGATAATAATTCATAAATTTGAATAACAAGGTTTTATAACAATTTAAAGCGTATATTCTTATTAGAATCGAGACGAAAAATCTAATAGAGAAGATGAAGGAACATAGTGAAATAATTGTTTGATTTATAAGTTGATAGTGAGAAAGAGAGAGAGAGAGAGAGAGAGAGAGAGAGAGAGAGAGAGAAGATGGAAGTGTAAGTATTAACGTGCGTGAATATAAAGGAAGGATTTAGAATGGCGCGACGACGACTCGCTACAAATAAACTTAGAAATATAAGGAGGGATGTGATGTCATCACCAAAGGAGTACCAATGTCGTACGTGTATAATAAAATTTCGCACAAGACACAGCGCGTAAGCGCAAGTATAGATATATAGAGTGAGTCAGAAAATCGATTATGTGATCTTTATAACTACAGGACTTGTTTTTCTTTTTTCTTTCTATTTATTTTTATTTTTATAACAAAAAGAGTAACCACAGAAAACTATAAATAAATTGTGAAAAATGAGTATGTTATAATTATTAAGAAAAATGTATGCATCTACAATAATTTCAAAAGAACAAATAGTCCATTCTTTGCGAGTCACTATATATATATATATATGCAAATGTTTGTAAAACATACAAAACGACTGTCAAAGGTATTCGTCACCTCAACGACAAGGAGCCTTTTTCATAATCGACAAGAAAATTTACATAAATGGCACTTGCCTTTCGCGAGCCCGTACCCTTCAATTTAAATAGTGCCACTTTCTTCTTGGCGTCCGTTCGTTCGTTTGCAACGAGCCGGTGATTAGACCATGCTACGCATGCATAAATCGTAAATCGTAAATCTTGTTGCATTAAAGGAAGCCTTCGTCTTGAAAAGGTTTTATATCTATCTACGTCAACGTTTCATTCGTTTATCATTCAAATCTAACATCGCGGAAGAATAGAAAGTTAAAGATTTATTCGTGCTTCTGGCTCGTTATCGAGCACCGTTGAATGGGGGAGAGCAAAAAAAAACTAGGACGAGTGGTATTTTGGTTGTTGAATAACCAAACAACCAGCTTGTCTTAACGTTGTCTGTTCGGAGCAATCAAAATAGATCTAAACAGATTTTGTTCAAAACTATTCATTGGTGCCAGTTACGATTATTTCATGAAGGATTTCGTCGCCATGCCATTGTTGTTTTAATTGAAACTTTTTATGAACAGAAATTCCTGGAAGAATGAAGATACCAGTATAATCATTTTGAATATACATAGATACATGCGTGGAATACAATAGGTACATACGAAGATTTTTGCGAGTTACTGTACTTACTAATATATATATATGGATACATATATGTATATAATTTATCCATATTATTATCTTGAGACTAGGATGATTATACTTTACAAGGTAATGTTGAACGTGTTTTCGATGATCGGTATTGACATTTAATTTTCTTTTCTTCTTTAGAGATATTGATGACGTGATCGTTACGTAAACATGTTCATGTAAAGCGATACGTAAAATACAAAAGTCAAATTCCGTAGGTAAATTACGCAAAATAATTTTCTTTTTTTTTTTTTTTTAATTTATTTAGAGTGGAGAATGGCTACGATTGAAAGTCTTGGAGGTACAACCAGAATTAACGAAACTTGGTTCGTCGGTGAAAGAAGCCACGGAATTATCGAACGCTCACAATGAAGTTCTTTTGCGATTGCAAGTAAGAAAAAGAGAAAAGAAAAGCGAGAAATAGATATACAAAATGTCGAGTTTGAAAAAGTGATATCATTTATTTTTTTGTGTCTATTTGAAGAGCAAACAAAGTCCGGTGGAAGAATTATTGCGTCAAGCCGATCAATTGATTTCGACACAAAGACCAAGGGCGGAAGTTTATGCCGCTATGGCCGAAACGTTGGGCCAGGCATGGCGTGATGTGAATGATTTGTTGGAACGACGAAAACAGATTCTTGATTCCAACGTGCTCTTTCAATGGTTAGTAAAATGAATATCAATTAATCAAAATTTTTGGGTAAACGAGGAGGTAATTTGTTACCTTCTATGTTACAGCCGTGCCGAAGAATGCGGAGAAAGCATGAAGGCTCTCGAGATGGCATGTAACGATACTCTATTACCGATCGAGATCGAAGCTGTGAAAAACTTCCTGTCGAAGATACACGATCTTCGAAAGACCATGCTTGAAGCATTGATGGGTGCGCTGCAAGAAGGGAAAACATTATTGGATAAATTGAAGGAGATCGCGAACGAGGGTACTTTGGATTCCAGACCCGATAAAATTAAGATCGAGGCTGATCATGGTAGATGAACGATAAAATAAAACAATTTTTATTAACCCGATACGCTAAACAGGAATGCAAAATATAATTATGTTTAATTTCAGCCGTGCTGAAGGTCGAAAGATGGTTGGAGGATCTTCATGACAAGAGACGATTGATCGAAGCTTCCTTTCGTAGTAGAAAAACCCAATTGGAGCAGTGTCTTGCGCTTGCTTTATTGGCGACCGATCTTCGAGATCTCGAAGAGATTCTTAACGATAGGATTGCCGCTTTGTCGAGCACCTGCGATCAGCTCGGTGATTCCTCGTCTAGCGCAGAATTGCTTCTTTTCGAATTGAAGAAATTGCAGGCCGAGGCAAAAGTAAATGTCCAGCGAATAAAAATAAATCTCGATGAAAATTGTTCTTACGCGTTAAAAGTTAGCAATGACTTATTTATCTTTTCATAGGAGTTTCAAGATCGATCGATCAAGATTACGAAATCGACCGAACGATTGGTGTCATCGGGACACTTTGCCGGCGAGCAGGCGACCGAGCAGGCATACGCTATACTCGGTGCAGCAGCCGATTATGTCAATGATTTGGATCAGTACGAGACACTGTTGAACAGAGCTGTGGCCTTTTTCGAGGCCGCACGATCGGTGTGTACCTAAATCGTACTTTAAAACGACGTCATCCTGTTGACTTAGTTTATCAATTCTATGACCTTTTAACCCATCCTTTATTATATCTAGCAAGTATTAATATACGGAACGAAAATGATCATTTTGATCTCTATTTCTCAGGCTATCACGAAATTGGATCAATTGGAGATTCAACTGGTGACGACGGAGTATCCACCGTTTTCAGCACGTTTAGCACGCTTTCATGCTCAGACGGTTAGCACGATTGAGGGCGTTACCTCGAAACCTTTGATGGAAGGATACGCCTTGCTAGATATCACGGGAAGAGGAGCGCCCGGAGCTGAGGTTAAGTCACGCGATTATTTCTAAATGGCTAATTATATCGTCTATTTAATGGATCTATCTCATTCGTGCCTTCGTATTTGTTACTTCAGGGCGTGAAACGTACGGTCGAGGAGCTAGAGAGCCGAAAGATACGTTTGTTAGAACGATGCACGGCTCACGAGGAAGAGAATCTCGAGATATCCAGAATGATAAATGTTTTCTTGGAGAAACACGAGGAATTGCACATTTGGTTGACCAACATTGCCGAAGCATTTCTTCAAGGTCATCAGGACATGGGTAGCGACTTGCCAATGGCTAAGGACTTCTATCGGCTTCATAGTCAGCTTTTGGACGATCTGGAGAAACGGACGAACGAGGTGGAACATTTAGAGTTTGAAATAATTCCGATACGTGAACGATTGGACGAAGCGCAAAGGCGAGAGTTTCAAACGAAAATCATCGAGCTGCAGAATTCTTGGGCAAAAACGAAGAATATAGTTGCTCGCAGAATAGATCTTGGCTATCTCTACGTACAGTTTCATGAGATCGTCGATGAACTGAGGAACAAAATAGAATCATTGGAGAACGATCTGAAGAGCAATGCTGATGTTCTAAACGAAACGAAAATCGAGGATTTGAAGTCTAAATGGAAAGCTCTTCAGCCAACCTATCTGAGACTTTCTAACAGTGGTAAAGTTTTTCTAGACGAAGCTGCCAAGGTACTTGAAACTTTGATGTTAGAAAAATAATGAATAATGTAGATCAACGATAGATTATACCGATACAATTTGATATTTTTTAGATCAATGATCCATATCTGGATATACCAAGAGCATGTTTGTGCGTGGAGACAATGTTGGAGAAATTTGCGAATAGGCAATTGACTGTTACCGAATCTTGGGAGAAATGGCAAACGACTATTAAAATATTGAGGGAACGACGAATCGAGCATGAACGAAAAATCGAAGAAAGTACTAGGGTTGGTTGATCCATTGCTTTTTGATCTTATTTATTTTGTTCGATATTTAGCTAAAAAGTTTTACTTTTTTTTTTTTTTTTTCAACAAAATTTCAGACTTTAGAGTGGGTTTCCAAGTTCGGCGAACAGTTGTATCCAGTTATAACTTGTCAGTTGATACAAGTTGATTCAATACTTCGTGATTTGGAAGGATCGAGACGACGTATATTACCGGAACTAAACAAAGCTGTCGACGAATTAGATGCAAGAATCAAAAGTATCGATAATTTGGTTGAAAAAGGTATCCCAACCTTGTAATACTTTCTTTTTTTCATTGATTTCTTTTTCATCCGTTTTGTTCATATTTCGCGTTTTTATCCTGCCAGGTGAGATGCAAATCGATCAAGAAATGTCGGAAAGATTATCGCAGATGTACGAGAAACTGCATTCCACGGCTAAAAATTACAAAGATTTGTTGATGTCTCTTATTTCTATATTTGAATGCCTTCACGAGGTGGAACACAAGACGGACGATGCTAAAACGAAAGTCGATCATATATTGTCATTCTCTAAGTCGTACGATGTCGACGCAGCTTTGAACGATCTTGAAATGATGAAACGAACAATTACGGAATCCTTGAAGCATATTCAAACGAAGATTGAAGCAGTCATCGTTAGGATAAAGCAATTGGAACCACCGGATGCTGCTTCACAGGATATCGAGAAATTGAGGCAGGTTTTGGATAATGTTGCCTCTTCATTTCAAACATTTACGATTGAAATATTAACGCGCATCGAGGAACATCGGCGGATTTGTATCTTTGGCGAGGATCTCTCGCGTATCGACTCGGATTTACGTGATTTGAACGATCAATTACAAACTGTCGATGCGAGATTTCATGAGAATTTACAAGCTGCCAAAGCAGCGGCCACTGCTTTCAGTCAATTCGAGGCAACTATGACGGTGAGTTGGATTAAATAGATAACAAATAATTTTATAGTTTATTAATAAGCGATTTCTTTACCGCTGCTATCATTGACAATGGAATTTTAAACTACGGTAAGAGAATAAGATCCAAGAGATAATCAATGTTACAGATATTTTTTTTTTTTAATTTTATAGATTTTGGAACAAAGAATAGACGTCTTTGTGAAGACGACAGAGGATACCATAGTGACTTCGGCACCACATGTGAGAAATGATTTGACATCTTTGAAAGAAAAATGGAGGGATCTGAAATCGCGCATGGAGAACTCCAAAAAGCGAATGGTTTTGTGTATTCAGTATTTCGAACTTTTAGAAGAGGCCAAAGAATGGTATAGAGAGGGTGGTAAACTTTTAATAGTTATTGCTAGGAAAGCCACTAGCGTGAAAGTTCCCAAAGATGCTACTGATTTGTTAAAAGAGATCGATAATTACTTGAAACCAGGTGAACAGAATCAGGACAACAGAATCGAAAGATTGAAGGAATTGTCTACGATTATTTTTGGTACCGATAGATTGCCACAATTTAACGAAGTTATAGTTGAGAATCGGCAGATGTTAGATTCGTTCGCCGTTATTTCATCGGAATTGCGTACTCTAGTGCAGAATTTACAAAATGCCGAAGATTTGAGGGAAAAGCTAAGAATGGAAAAGCTGGAAGCTGATGAGAAATTACATGCCGTTAAGAGAGAAATGGCAGCTGCCGAGGCAGCCAGAAATGAGGCTGAAAATGCGAGAAAAATGGCAGAGAAAATTGCCGCAGAAACATTGGAACGTGCTGAAATAGAAGCAAAGAGATTGAAAGAGGAAAAGCTTGCTAAACTCGAAGCTCAGAAGATCATAACACAGCCGCCGTCATTTTCTGTATCCGCTCAGACGGATAAATTTGAGAGTACCGATGAAAAATATATTCACGAGACTCATACTTCGGCTGTAACGAAAAAGGAGATTCATATTTTACAAAAGGTAAAGAATCCTGTTGATTTTTGGACGAATTATTAATTATGAATTTAATTCTTTAATTGGATTTTAGATGGAAGTCGAGAAGATCGTACCCATTGTGCAAAAAGAACCAAGCCCACCAAAGCAAATAACCGAAGAATCCCATAAATCAATCGTACATGAAGTGGAGCAAAAGATATCTCCTGAATTCACTATTCCTTTGAACGATGCAACTGTTCAAGAGGGTGAAAGGTTTACTTTCGAATGCCGCTTGATTGGATATCCCATACCAGAAGTGGTCTGGTACAAGGATGGAATATCCATTTTAAATAATCCTGATTATCTCACCACCTTTCACCAAGGGATTTGTACCCTTACAATCGAAGAAACATTTGCCGAGGATTCGGCAAGATTTACTTGCAAAGCGTTCAATAATCTTGGATCTGCTGAAACATCAGCAATGCTTACGGTCAAAGGTAATAAAATTATTAATATTTGATATAATTCAATGTATGAGTTAAAGGAGAGTATACAAGCAATCTCTTTTGTATTTTTATTTCTTCGTGTTTCTATAGAAACAGCACCAGAGGAACAACCCAGTCCTCCTGTCTTCGTCAAAGAATTACAACCATCGGTGGCAATTGAAGGTTCTTCTCATCGATTGGAATGTACGGTAGAAGGAAATCCATTACCAACAGTTCAGTGGTACAAAAACGAAACCAATATCGATAATTCTCCTGATTACGTTATAACTTATAACAACGGTGAAGCTTGTCTGAGTTTCGAAGAAGTTTTCTTAGATGATAGAGCTATCTATATCTGCAAAGCCACCAATAGGCTTGGACAAGTGTCTACTTCTGCTGTGCTTGATGTTGCATGTAAGTAATAACTTCGCTTACAATCATATTTTTCTATAATACGATTCCGCGTGCTAAAATCAAATATATATATATATATATATATATATATATATATATATATATATATATATATATATATATATATTGATATTGTTATAGCAATGGAAACATCTACGGAAAAACCTTATTTTTTGACACCATTATCCAACGCGATGGCGAGAGCAGGACAGAGAGTAAAATTAGAATGTGAAGTTACTGGTAATCCAATACCACGATTATCTTGGACACACGATGGAAAGCCGATAGATGAGACCATTCACACGAAAGTAATTATTTCTTCATCAATAAAGTTTACTTTCCTTCTGTTACTTGTTCTCTATATCAGCATTTATTTTTATCATGCAGTCCAATACATTTGTTTGTAACGATACCGCGGCCCAATACATTTGTTTGTAATGGTACCGCGGCTCAAATATTTATAATATAACATTTTAAAAGAACCTGATAAACTGGAGTATTGCATTATATTATTTTAACGACATAGCTGTTACTGCGATAATATATTCCTGCTTTGGACTAATATAGTAGTTATCATTTTGCGGACCATTCAAAAATTTAACGTAGCCCAATATTGGGCCGCAGGATGTAAATTGAGAAACGTTGCTCTAAATCATTCGAATCAATGACATTTCGAAATAATCGTTTCAGATTCAAACAGAGGGTGGTCGAACAAGTTTGATAATATCGGAAGCTTTCCCGAAAGATGCTGGATGTTATACGGTGATAGCTAGAAATGATGTAGGAGAAGCCAGTGTATCGTGCAATGTATCAGTAAAAGGACGACTTCCTCGTGAAACCAGCGATTCCGAGTTCGCCTGCAGTGACATGGAACCCACAGAACCCAAGATTCAACTTCGTCTGAAGGATCATGAAGTTCTCGAAGGACACACGGTCAGGCTGGATTGTGTTATAGTTGGGCAACCTGAACCCGAGGTGAATTGTCTGTCCTATTGATCTTGATACTTTTTTGGTATACTAATTTCCTTAAAAACTTTGATAATTAACGAAACTTGCCTGTCGCTCTAGGTAATCTGGTATCACAATGATAAGCCCGTGAAGGAATCGGCAGATTTTCAATTACTATTTCAAGGCGACAAGTGTTCTTTGATTATTCATGAAGCTTTCGTGGATGATGCCGGAGTATACAGAGTAGTCGCTATTAATTCTGGAGGTGAAACGTCCAGTCAGTGTACATTAAAAGTCATACGTAAGTTGGGTTTGCAAAATATTGTGAAATGTGGCAAGATTTAATAGATTTAATCAAAGGCTTGAATTATATTAGCAATTTCTCGTCATTCAGAAGACGTGGACTCAAAGGATAAACAAGCATTCGAATCAGCAATACCTAATTCACCACCAAAGTTCGTGAAATTGCCGACTGATTCTTTGGTAGCCGAAGGAGAAGATGTGAGTTTTGAGTGTGCAGTGACTGGTGAACCGAAGCCAGAAGTCAAATGGTACTTTGACAACAATGAAATCGTAGGAAACAATAGAATCTTGGTGAGTTCTTATTCTATATCCTTAATAAAAATTTAATTCTTTGACTAATTTGCTGATTAATATTATCCCTTTATTTTGATAGATAAAACAAAAGGAAGATGGTACGATTACGATGAAGATTTTATCAGCAATCCCAGAAGATAAAGGTAATTATGTGGTCAAGGCCACGAATATTCGCGGAGAGGCTAAGGCTTTTGCCAGATTGGTCGTACGATCGTTGAGCGACTTCAGGAAAAAAGAAGAATTTGTCAAGATGGAAGAAAAATTGATAGCACCGAGTTTCAAAGAACGATTTACGAGCAGGCTCGTACCAGAAGGAGTATCTACGAAATTCGAATGCATTGTTATTGGAAAACCTGCCCCTAAGGTAGACTTTATAATCATTTTTATCAGTTAACAGAAAATAATAAATGATTCGGATGAAAATGTAGGATGACTATTGAGGATCAAATAATTTCTAGTCTCTCGTTCGTTCAATTAACGATTAAGAATTAACGATAACTGACGATCACTTATGATCAATGCTATAAGCAACACTAATCGATGCTCGAAGGTCAAGCTACTTGCGCGCGGAGCCTCGAAAGAAACCGAACATGTTCGCAGTGAAATCTTTTCTTCGATATCTCGAATCGACTAAGCCTCGAAAGTTGGCCAGCCTGTTAGGAGGTAACCGACCAAAGAGTAATTTCGTGCTACCGGGTTATATTTAAACCTCGTACAATGTATCACGTTTGAAAATCTACGAGCGCGTCCGCGAGAGGAAAAACTCGACAGAAGTTCGTACGACGCGTCGTCGTGCGAATCATCAGGAAGATGACTCGTTGATTGAGAACATAAGAGAAATAGGAAGATAAGAAAATAATACGAAGAACGAACAAAAAAGAAAACAAATAAGGAAAAAGAATAAATTTTTATTTGATACTTAGATTCAGTGGTTGTTCAACGATAGACCGGTCCATGGAAAAGATTTCTTGGTCTCCGTTAGTGGCGATCGGCAGGTGCTGACGATACCAGAAACCGGAAGTTCGCATGCTGGGACAATATCTTGCGTGGCGGAGAACACCGCCGGTAAAGCGACTTGCAACGCCAAATTAGAAATCGGTGAGTTTATATTAAACCGATCTCTTATATATTCAATCTATCTTATTTTTTCTTTTTTATTTCTATTTTATTTCTATTTTATTATCGAGTCTATTGCACCCTAATCGAATAGCAATGCCAAAATAACAACGATATGTGTAATGGTGCCACGAGTTATTAATACTCTTATTTCTGAGCAACAACTTCTCAGTGGAAATTTCATTCACGAGTATCAACGAAGCAATAGTCCGGCTTAACGCGAGAACTAAATGACATCGTGACACAGCTGCCTACCCTTTTGAAATTTGATAGGTTCGCACTATTTTTGAATGAGAATCACGTACGACTCGTTTCTTGCTTTTTTATCGATCGCCTCGTTTGAATAATTACGTCTACTTTAAAATTGTTGTACTTGTCCGTTTGGTGGAACAAGAACCCGGTCAATTTTTATTGCTCATTATCGATGATTCCAATATTGTGGGTGAGCGAGCATCGCGCACGCGCTCTTCAAACGACGCATTTATTTTTAACCATGGGTGCAGTTGAAGAAATTCTTCTTTTCCGTATCTTTTCCATTGCCTCTACGAAACCTTACTTTGAGTCATGACTATAAGTAGATCTCTTATAATTACAAAACTGACATTTTGACGCTCACCGTGTAGGTATTTCAAATTTAATTATTATAACGTCGGAAATATATATATATATATATATATATATATATATATATATATCAATTGGTTTATCTTCTTATAACGTAAGACAATTCCGTATTTTTTATATGTACACATGTATATTTGCAAGTTGAGATCAGTCCACGCTTTTCGAGCGTCTCTTCATCTCTCTTTCTTTCTCTTTCAAAGCACGTACACGTACACGTACACGTACACGTATAGGATACATGTAGAAACCGTGTTATTTTTGTCGGCACGAATACCCAGTACGTAGCTTAGTCTAGAGTCGCTAACCCAGGGAATTTAACTGCTCCTTCTTCTGGGAGTCAAGCTCCTATAAAGACACTTTACGGACGACACTGCATTGAACCTTGATAAAGAATATCGAGACGATAAGAATCAATAAATCCTTTGTTTACTCAAAAAATACAAATTTGTCGTTTTTCTAAGATTTATTAAAAATATTGTAGGCATTCCAATAAAAATAATAATATAAATCAACATCTACAGGATGTCCATGATTAATTTAGCTTATCCAGGACAAGTCAGGTTTGCATTCGCGATCTAGATACATCGAAATGCATTCCCTGATCTTTAGTTTAACCGTATGCATTTTGGTAACTGGCCAAGGCGTTTGGTTTCACTCAAATAGCAATAAACCAGAAATCAGAGAAGATCGAAAATCGGAAGGATTATGTAGCAAGCTCTTAAACTTTTCGTATGTGCTCACTTTTTGTACCAATTTAAAAATTATCTCTCTCAATTGTGAAATATTTTTTCGTATATCTGCGGTATTTGTACTTGAATTGCGCAAGCCCGACAAATTTCACATTTGAATTTGAGCACACGTTTCGCTACGGCATAGTTTAATCGTGCCAACTATTAATACATTAGTGATTTAAAAGAATCGATGCATATATAGATTCGCTGTCAAATAACAAATAACGATTGATATATTACAGATCGATCAATGTAGAATTCAGGTAATGTATAAATATCTTCAGGAACTTTGATTGTTGTTTATGCACATATCGTCACGTGGCATCGTGAGTAATTTTTCAATCGAAATGTGGGCGATGTCTATTCGAAGGCCAATTACTAGTAAAAAAAAAAAAAAAAACACGATGTGTCTAATGATAACTCGATTAATCATCCTCGTCAGATATCGAGCCGAAGAAGGAGCAAGGTATAGAAAGGGTACTTGAGTTGGTCGAAGCAAAACCTGTCGAAGATATGCACGCGGCAAGTAGTAGCGACAAACATTTCTCGGCTGAAAAGATGTCGGACGAAGGGGGATTAGGCAGTCAAATTCTAACTAAAATGTCACAAACCATTACGGAATCCACGACAACTCATACGTCCACGAAGAAAGAGTTCATATCATCGATGATGTCTTCGTCAACGGCAACACCCGGACAAGAACCTACCAGCGTTAGCGTGAAGAGTACTGTTCATAGTACCGAACAGTCAACTTCTGAAAATGGTGCCCCTCCTGTTGTTCAGGTAATATATTTTCTTCAGAAATATTTCGCAATGACTATAAAGAGAATGTATTATTCATCAGTCACAGAAAATCGAGGAGTTCGAAAAGATTGTCCAAGATCAGCCAGGTGAAATTCGACAGGAGAAAACCGTTGTGGTGTCTCAAGGCGAGGAGGGTATAAAACGTAATGGGAAGACTATGCAAGTTCAAAAGCCAAGTAGGAAATCGACAGCGCCGAGATTCGTTTCGCCGTTAACAGGAATGATCGTGGATCAAGGCGCTGATATCATCCTCGAAGGAATTGTTGATGGTTAGATGAATACATTCGATGTTAACTTATTTTGAATTGCGTGTTATTATTATTTTTCTTTTTTTTTTTTTTGGCAAATCTCCTGGCCATTGTCACTTTGCTCGAGATTTGTAATCACTTATTATGAAATGTAGCCTTACATTATAATAAGTCGTAAAATATTTTTTTAAAAGAAATTCATTTTCATTTCTTCTCGTCGTTCTACGATCATCAGCTTATTAATAACTATGTTCGCTCATTGAATTATATAGGTTACCCGCAACCGAATATTTCTTGGTCAAAGAACGGACAGGAATTACAGCCTAAGGACGGTGCCAAAACGAGTTATGCTCACAATCACGTACGCTTAGAGTTGAAAAATGTCAACGTGAAAAATGCTGGACGTTACACTTGCACTGCTAGCAATGAGTGTGGATCAGCGAGCAGTACTGCTGATCTTGTGGTCAAAAGTGGGTAATCGAATAATAATGATTCTTCATTAAACATCATCATCGACGATTAAGAGTAACGAGTATAATGATATTTCAGAAACAATCTTCCCACCTGTATTCGGTAGACGTTTACAAGCACAAGTTGTGAAATGTGGCGATCGTGTTCTTATGGAAGTTGAAATCACTGGTACTCCAGAGCCTACAGTTACTTGGTACAAAGATGACGTTCATATCAAAGAACAACCACCCGCATTGAGAATAAGACACGAAGGCAATTGTTACATATTGCAGATCGATAAAGGTAAATATTTGGTTATAATCCTCAAATCGTTGTTAGCCACATTTATTTTGTCGAATATTATACGTATTATTTATATTTTCAGCTGAGAAAGCACATGCCGGAAAATATATGGTACGTGCGACTAATGCTGGCGGTGAAGCTCAAAGTATAGCAGATTTTGCTGTGTTCGAACCTACACCCGACACTATGACGGAAGTTCACAAGACGGTTATTTATGAGAATGTTCAAGATAAAAGGATTATCCAAGTAAGTGTTGCTTTTTTCACAAGACTATACTATTATATATTATATATATATAGTACTATACTATATAATATATTAATATTCTGAATGAAAATTGTTTATATAAGTATAAGAGTTGATTATATAAAAAAATGTATATACTTGTACGTAGCCTGATGTAAAAAGGTTCGATGTACCGTCAGCAACTTTGAAGACAGAGCAAGTGGCAGCGACAACGATCCAGCCAAGTCCTATTTTAAAAACTATCCCAACTCCAAGTCCAGCTCTACCATCTACCTTATCCACAATCCGTACAACCCAAGTAATCGAAGAGCCAGAAATGAAAACTTGTCGATCGGAAACGATCTCATCAACGTTTGAAACTCATAAAACTGAGACTAAATCGGAGCAAAAGTTCCACATGAAGTTAGAACACAAAACTCCGCCGATAATCGAACCGAGAGCTCGTACCGAGCCAACGACCACGGTAAAGCAAATTACCCAAGAGGAAATCAGTTCTAAATTTACCGAGCCAAAGTCTGCGACCGTGGAAGAAGTAACGAAAATCGAAAACGAGAATATAGAGACTTCGACTATTGCGAGAAAAGATGCGTTAAGTTTCTTTGAGTCTATTACGAAGGAAAGTGAAACTGTACCGAAAGGACCCAAAGAAATGATTAAGTTGATCGATGATGCTGATGGAAAGGGTCACGAAGTCAAGGTCGGTAAGCTAACGCAAAGTTACGAACGATCCACTGCTTTTCAGGAGATAAAAAAACCTGAGCCGAAACCGATGGACTTTCAAACGACTAAGAAATCCGTTCAAGATATTTTTACCAAGTTAGAACACGGATCCTCGTCGCGTGGAGTAGATAATAAATTATTTGATTTTCCATACGAGGAATATAAATTACCACTGTTAGACACGAGAAAGACGCTTTCGGAAGATATCACTGTATCGGGACCATCGGTCGAAACAATTTCAAGATTACAAACTCAATCTGAAAGTACTAAAACAATGACGGAAGGATTCACTCTGGTACCGGAACCACCACCCGAAATAGGGTACATGCCTAAACCCGAAGAGATGAAAAAAAAGAGCCCTGAGGTACCACTCAAGGCCAAGCAACTTCAAGAATCTTTTGGAAAAACTTTATCCCCTATAGATGCACCGGTTGGTGGTGTGAAAATATTTCCTATAACTCCTCAAAAAGTTCTAGAAAGTCCCAAGATTACGAAGAGGCCATCTACTATACCACCTCCACCCTTTGAGCTTGAAAAAAAGGAAGTCATTGAAGAAATATGCATTAAGAAGGATGTTCATGAGAAAAAGGACAGTACGATCTTGAAGGAAGAAAAAATCGAAGCACCAAAGTTCGTTCCAGCACCGAGCGTTAGACCACCATCACCTCCAAGACCCTGGTCGTCGTCTTCGGATATAGAAACGAGATCACACGTATCTACGGATATTTCCGAGTACAGATGTCACTCTGCCGCATCCAGTCATCAAGAGATACTACGATCAACATCACCGCGACCTTCTGCCGACGGTTTAGCGATGGAAAAGTCATGGGCAAAAAAATGTACAGATGCCACACGAAAATCTTGGCCACCACCGAGTGATTCTACTACGATGATGCCTAAACAATTGCCTGGAGAAGATTATAAGACCTCGACGAAAGAATTTAGACAGGAAACTGAACATACATCAGACGGAGGTTTTAAAAAGACGAGCATGGAGTCTTCGAGTACCTTAGAAAAACGTTCTTGGAGTTCGAAACAGGAATCGATGGAGAAAGTTATAGAAAGAGCACCTTCGCCGCCCAAAGTTAAACCAATTATTTATAAGGCTGAAACCATTAAAGTCGATCATGCCATTAATACAATTCAAGAAAAATCGATGCACGAAAAGTATACATCGGAATTTGACATACAGAAACAGGCAAGTTCCGAGAAAACAATAGAAGAGTTTTCATTAAAAAGTCCTTGGTCGATGGAAACAGATTTAAAAGCACCTGGCTTAGTAAAAAGTGTCGAACCACCGAAGAAAATATTTGTTCCACCGCAGGAATCTTCGATGACAACCGAATCTTATTCGTATGATTCGGTTATTTTGGAACCTGGTCCACCACCGGAAATTGGCTACGTGCCACCATCTACGATAAAAGAGAAAAAAATAGAGAAGATCGAGAAAACGCTAGAAATGTCGTTAGAGACTAAGCCAGCTAAGATTCCACCAGGTGCTATTAGAACTATACCACCATCAGTTTCACAAAAAAAGGAAGAACCACCACCGATTCTACCACCCAAAGATGTTCGAATCACTCCACCACCTATTCCTGCGAAACAATCTCCTTTGGATAATTTAGAACCTTTTCTGTTCAAACCATCCCCATCGGCGACGGTAACTAAACCAGCAACAAAACTTTTACCACCTTTAACGCCAACTAAATTTGTTAAAGGAACTTTCGGAAGTGATTATGAATCGGACATAGAAATTCACGTGAAGCCAAAATGGCGACCTTACGAAAGCGACAACGAGGAGCCACGTTATCGTAGAGTACAAGCACCGGTTCCCAAGCAAACTATTAGACCAAGATCAACGGAACCGGAACCATTACCTCCTTCCAAATTTGATATTCCTCCAATAGAATTCTCAGGTCCTTCCAAATCCATATTAACCGAAGAAACTCAACAGAAAATGTATAAGAAAACAACTTTCAAACGACACGAAAAGGAAACGAAACAACAGCCATATCAGCCTAGTCAAACTCAAGTTCCTCCTATCGTTCTAAAGCCAGGTTCTCCACCAATTTATGTTCAACCAACCAGCAAACCTCAAGCACCTAAGTCTCCACCAACGAAGAAACCAGAGTCTCCAAAGTTCAAGGTGAAGACCTTCCAACAAGAGAGTGGTTATATGGCCGACACGGATGAGCCGTTACAACAAAAAGCTTCAAATATTACCATTCAAAAAAGCTTTGGAAAGCACGATAGCTTCACCAATTCGGCAAGTTCGCATATAGAATCTCGTACTTCCTATTCTGAGAGCAAATCTGAATACTTTGAAAGTAAAAGTTATCAGAGTCATCAACAACAGAAGAAAGAATTATCATCTTTCGCTCCAACCATACCTCAACCTTCTAGTTCCTTATCAAGCCAAAAACCTGCCGCCCAACAGCGAACATCGTTTAGCGAGAAGACATACTCTTCATCGAGTGGAATCGAGCCCACTAAGTTAAAAACTGCGAAGGTTCGACGTGTTTCTGCGACTTTTTGTCTTCCGTGTTCTGTATACAAATGTGTAGATTTATATTTTGTATCTCCTCAATAAGCAATTAACACTTAAATCCCAAGATATTAATTAATTAACATTACAGAAATATTTACAGTATTACGATGGAGTGATGTCTTTGTGCATGAAAGATATGCTTTACCTAAAGAGTGTTCGTGCACACAGATAGAAAGCTGTGTTAACCTCTGTTTAGATTATTTTATTAGTCGATCGTCTTGAGCTTTACATAGATGAAATGAGATTTAAAATTTGCTAATTAGACAATGATCGTTCTTTTCGGGGATTTATTTCTTACTTCAAATATATTATTTTTCTACAGGAGACAGTTTATACCACGGATCTCTCTTCGCATCGAAAAATGGATATAACGCGGAAGATTCAGGCACCCTCTCCAAGCCCTTCCAAATTTGTCAAGGGCGAATTTCGTGAGAGTGATTACGAAAGCGATTACGATGGTAGAATCTCGTCTGTCTGGAAACCCCGCGGTACTGAGACCGATGATCGTTCTTTCAAACCAGTGAAACCTACTTTAACTGGTTCAGGTATTTTTTAAATTCAAATAATAATTTACTTGTCCAATATGGTAGAAATATATAACTCACGATAGTCCCATCCTAAATGTACCTATACGTGTCTATACGAGTAATTGCTCTGATGTAAATATTTCTTGACATAGAAGTAACACTCTATGCATTAGATTTGATATTTTTTACTTCCTTTGACTTCTTTATTCGTGTAAATTATAACACTAAGGATGGTGATGGGATAATCCTTTTAAAATATAATCGGGTAGGTTGTCCAATCAGGATATAAAGTGAACCGATCGTGCAGGAGAAAAATAATTGGAAGTTGACCCTAATAGGACTCTTACTTTGCAACTTTTTTCCAGCTTACAACAAGTAGACCTCCCGGCAAGCTTTCTTCTCCTCTCGTTGTAAACCTCGCGAGACAAGTTCTCCTATCTTCCTGCTTCGCTTGTCTCTCTATCTTTACTTCTTGGCTACTCTAAGTACGTACGTTAGTTAACCCCAGCTTTTCTTTCTAAGGCTTCAAACATGTATATCCAATTTCATCGCTCTTTTCCTGCTTTCTTCTCTTCGTGTTCTCTTCTGTCAATAATTAACTTCATCGTTGCGGGATTTAATTCCCCCAAAAGAATCATGTCGTATAACTTGAAATCAAACGTAATGGCTGTACGATGCTGTTAAGGGTGCAAAATCAATAGAAGAGCAGACGTGAAAATGGGTCCAAATAATGTCCAAAAGTATGACCTCCTTTCTTTTATCGAATTCTCTCTCGATCGAGGTCACCCGGGAAATATTTTCTACGTAGGAAAACCTAAGGAACCGATCGTGGCAACACCATTAGAAAAAAGAATCGAAGAAACCCCATCGAGCTTCGATCAAAGAACATCGATGAAAGAGGTCGAGCAAGAGAGTCGGATAGGAGATAGATCGATCGTTACACCGACCAAGACAAAGCAAGTTTTATTACCTGGTTCTCCACCTGAAATCGCTTACGCTCCACCTCATGGCCAAGAAACGTATTACGAAGCACGCGCGGGAATGCCCTATCATAACGCAATTGGCACGGAAACTAGGAAAACGGTTCGAATGGATGAATCGACGGAAAATAGCAGAAGAATCGTCACAGTTGAACAAACTAGTCGGGTCATCAAGTTCGGTGATGCACAGAAAACGACAAGCGAACTTGGCCCTGTCGATTCAACGAAGATGCAAAAACAACAGAAATCCTATTATCGTGTACCGACTCCAAAAAAGTTTGTGCAGGGTCAATTTAGGGAGTCCGATTACGAAAGTGACGTTGATTCCAGCAGAATTAGACCAAAGTGGGCACCTGCTGATAGCGACTCGGAGGATCCAAGATACAGAAGAGTTCAACCTCCTTCTGGGAAAAGTACTAGGTCGAGCAGCCTTCCGGTTAGACAAGAACACGTGGTTTCACCATTGGAATTTGATACTGGTCCACCACAGATGAAAAGACAAACGTCGATGACTCAGCTTCGCGATGAGATTAAAACAAGTAATCTAGAGTCACAGAAGTTTCAACAGCCGGCATATTCGAGGCAAGACGAACAAGTTTTGCAGCCTGGCTCACCACCGGAATTTGGTTTCGTATCCAGGAACGACGTCAAAAAGGCTGCCAATCGTAAGGGCATTTCATAAGATTTTTTTCTTTACTTTTATATTCGATGCAAAAATCATTTTTCTCAATAGCCAAATTATTTCAGTCTGTACAATACTGTAAAATATGACATTGATTGGAAGACGGATGCAAAAATTGTAATTACTACACTCGTACATAGTGATGACGCTTATATGTAAAAATAATTGCGTGTTATTTTACTTTTTTTTACACATTTTTCCATCATCATCATCATCATCATCATCATCATCATCATCATTATCATCATCAACACGTTACACCTTATTGTCTTTTAATTTCATATTTTTAAAATTTCTTTTATTATTGCGTTATATCATTATTCACTTAAGCTTGTTTTACATTTTCTATTTTTTCTATCCTCATCTTCTTTTTTCTTCCGTTTCTTTTTGTCTTTCTTTCTTTTCCATTTACACGTTCCCTGTTTTCTGTCTTTTTGAAAATTTGCTGACAAGCTCATATCCCGTAACACCAAAAATCTGAAACATCCGTAGACGTGGCGTCACGTCACATGAGTGATATGACGAGTACCTTCAAATCCAAGACCGAAAAATTCGTAAGCGACATCCAATCGGACCTGAAGCAAGGTAAACCAATCCTAAAACATCCTCCTGAGAGTCGTGTTAGCGACGGTGACGAGCCGCGGACGTATAGAGAAGAATCTCGAGTTGCTGAACACGGTAAACACTGACATATGACTTCTTACATAAAACACATGAAATGTATTTAATTCTAGAGTTAATATTAATTGGTAAGGCTACGAAGTTACGTAATAAGTAAATATCAAAGACGAATGAGCATAAGTATATATAAGTTTATCGTCACTCAACAACTACAGGGATGAAGCAAATCGATCCGGATACTGGATTAATATACTTCAAGTATGACTTCGGTTATGAATTTGGAATCGTTTTACCTGGCGAGGGTAAGAAGACAATAACTAGTACCAATAAAACGATCCAGGGCCAAAGACGAGCTAGCGACATCGAAGTGCCTATTGTTCATGAATTTACCACCAAGAAAGAAAACGGTTATGCGAAAAAGGGGACGACTACATCGTCGTCGTCGACTCGTTCGACTAAATCTGCTACCAGTAAGTTTGGCCCTTCGAAAACAGTAAAATGGGAACCAACGTCCGAGAGCGAATTTTCTGAAGCCGAGGATACGAAGAACGCTAGAAGAAGATATCCTGGTGTTGGTGGAGACACCATGCCACCACCATCGAGTCTCGTTATACCTTGTTCACCATCACCGTCCAGATGGGATCACACCACGCCCAGTCCGCTTTCCCTCAGTCCAAGCTTGCCGAGTCTCTCTCCCCGATACAGTAGCGCCACTGGACCACCTAGCAACGTGGATTCTGCAGGTATATACCTGCCTTCGACACTTTGCCTTGTATTGTTATATTCAATCATATCTATTGCCATTTCAGAGACATTTTCTGCTTGATTTCATGCACTTGCACTTTTACTGATTTTGTTCAATGGAATTCGCTTGAGGCATTTTACAACACACACACATATTTCTAATATTTCGGAATAGCACTGGAACGTTTTATAGTGTTAAAACGTACAATACTATTTCTCTTTGCATGAGAATTGATCAAATGTTTAGCGGAGCATCCCGCATTTGTAAGAACATAAGAAAACTTGTTTATCGGGTTTACGAGAAAAGAAATCCAATATTGACTAACTTTATGCATTCATTTAGGCATGGAATTTGTGATTTCTCATGAAAAGTCGATTTTTCTTTAAAAACTTTATCTATCATTGCTTTATCTGTAAGCTCCGATGCTGTCTATCTAGAAAGTGGTATGGGTGTTAAGTTGTACTCATTTATTTTTTCTTTTATTTTAAAGTCATGTGTAATTTAACAGGTTCGCCATGGCCAACGAGTAACGGAGTCGCATCTACTAAAGAAGTAATCCAGCCTTATCTTGAAATATTACCAAAGAAGGCTCCTCTCTTTATCACGGTAAATTATCTTTTATACTTGTTGTTTCATTGAAACGAGACCGTTAGAATTTGAAATTTGGTATAATTGATTTTAGCCTCTGAGAGATATTGCTGTTGTGAGTGGACAAACCGCGAGATTCGAGTGCATTGTCCAGGCTGAACCACAACCAAATATTTTGTGGTCGAAGGATGGTAGAATCATTGAAAATTCTTCCAACTATGAAATACATTACAGAAATGGTGTTTGTCGTCTAACTATCGCTCATGCCTTTCCTGGTTCGTTATCAATTGGAACCTTTTTTAACAAATCTTGTGCATTACTTTTTTTTTTTTATAATATTACATTTTTCAGACGATGCCGGGACTTACGCTTGTACTGCCACAAATGGTTTAGGATCCACTGTAACTTCCGCTACCTTGCAGGTTCCAGGTAACAGACGATCAATATACGCACCTATTTAATGATGATGGAAAGGTGGTAGTATATCAAAAACCAAAAAAAAAAAAAAAAAAAAAAAAAAAAAAGAAAAAAGGAAAAAACCAAAATAAAAAAGCAAACAAACAAAACACGAAGTTACAGCAAAAAAATGGTACAGCTTATATCATGAGGGTGGTGGAAAAATGTCTAACTTTCTGTCGTCCATGGACTTCGAATCGTCGCTTATTTAAATGTTTCATGAAATTCTAATTGGACAGATAGTCCGTTCTTGAATGATCCAAGAAAATTGTTTCGATGTTAAGCTTTATATTTTATGCCTTTCGAAAAATTGTAAAGAAGAAGAAATTAACATCAAATCCAAAAATCGTTTAATTCGTTTAAGTTCAAAGAGTATGATTGTTTTGTATTTTTTATTAATATTTCGCAATATGGACGAGGAGTTCTAGTCAATCATCAGTAAGAGGACGGGAAGAATCCGAGTGATTTCGAAAAGTGGTGCCGAATTTTTTTTGTAGTCGCGTCATGAACTCTTTTCAATGCATTTTTGTCGTTGCTGACACTAAAGACTTTCGAAAAAAAATCGCTTTGATAGGCTATTTTCTTTTCTCTTGCGTATTTCTCTCGCACTTTTTCCTTCTTGCTCTCTCTCTCTCTCTCTCTCTCTCTCTCTCTCTCTCTCTCTCTCTCTCTCTTCTTAGTTATTTGTTACTTTCTCTTTAGCACATGATCGTTTTCCTAACTTTTTTTTTCATCCACCCTATCATAGCTTAGAATTATGGTTTTCTTTGTTTCTACTTTTCTTGAAAAATTATCTTATACTCTCATGAGATCGACAAACTTACACAGTAACACATATGTATAAAAAAGATGCGTCTAAAGAAATTCTTCGAGTATATTTCTATATTTGTACGATGAAACGAGAAGAAAAAGAGAACGATCAGAGATTCAAAACATAAATAAATAAATAAATAAATAAATAAATAAAATAAAACAGAAAAAGAGAAAAAAAGAAAAGGAGAGAAGATTCTGAAAAAGCGTTCATTTACATTTCTTAAATCATTAAGCAAACCTATTTATTTATCTAAGTGAGTCTTTTGTTCGTGAATTAAAATGCTAGTCACATTTTGTTATTTAAAATCTAGACGAACGATAAGACTACTACTATTTGTTATTTTCTTGCATAAATAAGAATGAATCGGTTGATCGAAGATCGACATGGGTTGCGTTCTTCATGTTTTTAATTTTTTGGTGTTTCCACAATATATTCATTAATTTCTTCAGATTAAATACATAAATGAATTTATGGCGAAGGCGAAACACGAGATTGTCATAATGCATTCGCGAAAACATAAACAGATCATTGTTAATGTTCTTATCATCGTCAACGCTATTGATATACTGTGTAAATAAACGTGTGCTTCCTCTGCAATATAAAAGCTGGGTTTTATGGTGTAACCATTTATTTTTCTCTTTCCCGCCCTGCTGTCGCTCTTTCCGTATCAAAAAAAAAAAAAAAAAAAAAAAAAAAAAGAAAAAAGAAAAAATCACGAACCATGTATTTACGTAGTTATGTCTGCGATGGATATTCATATGTTTTGCATGTACATAGTCGAGAGAAGCGATAAGGTATGATTTATCGAAAGTCAAAAATAGCAAATTAATTGGATGTTTTGGGAATATGTAGAATAATTTTCTGTAGAAAATATAGTTTTAATTAAATATGCACGATCATACGTATAATAAATGGTAATTATTGAGCATCATTAAAATCGAGACTATGAATCATTACTAACACTTGGAGATTACTAACTTATCATTGATGGTAATGGGTAACCCATTGCACGTATTTACATACTTGCACTAGGTATTATTTAATTTTACTAATCGTTCGATTGCAACAAAAGTGACACAGTATATTTTTTTTTTTTTTTTGTATGCGATAAAACAACATTATTAAAGGAAACATTATTAAAATAACAGTCGTGTCATTTTTATTGCATAGCAATTGTAATTTATACGATTAAAGGCGAATAAAAGTAGTCGGATTATTTTGGATATAAATTTTCTCCGAAGAGTAGACGAATTTTGAACGGAAGGTATGAAAATAGATGGGAAGGTAAATCGGTAGTCCGGAGGGAAATGTTGACTCGCTGATCTAAGAATAAACGAAGGAAAACAAGCTATATACCGATTGTTCAAAGATGTTTATCTTATTTATTTATTTTTTTTCCAATTTTTTCGGGAATTAAAAAAGAAGAAACGAATTCTTCGTGATATCCATTGCGTCATGCATTCGAAGAAATTTTAAGAAAAAGAGAAAATTGCAAATAAAATTTCTCGTTTATTTGTTCTGTTGTTCAAACGAATTTCGTATTTTTCTGATCACAGCAATTACGTATATAGATCGTTAAAGTTACGCGGAAAAGCCGAGTTTAAGAGTCACCGAATGTCACGACGGGCGTTATCAATCACACACTAAATAATTTTAATTTTTGAGCAAAGAATCGCGATGAAAAATACGATAGAGGATCTCTGTGGGGGTGGGGGGTGGGGCTGGTACGTGAGGAACATCCAGAAATAGCAACGTCGATCGTGGAGATTTTCGCGGGAGGAACTTTGGAAGTGTCGTAAGTTTAATGCGACTTGAGCGAGTTAACTTGGACGTTTCTCTACTCAACTTATCTCGAACGCGTTGTTTTATTCCTTCTGCACGAAAGATTTTTAATTGAAAACGAATAATACGATGTTTCGGCATCGATGACGTCATCCTTCCTCTCGTCGTCTATCTCGAAAGAAATTATTTACTTTAGCGAGTAACGATTTAAACACGAGGAGCGGAGGAAGACAGATAAAGAGAGAGAGAGAGAGAGAGAGAGAGAGAGAGAGAGAGAGAGAGAGAGAGGAACGCGCTTAACGATTCGCTTGTTTACTTTTCGTTTGTACCTTCTACCGCGGCAAAAGAAAAACAACGAACAAATTCGCATGCGAGAAAAAAAAAAAAAAAAAAAAAGAAAGAAAATGATAAGAAGGAAAAGGAAAAGAAAAGAAAGAAAAACAGGGAAAATAAAATAGAAATCTTCCCTTATTTCACGTTAAACGCGATTTCAGGTGTATCCTCGCAATTTGACACGAGCAATCGAGAACGATCCGTCGATGAGGAATTATCGGAATGTTCACCGAGGTACGTAGCATTGAAGGATCTCTTTCTTCCTCAAGAAGAAATCAAGCTCAGCATAACTGATCATCGGCACGCATCAATTTACGAATTTGCACTGGCACCTAGTTACAGGTAGATGGAAATACAGATACAGTCCAATGTCGTTATGTTTTGTTTTGTTTTCTTTCTTTTTTTTTTTTTTTTTTTTTTTTTTTTTTTTTTTTTTTTTTTTTTTTTCTTATTAATGCGATCGATAGACCTGGGCGTGCGTTTACCAAGCGGAATTGCTTTTGCAGCTGCGAGGACGGGAGTTATCTTGAAAATCGTGCCGGTGAATACGAGTACGACGAGAGTACAGAAGAACCGTACGCTAAACCAAAACGTCTTGACTTTTCTGATATCGAGAGAAACGGGACATGTTACGACCTCGATCAGGACGACGAGAACGAGGATGATTTGCATACGCAGTTATTCCGCAGGATCGAGTCAAACGGTAAAGTACATTTTTGTGTAATACTACGTATTATAGTTATATACGTATGTAGATTCACATATATATATATATATATATATATATATATATATATATATATATCATTGTAAATATCAAAAAAGAAGAAAGATTGGTTGGACATATTTAGGGTTTTAGCAGTGATTACTCGTCGTTGTCCGTGAACCGCGAAAATAGAATTCTACGCTCCCGTCGATTAGTCTACTAGCAGGTGGACAATATGAGCGTTCAAGCCTTGCCCGATGATTTTAAGAGGAGAGTTGAATCATAGACACGATGAAGCACGATTAGTAACGCCGATGAATATTTCACGAATCTCGAAATAGAAGCTCGTTGGTAGCGCTTTGCTCTACCTTCGTGAAACGATGATTCATATTCGACCCACCTTTCGTTGATTCTACTGAAGCTCTCCTCCGTTGAGAGCTTTCAATGAGGACGCTCTTTTAAAGTTTACATTTTACGATGATTACTCGAAATAACCATGAAAATCTAATACCAATCTTTTTATTTACCCACCACTTGGATTTTGTCGTATGTATTGCGAAACATCTAGCAGGTAATAGCGTAAGGTGGACTTCTCTCTCTCTCTCTCTCTCTCTCTCTCTCTCTCTCTCTCTCTGTCCCTCTCCTTATTTTACCTCGTAACACGAAACCGAAGGCATTGTATAACGATTCCGTCCAGCATAATGTCTGAATTACACGCTCGCGCGACTGGATCTGACCTACAACTCACGAGCGAGGTTTCGTACGAATATAGTTTAAACCACGGTTAGACTGTACCATATGTTTACCTGCACGATATAATCAGCCTGAGTTACTTTATTGGGATATCGTTCGATGACTGTTTTTCATTAACAACTTTTTTCTTCTTCTTAAATCGTATCGAACGAAGAATCGGCGAAGAAATGATAATTTTTCTTTTTCGATGTGAATGCGTTTAACGATTGAATTTTGATATCCTAAAGAATGTCATCGATTATTCTTACTATCGAGTAATTATTTTATCGGAGAGATAATGTGTAAGAATATTCGAGGTTACTAACATTAAACGGTTCATTCTATACATATAAATAAATAAATAAATAAATAAATAAATAAATAAATCAATAAATATATATATATATATATGTATGTATGTATATACATACACGCACACACGCGCGCGTGCGCACGCACACGCACACGCACACACACATACACATATATGTATATATACATGTAAGAAAGTTTACATATAGCGTGCAGCAGCATCGTTGGCTCCACACATATGTAAGTTACGCTTACCGTGCGAGTTTGCGAGGACCAGCGCGTGTCTCGCTCCGATTCGTCGGGATGAGGAATGCTAACGGTTGGACAAGATCGTTCCTATACCTACATAAGTCTCACATGATACAGGAACGATTTGTCAAATGGCTTAATTATTCTGACTTTTTTTTTGTCCAAAATGTTCTACTAATTTCAGCAAATACCAAAAATTGGTTAAACGATTGAACCAAACGATAAAGTTTCCGAATCGTAATTTAAAAGAATGTAAGTCGAACACTTTTTGCAAGAACGAACATCTAACCATATTACAAAATGAAAAAGTAAAAATAAAAATAACCATACAAAAAGAGAGAGAAACAATGTCGAAATCGTGTTGATTGAATATGCTTCGAAGCGATGCGCGCGCGACGTTTTAAAAATAAAAGCTTGATACTCGGATCGTACTCGAAAGGAAGAACGTTAAGAGTAACACGACGTTAGATGTAAAGGAAAAAAAAAAAATAAATAAATAAAAAGGAAACGCACTTGGCTGGTGATTCTTAACGAATTAAAAGGATACTTCGTCGCTTCGTCCAACGAGTTCGTACTCCCCTACGAGTATTATTACGCGTGTTCCTCCTTCTCGTCGTTGTCGTGTCGTCGAACGAGTTTAGAGCAGACCGAGTCAGCGACATGTCGCCGCAAAATGCGTCGGCGAGCTCTCGAAACTCATCGGGGGTTGTTCATGGCTAAACTTGGCCAACCAAGCCTACGTACGAACCGTACGTACGAGTTGGGCTTAATCGATTTATGTTATTTTTATTACGTTACGTTATTTTGTCTTTCTCATTTTTTCTTTTTCTTTTTTTTTTTTTTTTTTTTTTTTTTTTTTCTTTCCTTTAATTTGTTTCCGCTCATCTAGCGATGGTGATGTGTCGTACATTCAGGTCATCTGTTAGCAAATCTTATGTTGATGTTCTAGTTTTGTACAACAAAATGTTTACAAACTGTGTTAAGGATTTTACTTCTTCCAGGTTGACGCGCTCATATTCGTCCATAAAATTAGCAATAATTATGAGTCGAAAGTTGAATTCGGGTAGGCATAAATTTTATTCAAACAATTCTTCTCGTTCAAGGACGTCCGAAGGTCAATAAATTCGTATCATTACATTCCAATGACTTTTCCTTCTTCTTTCTTTTTTTCTTCTCTTCTTTCTTTTTTTTCACGTTTATTAGAAATAAATATAAATGTCATCGATAGATGAAGCAATGATTGTAATCGATATCGCGAGAAAGGACGATCATGATTGCGGACAGGTGTTATATCAGACAAGTTCTCGCCGACGATATGTTCGTGTGCACGGCATATGTAAAATGCGTCCCGAAAGATAAGGAGAGAGTTAAGAATAAGAAGAAGGGAGCGAAGTAAAGGCCGGAGAAAAGATATAAATACAGTCTATGGAAGGTTGTGAGTGCGTGTGTTTAAATATTGTACTAGTCTCTAACGTGTATAAAGATAGAAGGAAATGGGGCGTTTAGGAAGAAAAACAGAAGTATAAGAGAGAAAATTTAGAAAGAAGTGCATTTTAAATTTGTTCTGTAAACTGAAGTTTCACCGTTGAATAAAGATGTTTTTTTGAAAAAATATCGTTCAATTAAATTAAATGATATTAAGAATGATGAAAATTTGATATAAATTAGTAAATAATGAAATAACAGAAACGAATAAATGTAACATATTGTTAAAGAAAGAAAGCGAGAGCGAGAGCAAGTTCAGAGAAGCGAGAAAAGGAGTAAGAAGGAGGAGGAGGAGGAGGAGGAGGAGGAGGAGGAGGAGGAGGAGGAGGAGGAGGGGAGGAGGAGGGGGCAGAGGGGGTGGGGGAGAAAATGCGTAGACGCGTGGGCGGCTGTCAGTGAGCGCAAGAACTGCGTGAGCCGCGCGTCGTTTTATCGTATCGTGTCACGTTGGCTCTTAGGTATCTCCTTTGCCGAATTTAACAAAACGTATGTCTGTAATTCGAGCAAGGAGGTACACGCGCGAAACACTCCAATTATTTTTACATCGAAAACGTAAGAATCAGTGAAAAGAAATTAGGATTTTTTTCGGATTTTTCTATGAATAATTTGTAATTCATGAAAATGCATTAACTAATATATTAATCAATTTAATTGTTTCTTTTTTTTTTTTTTTCTCTACTATAGTTAGTCCTTATCGTCCTTTATATCGGATTAACAAAGCAAAGAAAATTACGAGTGTAACGTAAAAATTTCTCACGAAACATATGTGGATAGGTAAGACGAAACGATGCTGTAACGTAATCAAATCTTATCAGAACAATTCGATCGAAAAGGAAAAAAAAAAGATAACAAAGTGTCTGTTTGTTCTTTCTTACGCGAAGGAATGAAACGGGTTAGAGCTAAATCGACATACGAAAGAGCTCATGCAATTTTCGGGAAAAAAAGTCAATGTCATTCGTTTATTATTATAGCGATTTAACACATAGAAACGAGCCTGAATTTCTTCGAAGGTTAAAACATGCTTGTAGCCCGCCTACGTCTAGTTACGAAGAGCCAAGGCACATTTTTTACAACTCTAATCAGACACCCGAAGATCAGTTATTTTTATTCCTCGATATTCTTGTAATATCCATTATTTATCCAGTATTTTGCTCTCAAGTTAGCTGTCGATCAATTAATCCCATAATTCATAATTATTGAATATGAGTTACTTGAATTATTAATGTAGGGTTAAAAGTGACTTCTATATGTCAGTGACTTTAACGATCTACGAAGACATTCTTTGCACCTTTTGTGTCAATTTGTATAGATTATTTCGATGATTCTTTCGAAAATAATTAACGTGTATAATCAAAATTCGATTTGCTATTTTGATTGATCTCACGACAAAATAAATATATAGAAAATATTCGAATGTTTTAAATTTAAAGCTCCCTTTTATTCATATAGCGCAACTGATCGATCACTGTGGGATGTTACATTCCTCTACAGAATGTTTTACATTACAAAAGAAAGTAATTTCAAATGAAAAAAATTGAAACATAGATGTAAGAGGATGATTTCAACGACGCGGCCGAGACTTCGTCACTCATCTCTTGTCATCATTTTCCGCGTCTGAAGAAGCGTCGGGACGCGAGGCGTCCCCACCCTTGGAGTCGCCTTCGCTACCCCCACTTTTCAAGAAGACTGCCTTCGTTTTTCGAAGTCGTCTCTGCCGGCAATTCGCATTCGACCGACGTCTTGGTTTAAAGAGTCTCGGGGATAGAGTTTTGAAGATGACTTGACTTCTGCCGACTGGAGTGAGCCGCGAATAGAAGAGAAAGATATTTTAGCGAAAAAGAATAAAGGAAGCGCTTCGATATTTCGATATTTCGATATTTCGACATTTCGATATATATATATATATATATATTATAACGAAGAATTCGATCCAAGAGATCGTATACGCGAGTGATATAGAATTTTTGTTGTTGTTGAGTGTTTTTACGCCCTTAATTCCCCATTCTCGGAGATACGAATTTGAAGAAGAAGTTTTCGAACATATCGATCGACGACAGTTCGAGGGTCAGAATATTGAATCCCTCTTGTAATGATTTTGTAATCGTCAAAGGCCAATATCGAACGTTCAATTCAAAATGAAGCGACAACAGCAACAGCAACAGCAACAACAACAACAACAACAACAACAGCAGCAACAGCAGCAACAATACACTCAACAAAGAACCGAACGACAGGTCACTCGGCAACAGATCACCAGTCAGCAGAGAGGTCAGTTGTTTTTTTGGAATTTCATCAATATTTGAAAATACGAGATGAAATAGTTAAAAATTTATTCGAAAGGATAAGTGCGTAGTTTAAAATTAAGAGTTCAGTCAATTAGAATTTTATTGCATAATGTGCGTTGTATTTCTGTCCCTGTTACATGACAAACTTTATAGCTCCCTGTCTCGACCATTGATCACGGTTTTTAACCCATCGATTTGTTATAGGAAATAGATATGTAGTAGCTATTTTCCGTTCTTTTTTTTTTTTTTTTTTTTTTTTTCTTTAATCCTTCCAGCATTTTAACTCTTGATTTCTTAGTAGAAATATCCCCCTGAAAGATAATCTATTTTCGAGCGAGAGCACCGCCTCTGCGAGATCTAAAGATAGCTAACCGCTCTTTCGACGCACGTCTTTTGAAAATTCCTGCACGCGTTGTCCTCTAACTTACTGAGTCGCCCTTCTTGGAGGGTTTGATATTCCTCAAAAAAAAAAAAAAAAAAGACAACAAAAAAAAAGAAAGAGATTGCGCTCCAATGCATTTTTAAAAGATACGGATGCCAAAGTTAGAACTAGGAGTTATTGCTTTGCATTTGACATCTGCATCTGTCATTCGAATGAAGATGTCATTTTCATTAATATAAGACAACTTGATGACTTCAACGTCATACCCGTATCTGAATATATCGAGAAACATATCAAAAGGAGATTTTAAATTGCAATTTGCAATTGCGCATCTCATTCGACTTAATTTATTTTTAAAATTAATACCGTTTGACGTATTCAATAATTCGATAGAGGAAATTTCCAAAAATCGATTTCATGCATCCGACAGCATAACTTATAATTACAAATCGAGATTATAGATATATAGAGATATTAAAACTTCTGGGAAACTTCGTGCCGACATAAGATATTGGCAATATTCCAAAAGACGAAATTGCGAAGTCCAAATCAAAATGTCCTCAGGTATGATCATATTTACATTTACCAATCTTGTTGCATTATTCGATGCAAATGAAATCGATGCCAAAACTTTCACCATTACCCGGAAAAAATGTGTTCTTTCTTACGATGTTCGTGAATCATGTGCCGAAATAAAATTCGACCATATTGTAGTCGGAAAAAGAGAGAGAGAGGGGATGAGAGGGGAAAAAGGGAGAGAGAGAGAGAGAGAGAGAGAGAGAGAGAGAGAGTTGTTACCAGAATTGAGAATAACATCTACTACATACAGATGTTAAGTTTCATACAGATATTTGAAGAAACATGTAAATCATATATGATTCGCTGGTTTCGTAAGAAAAATTCATTCGGTCTATAAATGATGATAAAATTATTTTTCAAGATATACTTGAAATAGATTTTAATAATTATGAGTAATTGCAAGAGAATCGTTCGTCACTTATACTTTTTGCACTAATGACGCATATCTTTTTAACTTCACTAGGAATAACAATTAATATTCCTTGGACAATTCTGGCTAAATTGCAGATCACGGCATTTATAATTTATCATCAAGAAAGTCTACTTAAAATGGTTTAGCTAATCGCCGAGGCTAATTCTTATTCGTAACAGACTAAATGAGATGATCGCGCCTGCGAGACAATTAATCTTTCAATTGTCTAATAAAATGTCAACGAACGATAATACGTTTCTGTATCCAAAAAAATTGCATCTGACATTTGCCTGGATGATGCCAACATAGGAATTTTTACTTGGCCGAATAAGCGAGCTTGTCTTCAATTTGGCATTGATTCTCAATAGTAACATCAAACAATCTATATATTTATTAAAACGTTTAACATATTACGTTGAAAGGTCTCTTAAAGCAGCTGTCAATTCTAATTCTAATTTATAATAATTCCCTCTCGTTTTTTTCTATTTTTTCATTTTTGTTATATATTTTTCTAAGTATTTATACTTCATGTTATCTCAAAATTATATCTAATATTTACTGTGTGAATATTATGCATCAAAAGAATCGTCAGGAATATATAAGAATGATCGATCAGCAAAACTTCATGATACATAACTGAAAAAGAATTTTACACCGTAGTAATCCGAAACAGCTGATCGAACAGAATGCAACCTGTCATCGTCAGCATGTTGTAAACAATAAACGATCCAAATATTGACAAGAAGTATCGTAGTATAATATAAACGAAAAAAGTTGAAGTGAAAATTGCATCCTCAAAGTGTCGATAAAAAAAAAGAAATAATTAGAAGTAGAGATTTTGCTTAGCCATAGATTTTGTATAACGCGTTAGACGATTGATCAAAGTATGCATCATCTCGCATAGACACGTAGAGTTGCATCTCGTCGCATCATTGGGCGCTGCGCACTGAAGAGATAATTGCTCCTAAAATGGCACAGGGTAACGCGATCCCCATCTGGATACAAAAATAGGATACCAAGCTTATTCAACCGTAATACGTCCTCTCGCTTTCTCTCTCTCTCTCTCTCTCTCTCTCTGTCTCTCTTTTTCTTTCTCTCTCCTCTTTCTCGCTTTCTCGCAATTTTGATTAAAAAGGTGAGAGGTTAATGTTTTTTTAGCATGGATTGATTTCTGTCTCCAAGCTCGCCAAATGTTTCAGTACAGGAGCAACTAGCGCGTGTAACTTGTTAATACATTATATCATCCAGGATACCCTTCGAAGAATTTCCATCCTAGTTTACTGCTACGAATTTCATTATATTTTCTTCCTATTTTCAGTTTTTCGTTTGATTTTTTGTTCTAACAGTATTGCTCTAAGAGATAATCTATTTTAGAACTAAAGAGTCACTTCTGCAAAGTTTAATTATAACTATGTGCTATTTTTATTCTCATCTTCCAAAAATTCTTGTCCCACAAAGTCACCTTCTCTTTGCAAATTTTTTCAACGCTATGGAAAATAATAAGGAGGGAACGAAGCAAACGCAAAAGATCTGTTATTGAAGGATTATATTCTCGGACGGCTGTCTAAGTTTTGAACTAAATTTTTCTTAATTAGGGATAATTAATAATTGATGCATTCACCCGTTTGATGTACCCGATCGAGAAATTGTCCAACAAAATTCGTATACCAGCCAACTTGTAGTCATAGTATAATGAAAGTATAACTTTTGGAGAATTCGTATTATTTGAAACATTGGCTGCATTCCAAAAAATAAGACTACAAAGTACCTAATTACGTTTACTGATTTTATTATATGGTGCGATGCAAATATAATCATTGCCAAAACCTTCACCATATTCCAGGAAAAGTACATACTTTGCTGCCATATACTATGATTCATATGCAGAAATAAGATTCGACTGTATTGTAGCCGACGTCGTTACCAAGATTGTAAATAACACTCACATCTGCTATCACTGATATTTTAAGAAACGCGAAAAATTACTTCTGATACAATGGTTTTTCTTTTTTTTTTTTTTTTAGAAAAGAAACACTTTCGACCCAGAAATGAAATAAAAATCATTTTAGGCGCGCTGGTTACAGATATATGTACATGTACATAGGTAAAAGATATACATTTATGTTTATTATTCTGAAGAGATTCATATAACTGAATAATAAAAGAAAATATTATTATTGAATTTTGCATCATCGATGATATACTAAAAGAGTTATTGCAAGTACACACGAAAATACGTATGCAAAGTAGGGATGGAAGAGAGATCAACACTATGAGCTATTTTATTTTGGTCAGTGACTGGCTTTGCGTAACGGAGAACATGATTGGTCGAGGTACGCAACCATCCGGCATAGACACGTAGCGTCGCATCGGGTCTCGGCGCTGGGTGCCGTGCAGCGCAAAGATGGTTGCTCCTAAAATGGCCCAGGGTAACGCGATCCCCATCTGGATACAAAAATAGGATACCGCGCTTGTTCAACTGTGATACATTCCTCTTTCTCTCTCTCTCTCTCTCTCTCTCTCTCTCTCTCTTTCTCTCTTTTCTGTCTTTCGCTCACTCTCATGAATACGACATCTTTTTTTTTTTTTTTTATTAAAGCACTTTAGCACCCTACTTATTCTTATTTTTTCTTGCGAGAGACATACACACTTGACCTTCAAAAATGACAGGGAAATGAAACGTGAAACGTGTGTCTTATTGCACATTCGTTTCATATCGATCATTCAAGATTACGAAGGTCATTGAACAGATTATAACGACTTTCTGTGAATCAAGAGAACAAATTCTTGAAATAGAATCAGTTATTTGGATTCAGCACACAATTGGCATTAAATGCTTTTTATTTCTTAAAGTGATGATCGTTCATCATTTAGATTTAAGATATAGGAAAGGATATCAATTACGTAGAGATTAAGTAATTTTATTGCACCTCAAAATAGTATCATGAATAATAATATTGTCTTTCTAATTGTTATTGTTCCCAAGAGGCAATTAAGAAACTTATTAAGCGTACGTTAATGGTTGGATTTATTTCAAAGATGTTGATGCAGATAAATTCACGATACTTTTAACCGATTTTAATTTGTCTTGTTATGGTACTTGTGGCCAGGGTAATCCAATTTGTTTCACGATGTGTGCTTTCAAATCTAATGAGCAAATTGGCTTAATTGCGTGGCGTCAAGCATTCCCATCAAAACGTATGGTCGCCTTGGTGCGTGACGATAACAGGAAAAACGGCGTAAACGCTTCGTTTCCTCGATTCGTTCTACCCTAGTTGGATGGAATAAGAATACATTTTGTTCTAGCATGGTGCGAATAAGCGAAACATATTGAAGGCCGATTTCAATGGGCAAGATTTTGCACGTTATAAAATTAACCAATTATATCATTTTTCTTTTTTGCAGTCCAAGGAGAAATAGTGATGCAAACGACGCCAACGATACCAACGTAAGTTTTATTATTGATAAAGTTAGCATACACAGCTGGAGAGATTTTTATGAAATAAATATGTTTTATTATCTATATTTGTAGATTCACCGGCAGACCAGGTGATCCGTCGCCTCCGGTTTTCGAGCAGATCTTTAAAAATGCGAGATTCGCACAAGGTGGAAATGCCATTTTCGAAGGATGTGTACGTGGAAACCCAAAACCGAATGTTTCTTGGACGCACAAAGGTGCTCCTTTATTGGAATCGCGAAAAATTCGGATGTCTTACGACGATAAGACCGGCGTGGTTACGTTACAAATCAATCAGATAGGTCCAGGAGACGAGGGTGAATATACATGTAGCGCCAAAAATCAATATGGTAGGTCGAACAACTTTGGAAAAGTTAATGACATTTGCCAAATCCTTATATCAATCGGAACGTTTGATGAAAATTTTAGGAGAAGCAATCTGCTCGGTGTATATTCAACCGGAAGGATTCGGACCTCCGCCTCAACAACAATTAGGTAGTTATAAAAAGGAATTTGCTCAAACCTTCCAAACGACCGAGCAAAAGACTGGTAGCCAGACTTTTCAGCAACGTAGTTATCAGCAAATGTACGATAAGCGAAGTTACGTTAATGGAACATCTAGCATTGAGGATTTCAAGGTCATTAGTCATACATTTGACTTTTTCTTTCATTTTCTAATATAACTAACGGTATGATCAACAATCGAATCGTTAATTAAATATCCGTCTCATATTTACAGGTGGATACTTTCGAATATAGATTATTGCGCGAGACGGAGTTCCGAGAATCGATTACGCGTCGTTTTGTAGGCGAATCCGACTCGCAGATTTCTACGGTAATTGATCGCAGTCTGGGTCCGGTTGCACCAGCGCAAATCGTTCAAAAACCAAGAAATTCGAAACTAATTGAAGGATCTGATGCCGTTTTTACTGCTAAAGTAACCGGAAATCCAAAACCAAGGGTAATCTTGAAATAATTTTACTATAGCATAAAAAATATGAGATAAGAAGATAAACGGAACTATGTATATTGTTTTCGATCTTTTAGTTGACTTGGTTCAAAAATGGCCAGAGGATCCGCGACTCACAACGCGTGGAAATGAGTTATTCGAATCAGCAAGCGACTTTGAAAATCAGGGTCGCTCTACCGGAAGATAGTGGCCACTATACTTTATTATCTGAAAATCAACAAGGTTGCACAGTAAGCTCGGCATATCTAGCCATTGAATCTAGTGACCAAGTCGATCAAGCGGTTCATCAGATGCAACAAAGAGACATGACGAAAACCCAACAAATAGATTCTTCGTCATCAGAATCCGAAACTGGTAAAGTACTTCCGCCTAATTTCGTTCGTACTTGCGCTGACCGAGAAGCTACCGAAGGAAAGATGACAAGGTAAGAAAGAGTTGCTTTAAGATTCATTTCTTTCTCTCATCGTTTCGAAAATAAATATTCAATCGTTAAAATATATCAACGTTTAGGTTTGATTGTCGTGTAACGGGTCGACCATATCCAGAAGTAACATGGTACATCAATGGACAACAAGTAACCAATGATTTAACTCATAAAATTCTTGTTAACGAATCGGGTAATAATTCGCTGATGATTACCAACGTGAGTCGCGCTGATGCCGGTGTCGTCACTTGCATTGCCAGAAACAAAGCTGGTGAAACGTCTTTTCAATGCAATCTTAATGTCATAGAGAAGGAACAAGTTGTTGCACCAAAATTTGTCGAACGTTTTACGACTACTAATGTTAAAGAGGGTGAACCTGTAGTATTTACGGCACGTGCGGTTGGCACTCCTGTTCCACGAATCACCTGGCAAAAGGTAAAAAGACATTACCTTAAACCAACGAACGGAATTTAAATGTTTTGTATATTTCGTACAGGATGGTGTACCGATTGCACCGGGTCCAGACGTGCGCATATCGATGGATGGCAGTGGAGCATCGACTTTGGATATACCTTGCGCTAAATTCTCTGATGCCGCGTGGTATCAATGTACTGCACAAAATGTGGCTGGCTCCACTGCAACCCGAGCACGGCTTTTCGTTGAAACACCGAAGGGAGCCGCACCTGAACCAAGACGCTTGAATTTACCCCGACCGACAAAAATTATCGAACCAGAGTAAGTTATCAAATAGATTAATCTTAGAGTAATCCTTCTTAAACTTTTTAAACTTCCCTCATACGAAAAGTCTTTCCTAATGCCTACTATAGATATACAAAGGAGAGAAAGGTATATCTTTGATAATAAATCTTCCACATATAAATTTCAGTAATTGGGTAGTTCATTAAAAATAAAAAAAGCTAATAACACTTTCAGGCCAACACCTGGCCCCGAAGTGATCTACCTAAGACACGTAGAACGAGCCAAACCATATTTGCCTCCTCCTGAAGAAGATAAAATTTATTCACCACCACGTTTTATTATACCGTTAAGAGATGTGCATCAAATTGAAGGTGGACGTATTCACTTCGAGGCCAGAATCGAACCGGTGGGCGATCCCACTATGAGGGTTGAGTGGTATGTTAATGGAAGAGCTCTCGACGCAAGTAAGTATATCTATAAGCTTATGCTTTGGTAAATTTGTGCCATCGATCAAAAATAACATATATTAAAATTATATCCATAGGCTCACGCGCTACATCCATCTTTCGATTCGGCTTTATTTCTCTCGATCTTATCAGCATAGTTCTTCAAGATAGCGGTGAATATCTATGTCGCGTCATTAGCTCTACCGGAGTTGCTGAATCTCGTGCCACTCTTAGCGTGACACGTGAGTATATACGATTACTTCAAATAAATTACACTTTATGAACTTTGAATTAATGTTGATAATTGATTCGTTTCAGCACGCGCTACGATCGAACAAGCCAGCCAACACCCCGACAGTCTTCAATATATCCAACAGCTCGAGGATTATAGCAAATATCAAAGGCAGGAGAGCGTGGAGGAGATATCATCTTCACAACGACCGGTCTTCATCCGACCACTCCAGGATCTTGGTGAGCTACAGGAAGGTCGTAACGCTCATTTTGAGGCGCAGTTGACACCTGTTAGCGACCCCACCATGAAAGTGGAGTGGTACAAGGATGGTAGACCAATCACAGCTAGTGAGTAAAGAAGAAAATAATCTTAATAATATTTATGTATTAAATTTAAATTTGTTATAATTATTCGCTTTAGGCTCAAGAATCACAACCATCTTCAACTTCGGATACGTCTCGCTCAATATATTGCACCTACGGGCTGAAGATGCAGGTTCTTATACAGTCAAAGCTGTGAATCGTTTGGGAGAGGCTATCAGCTCCGCGACTCTCCGTGTCTTTGGTAAATTATTACGATTAATAATTAAGTAAGAATAATATGAAACAGTTTAAGATAACAGGAGTACCAATCATTTTTATTTGAATATTACAGCAAGAACGAGTGTTACAACGGATTTAGGTATTCCTGAGCAACAGAGATATATTGAAGCTGCCGAGGAGTTGGAAGCTTATCAACAGGCTATTCACCAAAAATATGTACAAGAACAGCCTGAACCGACTAGCCCACCGGAATTTAAATCGCCTATTAAGGATCAAAATGGAATACGAGAAGGCGGGTTTGCTCATTTCGAAGCTCGCTTAGAGCCAGTTGGTGACGCTGATTTACGCGTTGAATGGCTCAAAGATGGACGCCCTGTAGAAGCCAGTAAGCATTTCTTTCCATATTTCATATCGAACTTATAAAAAAAAATATTTCAATGAATTGATTATATCGTTACTTTTCTTTCAATTAGGTTCACGAATTACAACATTCTTTAATTTCGGCTACGTTGCACTTACCATTAAATACGTCACGATTCACGACGTTGGCGTTTATACATGCCGTGCTTATAACAGAGTTGGCGAGGCCCATACCACCGCTCAATTGAGTGTTATTAGCAAAAATGATGTCATCTATGACAGTCAACATCCTACCGGCTTACAGAGAATTCAAACGCTTGAGGATTCGAGCAAATATATGCGTCAAGTTCAAGAGGAAGTACAGGTGAAACAAGCACCACGTTTCTTAGGTACTTTAAAAGGGACCAATAAGATCGTCGAAGGTCAGCGCGCGCACTTTGAAGCCCGAGTCGAACCTCAAAGTGATCTAACTATGAAAATCGAGTGGTATCATAATGGCAAATCCATTACTGCTGCTAATAGAATTCAAACCTATCACGATTTTGGATACGTGGCGATCGATATTCTTCAAGTTCGACCTGAAGATGCTGGTACATATACCGTGGTCGCAAGAAATGCTCTTGGCGAAGCTCAACTTTCAGCGACTATGATCGTCGAGAGTAAGTAATATTTCCTCTTATCGATCTTAAGTATTATTTGAATTAACGATTTACATACATTTTTATTCTTTTTTTTTTTTTTTTTTTAGCACGATCAAGCGTAGATACCAGCAGCATGCATCGTGGTACTTTTGAAAAAACTCAACGTCTCGAAGAATCTAAATTCATCGAACCACAATATCACATCGAAGAAATATCTAAATCAAAGCCAATTTTCGTACAGCCATTGAGCGATCCAAAGCCAGTTAGCGAAGGAAAAAATATTCATTTAGAGTGCCGTCTAGAACCAATGGGAGATCCAACTATGAGAGTCGAATGGTTCCAAAATGGACGACCTGTAACAGTTGGTTCAAGATTCAGAACATATTACGACTTTGGATTTGTCGCCTTAGATATTGTACATTCAACGATTTATGATTCAGGAGAATATACTGTTAGGGCTACCAATCATCTTGGTACTGCACATACTTCAGCTTGTGTTAGAGTTATCGGTAGATCTGATGTTGTTACGGAAACGCAAAACGAACAGTCGCTTGAGCAAATTCAAATGTTGGAGGATTCTTCGAGGTTAGTAAAACTGTGATTAAGCGTATAATGATTAAATCAAACAAGTGCGATAATAATTGAATCTGTTATGTATTTATTTATTTTTTTTTTTCTTTTTGTTAGATATCGTAAAACTCAGCAAGAAGAAGTTACTGTAATGCAAGCACCTCAATTTACTCGAGCACTTCATAACATCGAAACGATAGAATTAACGAATGTCCATCTCGAGTGTCGCCTTCAACCAGTTGGTGATGCAACCATGAGAGTAGAATGGTTTGTTAATGGAAGACCGGTCAAGACTGGACACCGATTTAGACCATCTTATGAATTCGATTATGTAGCTTTGGATATCCTTGGTGTTTATCCCGAGGACTCTGGTGTTTATACTTGCCAGGCGACTAATCAATTAGGCGAAGCTGTCACTTCGTGTTCGGTACGAGTACATGCAAAGAAGGATCTCTTACTAGAGTCTCAACATCCAGAAGGTTTAGAAAGAATACAGTACTTGGAAGATGCTTCAAGATACAAAAGGCACGAGTTGGTTGACGAAGTTGTAACCGTAAAGCCCAAATTCATTACTAGTCCAAAGAATCAAGAAAACCTTAGGGAAGGACAACACGCTCATTTCGAATGTAAGCTTGAACCTGTAACAGACTCTAATTTGAAAGTTGAATGGTATAAGAACGGTCGTCCAGTTACAATAGGTAAAGTATTACTTTTTTTTATCAAAGGAATATTTTATAATTAGGCAATCGATTAAATATAATCGATTTATTTTGTACTTTTCTATTTATAGGACACCGATTCCGTCCAATTCACGATTTTGGTTACGTTGCATTGGATGTGATCGATTTAATTGCCGAAGATTCTGGAACGTACACTTGTCGAGCCGTCAATCTTGTTGGTAGCGACGAAGTTTCCTGCACATTATCTTGCCGCTCGACGGCACAAATTCTAACAGATACACGAAACGAAAGCGGCCTCGAGCAGATTCATTATCTTGAAGATCGTTCCAAATATCATCGGCAGGAAGTGATTGAAGAAACGACAACGCAGGCACCAATCTTTACCACTTCCTTAAATAACGTGGAAATAAAAGAAGGACAAAGAGCTCATTTCGAGTGCAGACTCATTCCTGTGTCAGATACAACGATGAAAGTCGAATGGTTCCATAATAATACGCCTGTCAAGGCAGGTTCAAGATTTGTAGAAACCAACAGCTTTGGTTTCGTTGCACTCGATATCATGTATGCATATCCAGATGATTCTGGAACATATACTTGCCGTGCTAAGAACATCATCGGAGAGGCTATTACTTCAGCAACCGCTGTAGTACATTGTAAGTTTATACCGTTTATTTTCAAATATTCGAAAGTTTTCCTATTAAGTATGTATCCTAAGAATGTATCATTTAAATTATAATATTTTACAGCGAAAAAATCAATTTACATGGAGTCACATAACGAAGAAGCTTTAGAAAGACTTCGTTACCTCGAAGATACCTCTCGTTATCAACGTAAAACTGTACAAGAAGAAACGGTTACGCAAGCACCAGTTTTCACAATGCCGATCAAAGATTTGCGTGTAGCTGAGAATCAAGCGGCTCACTTTGAAGCACGTGTTATCCCAGTTGGTGATTCCAAGCTCAAAGTAGAATGGCTTCGTAATGGTGTACCTATCGCTGCTTGTAAGTTAAAGGCTTCAGATACAAAGATCATTATTTCCTTTCATGTTAAATCATGTTTTACATAAAAATTTCTTTTTTATAGCAAATCGCGTGACAACAATGCACGATTTTGGATATGTCGCTTTGAACATGAAGTATGTAAACCCTGAAGATTCGGGTACTTACACTTGTCGTGCGACGAACGATCTAGGAGAAGCCGTAACTTCAGCGACACTTTTCGTTCAATGTAAGTAAAGAATAGGGTAAAAACAGAAACCGAATTGCTTCATTAGCAAAGTAATTATTATAGCCCGATATTTGCTAAGCTTATGCTGTTTAAAATACGCTTACCTTGCAAAATATTCTATTTTGAACGTAGTACAAATATTGCTATTGTATTTTTGAAATCCTGAGAAATTTTCTCGTAAATATGTGATACCATTTACATATCATTTTTATTTATCACTTTGATCTATGAATACAATACTCATTTAGCAATTATGGATCGAACACTGACATGCTCGCTGTTCATTCGGGAACAATGATTTTCATGTAAAACTAAAACATCGTCTATATCATTATTTCATACCACAATTACACTGACAAACTCTTCCACGACACAGCAAAAGCAGCCCTTCAATTCGAGTCGCAACACGAAAGTGCCTTGTCCAAACTCCAAGCCCTGGAAGATACCAGCAAATATCAACGTCGCGAGGAAGAAGAAATAGTGGTGAAAGAGAAGCCCTCATTTACGGTTCAATTGAATGGGCCTTCGAAGTTGGTCGAAGGACAAAGTGCACATTATGAATGCCGCATAGAACCCTATCCTGATCCGAACATGAAGGTGGAGTGGTTCCACAATGGTAAACCACTATCCACCGGTCACAGGTATAGAACAGCTTGTGACTTTGGCTTCGCATCTTTGGACGTTCTGACAGTTTATGCTGAGGATTCCGGCACGTACACCTGCCAGGCCACCAATAAACTGGGATCGGCCAAGAGCTCGATAAATCTTGATGTAAAATGTGAGTAAAATAATCGAAAGGAACGATCGAATATTAATAATATACGATAACGTATTTTGGATCGATAGGTACTAGCTTATGCTTCTGTCTCTTTCCAATATGTATTTCGCTTTTCCAACATCGATCTTCGACTCATTGTTACAAATTATAATTGGATATGATTAATCAATAGATTTGTGTCGATGCAGCGAAGATTTCTTGTTGAGACTGTATGCGGGGACAGTAGGTGGATTTCTCTTGCATAGATTCCCTTTTTTTTTTTCAATTTAGTCATTAAGTGATCTTTCCTTGTCTTGTTGTGTATATATGTCTTCTTTTTGTTCATTGCTTGCAAGCATCATTCCACATACGCGAATGACTTTCTACAAATGTATAAAGGTGTTTGTCATATCTTCCAATGTAACACGATGCGCTACTTTTCAGCACGCTCCTCTATAATCCGCGAAACCCAACACGAAAGTGCTCTTAAGAAGATACAATATCTCGAAGATGATTCTCGTTACAAACGTACCGAGGAAGAAGATTTCATAATCGCTGAGAAACCTAAATTTGGAAGACCATTGAAGAATATTGAACACTTACCTGAAGGCAAAAATGCTCATCTCGAAGCAACGTTGACACCAGTTAACGATCCCACGATGATCGTCGAATGGTTCAGAGATGGAAGGCCCGTACCTCAAGGACACAAATTTAAGACAACTTATGACTTTGGATACGTCGCTCTAGATATTCTTTACGCTTATCCCGAAGATTCTGGCACGTATATGTGTAAAGCTAGAAATGCTGTTGGTGAAGCTGTCACAACGTGCGTCATCAGCGTAGACTGTAAGTCAAAAGAGAAGAAAATTATTTTATATATAGTACATGTTAAATAATAACCAATAGTATGAATGTATTTTAAAACAAATGAAAAACATGTCAAAAATATTGTCAGAGAAATTAACAAGTACATAATCATCGGCGTTTACCAAAATTGAAATTAAAATGAAATATCGAACATATTATTCTTAAAGTTGAAATTTTCTTATTTACAGCTAAGCAAGGTCTCTTCCTGGATACCTTGGATGCTCAACGTTTACAAAAAATACGAGAATTAGAAACCATTGAAATCAAAGAAGAAGTTGAAAAGGAAGTGGTTCATCAAAAACCTGTATTTTTAACGCCATTGAACAACCTGGATCATTTGAAGGAAGGTGAACACGCTCATTTGGAATGTCGTGTCGAACCGATCAATGATCCAAATTTGAAGATCGAATGGTATTCTTAAAAAATACTTTTTACTTAATAAAATAATATTATAACATATTATAACATACTGATTTAAACGATACTGTATTCTAGGTTTGTAAACGGAGTCGCCGTAAGGACTGGTCATCGCTTCCGTACCACACACGATTTTGGTTATGTCGCTCTTGATATTTTGTATACTTATCCAGAAGATTCAGGAACTTATATGTGCAAAGCAACGAATTTGGCTGGAGAAGCAGTGAATACGTGCACGATTAAAGTTGGTTGTAAGTATTTCATTTCTATAACCGTACTTTTTTGAAAAACTTACCGAACCCTTTATCTGTTTCCATTATCAGCAAAATCGAATAAACATCGTCCTCCTGATTTCCATCTCCAAAAAGAACTACTCCACTTAACTCAGAAAAATGAATTTCCACATTTTTCCTCATCTCGATACAAGTTTCATGAAAATTGTAAAAAATCCATTGATACTAATCAAAATACAAGAAAGGATTGTTGCTTCGTATCTTGCAAATCCATCGAACCAAACATATATGATTGTAAAAAATCATTTGCAACCAAAATATATTCTCCCCAACCTAAAATGACATTGCATGATTCTAACAAACATTCTCATATGCGGCATACTAGATTTCGACGGTGACAAGAGCAAAATTTTTTCAAGTTAGTAGTCCAAACCAGGAATTTTGAAAATATAAAACGTTCTAATTGCTATTAAGACAAAACATTTTATAATTTAACAAATTATCCTTGATTTTTGTACTATCTTAGCTCGTCGCAGTATACTTTTGGACACACAACATCCAGATGGTCTCGAAAAGATTCGTGAACTTGAAGCTCAAGGTCACCCTGCTCGATTAGAAGTAGAGGAACCTCCATTGACACCACCGAGATTTGTTTCTGAGCTCAGGGTACACATTATTACAAAAAATTACGACAATAATAAAAAAACGATAACACAAAACGTTATCAAATGAGTGATTATTTTTTTTTAGGGCACTACTGAAGTTTACGAAGGTCAGACAGCTCACTTTGAATGCCAAGTGGAACCACTTCACGATGCCAATCTTCGAATCGAATTCTTCCACAATGGCAAGCCATTACCATCGGCATCTCGTTTCCACATGACCTTTGACTTTGGATATGTGGCGTTGGACATCAGTCACACAGTACCTGAAGATGCAGGACAATATTCTGTGAAAGCTATAAATGCCCTTGGACAATGCGTATCTTCCATCGAACTTAAAGTGATACCGCGTGACAATATCATCTTGGATTCTCAAAGACCAGAAGGAATGGACAAGATTCGCGAACTCGAAGCTCAACAACCATGGAAAAGGCCAGATATACCGGAACCACAAACGAGACAACGACCCGTTTTTACGCAGCCCTTGCAAAATATCGATGCTATACCCGAAGGCCATACAGCTCACTTCGAATGTAGACTCATACCTGTTGGCGATCCTACTCTAAAAGTGGAATGGTTCAGAAATGAAGTACCTTTAGAAACAAGTACGAGAGAAATTTTCTTAACTTTGGAATATTACTTTAATTCATGAAACTATGAATAATTGTTTCGATCTATTACAGGTTCCCGTATTACGAAGGTTCACGATTTTGGATACGTGGCCTTGGATATTACGCATGTTCGCGATGAAGATGAAGGTGTCTACATGTGCCGTGCTTCCAATCCGCTTGGAGAAGCAGTTACTACAGCATCGATGAAAATTAAAAGTTAGTCCTTCTACCACATTTTATTGTACCTTACGATTTATAGATTAAATCAGAAATTTAATTATTTGTATGTATTTAGCTAAAGCCAGTATTCAATTGGATACCCAACACCCTGAGGCACAACGTAGAATCGCTCAATTAGAAGCTGATAAGGGACCTAGCCGAGCGGAGGAACCAGATAAAGTTTTCGACAAGCCTATCTTTACTCAGTTATTAACTGGACCTACGGAACTGTGGGAGGGTCAGCTTGCCAGATACGAATGTAGAGTCGTCCCCGTGGGTGATGCTAGTTTAAGATTTGAGTGGTACATGAATGGAATCGAGTTGAAAATGGGTAGGTTTTTACATCATTAACAAGGCGATTAGATTATTTCCGTGGTTGACTTACGATTAACAGATTCTAATGTCTATTATAAATTACAGGATCTCGCTTCCATGTTAATCATGATTTTGGTTATGTAACATTGGACATATTGAAAGTCATACCAGAAGATTCTGGAGTATATACTTGTAAAGCTATTAATAAAAGCGGAGAAGCCGTTTCATCGATTTCTCTCAAGGTTAAAGCGCGCTCTGCGATTGATGCTCAAAGTATACAACCGGATGCATGGCAAAAGATTCAACTCAAGGAAGCGGAAATGAATAAGGTACCAGAGATGTTCATTGATACAACGCCTCAACAAGCACCGGTATTCACGAAACATCTCGAAAGTTATGATAAATTGGTCGAAGGACAACACGTTTATCTTGAAGCTCAAGTAGAGCCAAGAGCTGATCCTAATTTGCGAGTAGAATGGTTCAAAAATGGTATATCCCTACAAACTGGTACAAGATTACGTAGTACCTTTGATTTTGGCTTAGTCACGCTGTCCATCAACGGTCTAAGACCAGACGATTCAGCCATTTACACCTGCAAAGCTACAAATCTACTTGGAGAAGCTGTGTCTACGTGTAGTTTGAAAATTGTGGATCGCCACTGGCTTCTTGGAGATACTCTTCATCCAGACGCATTACCCAAAATTGATGCTCTTGAACAACCACAAATTGGTACTACCGAGCAACCGGAACCCGTATACGAAGAACCAGTTTTCATAACTCATTTGAACAATGTTGAATGCGTTGAAGGTGATAACGTTCACTTCGAGTGTAACGTAGAACCATCAAAAGATCCAACTATGAAAATTGAATGGTTCATGAATGGGAAGCCACTACCAACCGGTGCACGATTTAAGTCGACTTATGATTTTGGATATGTTGCACTTGACATTACACATAGCTACGAAGAGGATTCAGGCATCGTGACGGTTAAGGCAACGAACTCCAAGGGAACAGCACAGACATCGGGCACCCTTAAATGCACTAGCAAACAAAGTATTTATTTGCAGACTCAACATCCGCAAGGTGAAGCTGGATTGGAAAAAGTTAAAGAAGCCGAAGACGCTTACTTATCCAAATATAGGAGACCGGATGCTAAACCGGAACATGAATATCCCAAACCAATTTGGACCGTACCTCTTCAACCAGAATTCAAGTTAGGAGAATCCGAACCTCTTCATTTGGAAGGACAGGTCGAACCTAAGGATGACCCTGATCTGAAAATCGAATGGTATTTCAATGGCAAAGCTTTGGAGCACGGAGCTCGTTTTAAGATGACCAGCGATTTTGGATTTGTTACGTTGGACCTTACGGATGTTTACAACCGAGATTCTGGTATTTATACTTGTAAAGCATATAACAAAGCTGGGGAAGCGTTTACATCTACGACCGTATATTGCTCGACTAAAGAAAGTATTATCGAAAAATCTCAACATCCAAAAGGCAAGGAAGGTCTGGAAGCTATTCAAGACCTCGAGGAATCTCTGAAACGACAGGACGGTGCTTTGCCCGAAAGCGAAGAGGGTCATCCTCCCGTTTTCACATCACAATTCGAGAACCTGACTAATCTATCGGAAGGTGAGATAGCTCATTTCGAGGCTTCACTCACACCAACGGGCGATCAAACGATGGTGGTTGAATGGTTCTATAATGGAAAACCATTAGACGCTAGTCATCGTACTAGAACCGTTTACGCCTTTGGTATGGTCGTATTGGAAGTCCTTGGAACTAAAATCGAAGATTCGGGTACCTATTCTTGTAGAGCAACGAACAAATGGGGTAAAGCAGAGATAAGTGTTCAACTTGAATGCGTAGACAAGTCGAAGGGACAAAAACCAAAATTCACCACTCATATACAGTCCTTAGAAGGTCTTAAAGATGGACAATCGGTGCATTTCGAATGTACACTTATTCCTGTTGGTGATCCACATATGAAGGTCGAATGGTTCCACAATGGACAACCGCTTAGACATTCTTCTCGTTTCAAAATGGTTTCCGATTTTGGATTCGTCGTTATGGATATTGCTGGAGTTATGTCGCACGACACTGGAGAATACGTCTGCAAAGCTAGCAACAAATATGGCGAAGATTATACGAAGGCGACCATTAAATGTTTCGGAAAAAGTGGAGTGTACCTAGATTCTCTTCAACCTGATTCTCTCGCTAGGATTCGCGAACTTGAAAGCTACGGCGGTGAACAACCGACTACTCCAACTACTCCTGTTGCCGAACCACCCAAGTTTATCACGCAAATTGCAGACATTACGAAACTCGTGGAAGGACAATCTGCTCATTTCGAAGCCAGACTGACTCCTGTTAATGATCCAGACTTGAAAGTTGAATGGTACTACAATGGCAAGAAGCTACCTCACGGACATCGTTATAGAACTTTCCATGATTTCGGTATCGTCATTCTCGACATACTTTATTGTTACGAAGAAAACTCCGGTGTATACGAATGTAGAGCCTTCAACAAGTACGGTGAAGATACGACTAAGGCGACTTTGAAATGTTTCTCAAAATCCAGTCTTATTTTGGAATCCCAATTACCGAAAGGAATGGAAGGTGGTTTAGAGAAAATCCAAACCCTCGAGGACTCTATGATTCGTACTAGAGACGAGAAAACAGTTGAAGAACGTGGAAAAGCTCCAGTTTTTACTGTACCTTTAAGCAATATCGATGGTCTTCGGGAAGGAGAAAGTGCACACTTTGAAGCCAGACTTACTCCTACGGATGATCCAAGATTAAAGGTGATTGATGCTTCAAATATAATTTCTATATAAGATATAAATATACTTTTTATTATCAAACTTTTATGATATATGAAAATTGTGTTTATAGGTCGAATGGTTCTGGAATGGTAAACCACTTCGAACGGGGTCACGTTTCCGAACATTCTGTGATTTCGGTTTCGTTATTTTGGAGATCTCACCAATTTACCCTGAAGATTCCGGAGAATATAGTTGTCGAGCAATTAACGATTACGGTGAAGCAGTAACCACTTGTACTATGAAATGTACAGGAAAACGCAGTATAATTCTTGAATCGCAATTGCCAAAAGGCATGGAGAGTACGATTGATAAGATAGCTGAACTCGAAGGTCTTGGAAACGAACCTGGGCAACCCAGTCCCGATGATGATACAGGAAAACCACCAGAATTCATCACTACTCCGTCGGATTTAACGCTTGCAGAGAATTCCTTAGCTCATTTCGAATGCAGGCTCGTACCTATCAACGATTCTAGCATGAGAGTTGAATGGTTCCATAATGGAAAGCCTCTTCTAGCTGGTACCAGAGTAAAAACCATACATGATTTTGGTTTTGTCATTCTGGAAGTAGCCAATTGCTATCAACGAGATTCTGGCCTTTACACATGCAAGGCAACTAATCGTCACGGAGAAGCCACGGTTTCCTGTAAGTTGCAAGTTCGTGGTCGTCAAGGTATTATCTTAGAACCACAATTGCCAAGCAATTTCAAGACCGGTACCGAAAGTATTCAAAAACTAGAAGAATCCCTCTACAAGAAAGATGAAATCCTGGCGGAAGAGGAAACTCCTAATCCACCGAGATTCATCGTTGAATTAAAAGATATTGAGGTAGAGGAATCTGGTCCAAGTCACTTCGATTGTAGAGTCGAACCGGTCGGTGATCCGACGATGCGTGTTGAATGGTATCACAATGGTCGGCCTTTCGCAACTGGTTCTCGCGTACATCAAATTAATGACTTTGGATTTATTTCATTGGATATGTCTTATACTTATGCGAGAGACAGTGGTGAATACGTGTGCAGAGCTACGAATAAATGGGGTACTGCGACTACCAAAGCAACCATCACTTGTAAATGTAAGTGAAAAATACGTACTTTAATATGTAAAGGACATTAGGTGTCGGTAACATTTAAACTTCATACTGTTTATTTTCTATTTACAGCTAAGAAGACGATAGATTTCGATTCACAACTACCATCAGGCATGAGTGGTGAAAAATTAAAGGAGTTAGAACGTGGACCTATCAGCGAACCACCTGTCGAAGAAGCACCGCGGGAACCTCCCCATTTTATTACTCAAATTCAGTCGGCTACAGTCGACGAATCAGAACCAGTCAGATTCGAGTGTCGAGTGGAACCAAAAGATGACCCTAATTTGCGCATCGAATGGTATAGAAACGGGAAACTTATTCCTGCAGGTCATAGATATAGAACTGTATATGATATGGGCTTCGTATCCATGGACATTTTATACGTATATCCTGAAGATTCTGGTGAATACGTATGCAAGGCCATCAATGATCTTGGAGAAGATACCACCAAAGCATCTGTGTCTTGCAAAAGTATGTACTCTTTTTTCTGTTCATATTTATTTAACAAAATCGTCAGGTCTTACAAAATATAATATATAATAATACCTGTATAAAATCTTTCTCCAGAACTTCCAAGTATCATCCTCCAGAACCAAGTACCAAAAGGCATGAAGAAATCGGAAGCCTTGATGCAAATGGAAGCGACTATTAAAAAATATACATCCGAAGTTCACTTGACCGAAGATGATCTCTATGACGCCGATAAAAAACAACCACCGCGTTTCGTTACACAAATCCAGGATCAAACGGAACTTGTCGAAATGAACAGCACTAAATTCGAATGTCAATTGGCACCAGTAGGTGATCCAAATATGAAGGTTGAATGGTTCTTCAATGGCAAACCACTTCCCCAAAAGAACAGATTTACACCAATATACGACTTCGGTTACGTTGCTATGAATTTTGGTTGGGTGTATCCGGAAGATAGCGGAGAATATCTTTGCAGAGCGACTAACTTGTATGGAATGGATGAAACTAGAGCGATAATTCGAACCGCAGGAAAACCTGGTATTATTTACGAGTCTCAGTTACCAAAGGGCATGAAGAGTATTGAGAAAATACGAGAAATGGAAGCCGCATGGCAGATGTAAGTTTTCACAGGAATAGAAGTACTATTTACTTCAATAACATTCGATAGTATTAAATATCGATTGATTTCTTCCCGTAGTGTCCCTGAAGAAGAGGGCGAAGAAGAAAAAGTACGTGCACCGCCAGTGTTCGTAAGCAAACCAGAACCAGTTACCGTTGAAGAAGGCGACTGGTCCAGATTTTGCTGTCGCGTTACAGGTCACCCAAGACCACGAGTTATGTGGATACTCAATGGACACACTGTTGTTAATGTATGCGTTGTTTATTATCTTTGTCAATTGGTTAGATTAAATTATGATATTCTGGTCAAGCTATATACGTTGTTAATATCATGTTGCAGGGATCACGTTACAAATTAACCTACGACGGCATGTATCATCTGGATATACCAAAGACTAGACAGTACGATCATGGAAAGGTCGAAGTAATCGCAAGAAGTTCCGTTGGAGAATCACGTACAGAAACTTTCTTAACGGTTAAACAGCGAAGCGACGACTATCGTGGAGTATTGAAGAATTCACCTAGACGTAAGTTGTCCTCTAAATGGAAACACTCTTACAAATATGCGAAATTGCATTCTTTGTCTTATCAGTATATATATGAAAACTCTATTTTGTTTTTCTCTACTATTATTATTATCGTTTGTCCGAGGAAGCTTTCGACAAAGAGTGCAAGTAACAAACTGAACAATACTTAGCATATCGAACAATATACAACACGAAAATGCAATAGATGCATCGTTAAACCTTGCACACGATCATAAAAAATGATCGTAACAAAGAGGTACAATGCGTACAATCGCAACACAGTACATAAATATATCGATACGACACATACATTTCTCTCTCAATCAAGTACAAAAGACACTTGAGACAATTGGAACACAGTCAAGCCTAACTCTGTCCTATTCCCATTCCGATTCATCATATTTCCCAATCTCTATGACAAACCTCGCCACCTTCGCTACCAGCTTCTTCTATTTCTTTGGGCTTTGGAAATCGGACGAGAATTTCGAGCAATGACACCTTCAAATTACGCATAACGCGAAGGATAAACGCAATTCAGGTATGATAAGTCATGGGTAGAGCATTCGTTTTATTTATTTATTACCACCACACAAATCATGTTTCACGAATGTGCGTGATTTTACATAGAAAATATAACACGGAGAAAAGTATTAAGTATATTTTTCTTCGCGTTTTTCACCAATCTTCGTTACACTGGAGAAGACGGTTATCGGCTCTAATTTAATCATATTTTTTTCGATCATTATGTGAAATTTATTTAAGTTTTATTTATACATTCGCGTATTTTGGCAAAATATTTTTTCTGATCATGTTCAAGCAGAGCTCCGTATTCCTCAGTGTGTCCTATCGTCGTGCTCTCTCTCTAATTTCATTTTTATTATTTTAGTTCTATGCTCACATGTGTTTATTTTTACTTTGCTAAAATTGATCCCTCGTTGGTCCATCTCCTCAAACGATCTAATAACGTTAAATTCAAATCCATTTTTCTTTCTCTACATGTTCTTATTACGTGTCTCAATAATGTGTTCAATGAATGGTGGTACGAATTATATATATAAGTAATATCTAATTAACGAAAATTGCACTTTCACTTTCCATGATACGCCTTTGGGAAATCGAGGTTACGAAACCTTCACTCAAGACGAAGGATACAGAATGATCGATTTAAGTGTACGATGTTATTGACGTTATTAAAAATGCAAAAAAGAAAAAAGAAAAAAGAAAAAAAAAAGAAAAGAGAAAAAAACGAAAGGTTTTGCTCCAATCGTGTTAACCATGTATTCTAACTTGAATGAACTTTTGGATGTCCACCTCTGTCTCCGATTATTTCGAATTTGAAATATTTGTTTCCTACTACATTGGAAACATAGAAATGTGTTGCATCGCCAATGAAGTACTGTGTCGTATTTATTTTGATTTTCTCGATAAACCCGATGAATCTCTCGTATAGATACAACGTTATTTGATGAAAAAAAAAGGCGTTAACTATGTTTAGAAATCTTCAATGAACGTACGATAAGCTAAATTCATCATCGCTCTCTCCGAGTCTTAGGTTAAACCAAAGAATGCGTTGTACCTACGAGGGTTATCGTTGACTCAACGAGACGAAGCTACAATTATTTAATCGATATACGTTGTCGTTTTTGTGCGACAACGTAAGAACGAAGATCTAACCTATTTCTTCCCTAGCTTGGTACGATTATGGGCTAACCCAATACCAGTCGGAGAGACAGAACACAGAACTCGAGCGTGTGTTCGAGGAACGTCACCAAACCGTTTCTCAAGGCATTGAGATTGCGACCGAACATCTTGGGCAAAAGGTCTTTAAAGAGCCTGAAGCCGAATGGCAGAAATCGGTAAAGAGCAAAAAGAATGAGGACTACTATCAAAAGTTGATGAGCTTGGAGGAGGAACAAGTGTTAAAGGAATCTAGATTGAGAGAAACTTCTCATCAATTCGCTATTCCTGGTGACAAAGTGGTATCCCATTCCATGGCTAAAGGAATGGCTCAGAAGTATCAGGAAAGTCTGTAAGTATAATCAGAAGTTCTTCGTCAAATTTTTTGACCTCTTCTTTTTTCGAAAGCTTGTAACGCAATTTTTTTTAATAACGAAATTCGTTTGTAAACGAATTTTTTTATTGTTTCAGTGAAACACAAGACACGAAAATACAAGAAACAACTCAAGTAACAACACCACCACAACCTAAATTCACGAAAAAGCCACACGTAACTGAGGTAGATATCGATACTGAGCGTTTAAAGGGTACAGGAAAACTTCCCCCGGAACCTTCTGAATCCTTGGTTCATGGACGGGAGGTTCACGTGGCGAAACAAAAACAGACCCAAAAAGAAGTAAAGGGTGACTTAGAAATTACAAGGAAAATAATGGCTACCGAAACGACGGAAGTCGAGCACAAGGCCAAGACTCAAGAACGCGTGGTTCAAGGACAAGTGAAACCTGCGAAACCGCCAGTTTTCACGAAGAAAATTCAACCATGCAGAGCTTTTGAACAAGAACAAGCGCGATTCGAGGTAGAATTTGACGGAGATCCTTTACCAACCATAAAATGGTACAGAGAGGATTTCCCGATCCAGAACTCACCGGATCTTCAAATCTACACGTTCAGCACCAAGTCGGTTCTGATCATACGTCAGGTCTTCATGGAAGATTCTGCGGTGTTTTCCGTTATCGCTGAAAATCGTGGAGGCAAAGCCAAATGCAGTGCCAATCTCGTTGTCGAGGAACGTAGAAGACAACCTGGAAGAGGTGGAGTCGTACCACCTAGTTTTCTATCTACCATACAAAATACTTCGGTAACAACTGGACAATTGGCCCGATTTGATGCTAAAGTTACTGGCACCAAACCTTTAGACGTTTACTGGCTGAAGGTTATTATTGGCAACTTATTTTCAATTGTTTTTTATATAAAGGAAAAAAAACAATAGAATTATTTGATATTTTTTTTTTAAAGAACGGCAAGAAAGTGACGGCTGATATTCGCTACAAAACTTTGGAAGAGGATAACATTTACACTCTTCTCATTTTGGAGACTATACCAGATGATTCAGGTAAATACGAATGCGTTGCTATCAACAGTGCCGGTGAGGCACGTTGCGATGCCGAATGCACGGTTCGTGGACCCCAGTCGCCAACAAAGACCGCAAAACCAACAACGCCTGGCGTAGAAAAGGCACCTTCTGTTCTTGAACCTCTTAAAGATCAAACGATTAAAGAAGGGACGTCCGTAGCGTTCGCTTGCAAAATAACAGGAAAGCCTGTACCCACTGTTCAGTGGAAGAAAGGCGACAAGGTAAATTCGAGTAAAATAAATGTAATTTTTCAAGAATTTTGGTAGGACATTCTAATGTATATTTTGACATTTACAGGTTATCAAGCCATCGAAGTATTTCCAAATGCAGAAAGATGGTGATCTTTGTACTCTGAAAATCACAGAAGCCTTTCCCGAGGACGAAGGTGTTTATAAATGTATTGCCAAAAATCCTGCCGGCGATGTTACTACTTCAGCAAATTTGAGAGTTCTTGGTAAGATCAGTGAAGAAGAAATGAATAATAACACACACACACACACACACACACACACAGATATATATATATATATATATATATTCGATTAAAAATTTTTTACATTTTGTGTGTGTGTATTTATATAAATATTCTTCGTTTAGCCCCAGATGCGGCTGACGTTTTGCCAAAATTATCGCCGTTGAAAGACCAAATAGTTTCGGAGGGACAACCAGCACAATTTAAAACTCAGGTTACTCCAGCGAAACCAAAGCCAACGATTCAATGGTACAGGGAAGGTGCCCTTATACCTCAGTCGCCCGATTTTCAGGTAAGACCTATTGAGACATCTATTGTTTTTATTTTCTACGAGATCATCAACAATATCGAATTGATAGGCTGATGGAAAAATGTTGTTACGTTTCCAGATGATTCACGAGGGTAACAATGCTGTACTGTTAATTGCAACAACTTACGAAGAGGACACTGGCACTTTCAGCTGCAGAGCTACGACCTCAGCCGGTACCGTAGAAACCTCTGCGAAACTCATCGTCAAAAGTAAGAACTGAAAAACAGTACAAATTCAATTGCTAACACGAAACGCGATTGGATTGACGAAAACGTACCTCTAGAGAACTGCCAAAGAAATCCATATGACAAGTGAGACAATAGAATCGCAGTATTGCGTGATTAAACTTTGATAGAATATACCTATATAGGATCTCTTATTCTCTCGGTTGATCTTGCTATTGTCTTAAATGCAATATGGATTTCTATGTGCGTCACGATCCATGAAATGGTATCGTGCGTATATTTATTTTTTCGCTTTTTACTGCGTTATTCTAAAACCATATAACCCATTCTCCTTTTGAACCCTTCACATGAGTCCGTAAATACTCTTCTCATCCCTCATCCACTTAATTAAAATTCTCGCACAATCCGGGGAGTTCATACTAACTCGTCGTGTTTGAAAGTAGACGGAGCGAGTGAAACGAGCTAAATGGCAAACGATTAAAATGGAGGTTGCAATGAATTATTTCTTTTTTTTTTTTTTTTTATTTTAATTTTGTTTATTTTCTTTCTCAAGTCTGACCAATTGAAAACAAAAGAAAGAAATGAAAAAACGGAAGAATTGTTTTTACGAAGGTATCGCGAAGATGGTGCTTAGAAAAAAGAGTGAGACGAAACGTGCAAAGGATTGTTGGAAAGTATTCCACAAATTTTGATTTTTTTTTTTTTTTAACAGGACGAACGTAGGGTGAAAAAAGTGTTAATTAACGAGCGAGACGCACCCTACGTACGTCTTCGTGTCCGATGTTAAAAAGAAGTAAACGAAACAAACAAAAAAAAAAATGAAAAGAAAGATGACTTGTATAGGTGGTGCTTCGAACTGTCGATAGATCGATAGAATCTAAATAATATACTTTGTAAATATGACAAATGATAAATATACAAAGAAAGATGGAACGAACTGGAAAGATCAGAAGAATGGGAAGGAAAATATATTTTAAGTAACATCGAAAGTACGTCGATGAAAACAACGATGAATTATAATAAACTCGTTTACTCGTTCGATGTAGCATCTTATCAATGTTTCTCATCTTAGATACATATAATGTTAGAAGATAATTATACGTATATAGACATAGAAATGTGTACATCGTTTTTTTGTTCGTGCGATAAACATCAGTAAGCAAGAACAATTACAGTCGCGCTAATAATGAAAACCCCGCCCCGCCCCAAAAAAAGAACAAGAAAAAAAGAATTAAAAGCGTTTCTCTATGCACTCCGTTGTCAAGTTATTAGCTAACATTTTACTAATCGATTATTTATTATTGTACAATGGAAAAGTCTAATAAAAACGAATTGAAAATACGTCCACGTCTGGTTTGTTATCGATTCGGCGGACGTTGCCGCTAGACCAATGTATAAATTAATTAAGGAAATTAACGCGATTAAGAGAGCGATAAAGCGTATTTTAATCAGAGAAAGGAAAAAAGAGATAAAGCTAAACAGTGCGTCTTTTCGTCGTGTATATGCACGAAATATAACGTAAGCGAGGGGAAGAAAAAACAGGCGTGGTACGCGGACCGTAAGAAATATAAAAAGGGGAGGAAATAGAATAGAAATAACATAATTTAGTTCCAATAGGTAATTCCAGTTTATCGTGGCTTATGACGGAGAAAAAACAAATTGATTACTTTATTTCGGTGAATAGCCTTTAAAATTGTTCATAAGATTTTCTAGGATTATTGGAATCATGAAAATGTACGGCCATATTGGAATGTTCGTTTGACGAGAGTTTTAACATTCTAAGTATCGGCTTTCCCTCGGCAGCTGGTTTAACGAGCGTGAAGAGAGCTCGCCTTAAGATAAAACGTATTTTCTTCGGTAGTTTCTACTCTTTCGGTCGTTTCAAAAGGAGAGGCAAGCGGACACGTCAGTGCCGTGTGCACACCCTCCTAGGCCCTCTTCTTCGGCTATTTCTGACCACGTGACGTGTATTACATTACCTAACTATATTTGGCCACCGGTACGAAACTCTACGAAGACTCCGTAAATTCATGAGAGCTCTCCACAAGCACTCGCCTGCTTTTTCTCTCTAACATATCTTTAACGGATTATATATCTGACTTGGCTACGTCTAGCCAACTCATATTTCTATCTCCTATTAGCTACAAATCTCCGATCTTTACAAAAAGATATCTTGCGAAGGCAATGTAACGCATCCAATGGTATACCAGTATTTCAGTTTGATATGTAATCCGTTCGTCTTGCATTTCAATGCTTGGAATATTAGCCGGATATAACGCATTGCCATGTACCGTGAATGGAACGACATCGTTCTCTTTCACATTCCTTCATGCAACGTCCCATTTCTTATTATAAATAAAAGAAAAAAGAAAAAGAAAAGGAAAGAAAGAAGAGAATTTTCTCGAAAGGAAATGATCAATTTCATCGACGAATTTCTAATCTATCGCAAGAGAAAGCTGCGAAACTGTAAATATTTTCGAACTAATGCGGGCCAGAATTCGAAGGAGGAAAGTCGAAATTTTTCTACCGGCGACCTTGAAACGGCAACCACCTGAAAAAGAAAATACGTGCCAAAATTCTGTATTCGTCAACATAAAAAAAAAAAGTAGTAACAACTCGATGGTGAATCATTTTATCGAGCGCTTTATTTTCTTCATCTTCGTGTCTTCGTGTCTACGATCTCCAAGCATCATCGGCAACGGACGCGCTATGGGAGGGAGCAGGCCGACGAAGCAGACTATTTCGGCTCTACCAGCTGTCAGTGATTCAACGTAGCCAGAAATAATACGGGAGAGCGCGTGTCAGCGTACTCTGCGGGATCGAATTATTTCTGGTTAGACATTAGTAACGCATTCGAGGATACGCACTCTTTGCCCACGTCGAGGAGGTCCTTAGATGATATTATGATTCGTATTTTTGAGAACTTCTTAACGAGCATATAAGAGAAATCAATTAAATCTAAAGCGTATATTACTTTTTTTAAATATTATAATTCGACAAATTCGTTATAAACGTAATTCGATAATTCGAATAAAAAATGATTATTTACACGATAATTAATAGAATAAAATAGAATAACACGATGATCTCATAAAACAGAAAGTTTTAAGTGGGTGTTGAGACAAGGATAACAGGGTCAGGGGCAACGACGCACCGCTAGACGTTGACTGCTGACTTTATTTTTATTTTTATACATGACCACTCCAATCGTAAATGATTCATCCAATAAATATCATGTGTCGCACTGTACAATATAGTAGATCACTGCCCCCGTTCACGCAATTCGCGAAACGAGACGCGTTGGATGCGCTTCATCGTATAATCACTTTAACGACAATATATTAAACAATGTCCTTTGAAAGAAAGAAAAAAAAAAAAAAAAAAAAGAAATATGAAATAATCAACACCAATCACGTATATTAAGATTTTTTTGAACGACCAAACAATTCGTCAACTTTCTGTTAACAACAAAACAATCAGAAAACTTGCGATCACTTTTATCTATTATTCCGTAGCACCACGTTGTATAAGAGCACGAAATTCGTCTCAAAATCGATGCACTATCTTCGCAACGGTTTGTCACTAAACAAAGACAGACGTGTCCAGTTCAATTACGGCCGCACTTCGATCAAACCGAGTACGAAAAAAAAAAAAAAAAAAGAAAAAGAAATAAATGACAGAATATGCGGTTCGATCGAAGGCGGCCGAAGCTGTCAAAACTGTCACAATTATTTTTGGTTCACTCTTAGACACAGTAAACTCGTTGATGTTATTAACGAAGCACAATTTTAAGTACGCACACAGATATCACCTTAAAAAAGGATCGAAAAGAATTTAAAAGAGTGTATAAAGCGAACGTGAATAGAATAGGCATTAAAAATCGTTATTCTTTTTCTTCTTATTCTTGCAAGTGTTCTTACGCTTCTTCATCTTCGCCTTCCAGTAGATGACTATTAAGGGTAGCCTAATGTTGGAGGCAGAGGTGTGCGTAAGACGTCATAGTATGTCGGGTCTCCCCACTACTATTTCTCAGATTTGTCCAACCTTCGGATCTTGCAAACATCGCTTATGCATCATGACTACCTCCCACCACTTTCACCTCTGTCACTTTTATTTCTTCGTTGTAGCCGAATAAACGTAATCTACTTGTTCCTTATTTTCCCTACTCCTATTCGTTCTTGCCTTCTTTTTAGAACGCTGCATCATCTTACTTTATCGTTTTCACCTGTAGATCAATGATGTACGAAACTTATTTGAAGTATTTTAATTAAAATTTAGTGGTCGAAGGTCGACATTTTGGCGATTTGCCTTGATCTCTCTCTTTCTCTCTCTCTCTCTCTCTCTCTCTCTCTCTCTCTCTCTCTCTCTCTCTTTCTTACGTACTTAATTTGGCTCAATACCTTGCTCCTAGTGCCCAAAATTACAATGCATGACTTTTCGAACGTTCTTTTATCTGCGTGTTAATTTGAGAACACATAATGTTACAAAATATTATACTGCACAGGAATGATTTCATCATTAGCCAAAATTTGTCATTTATATTCCGTCTTTATATGCTTTGTGTTGTTAAATAAAGCTTCGACGCATAATAAAAATATTGTTATTTAAAGCTATGATTAGCATTGCAAATTTTTTGTTGAAAATGCATCAGTGTGCTAAGAGTGTTGAATATTCAAGCGTTTACTCGAAATACAATCATGAATTGACTCTGACCTTTCAGAACGGAAAGGGACTTATTACGAGGTCCCTACTGAATCGGGGCCAGGTTTAAAAGCTGGGGAGAAAATTTTTGATAGTCTAGAAAAAGGGAAGGATGTAATATTGGAACCATTGCTTCTGGATGAAGAGGGTTTACCTCTTAAATCCGGAGATGAATCATTACCTTGGCGAAGAGGTCGAGTAAGTCATCGACCTCGACCTACGAATGTTACTCCCTGGAGGAGAGAAAAACCGAAATCGAGAGATGTATCATTGGACAAATTAGAATCAGTTGAGAGTAAAAAGAAACCTTGGACGGAAGAACAAATCGTCTTGAAAAAGACTCCTCAAAAAACGCGTGATATTCCGAAAGAAAAATTGGAACAAATTGAACTCAAGCCTACGAAGATTGATAAAAAAGAGATAAGACGACCTAGCCAGGAAACGATAACATTAAAACCAGTAACCAAAGATGTAACGTTAGTGAGAAAAGAGATCTCTGAAGTCGATGAAATTTCAAAAGATGTGTACGTTGAAGAAGAGGACGCTAAACGTTTAAAACTATCACATAGAGTGGATGAATCGGTTCTCAGGAAAGATGAAGAAAGACCTAAGCCATGGACTGAAGAAAAAATTACTCTTAAGAAAAGCGAACCTGTTAAAAAGCTAATTTCGAAAGAAACGATTGAAATCGAATTAAAGCCAGCTAAAACAGAAAAGACAGTTACGAAGAAAGATGAAAAAATCGAATACGTAGAACAAGAAGACACTACACTTTTAGATGTATCTAAGATATCCGAAGAAAAGAGGATTACGAAAGAAAAAATGGTCGCTGAAAAAGTAGAACAACCTAAACCTTGGACGGAAGAAAAAGTCACATTAAAGAAAGCTAAGGTCGAAAGAAAAGTGTTAATCAAAGAAACACCAGAGACGGTTGAACTTAAACCGACTAAATCCGTTAGAACGGAAGTACAGAAATCAATACTTGAAGGAGTTGATCTCAAGCCAGTCACTAAAACGACTGTCGAAATAACTAAGGAAGACATTCGGAAGGATGAATACCGTGATGATGAGAGCACTAAATTACTTCGCGTATCTACCGACGTAAAAGAAACAAGAAAAATAGATAAGGAAGAAGTTGACGCTAAACTTTGGACCGAGGAAAAAATCACGTTGGAAAAAGCAAGACCAGATAAAAAAGATATTCCTAAAGAGGAAGTCGAAAAGGTCGATTTAAAGTCTACGAAAAAGGTAACGATTGATGTCAAGAAACCAAGCATAAAAGATAAAACAATCAAAAAGAAATTAGTATCAGAGGAAATTGGTCCATATATCGAGGAAGAAGATACAACAAGGTTGACTGTCACTTCTGATATGGAAACCAGTGTTCAAACTGAATCCAAAATTAAAAAGATCGATAAAATACCTCAGGTAGCTGAAACGAAGCCATGGACGGAAGAAATGATAACGTTAAAAAAGACAAAGGTAGACAAAAAGGAAGTAAAAAAAGAAACTCTCGAAGAAATTCCATTAAAATCAATAAAGCCAGAAAAGAAGGATACGACAAAGAAAATCACGAAGATGATAGAATTACAGACAGTAGAAGACAAAACTATAGAATATGTCGAAGAGCAGGAAGACAGCAAATTGTTAAATATTCAAAAAGATACTACGGTAGAACAACGTAAAACTGAAGAAATTGTACCGTGGCTAAGGGATATTAAAAAACCAAAAGAAAAGATGCCATTTGAGGAAAAAGAAGATATAACTACTCTTCAAATTGACAGAGACGTGGAAACTGCAAAGAAGAAAGTTAAGGAAGAAACACCGGTACCATGGATAAGAGGAAAGAAATTATTAGACAAAGCACCTTACGTTGAAGAAGAAGATCATACTAAAATAACAACTGATAAAAAGGAAGAGACTGAACAAGTCACTCAAAAAGAAACGGCTATTCCATGGATTCGAAGTAAAAAGCCAAAGAAGGAAGACGTACCTAAAGAGCAGGAAACTCCTAGTGAGCAAATAACTCAAGTTCCTTGGATCCGTGATAAAAAATTGAGTCGTATAATTACAGAAAAAAAGGAAGAGAAGGAAGAAAAAGTACAGGAGGAAGTATTATTGAAACCTGCTATACGACAAAAACCAGAAGAAAAAGAAGAAGAAAAGAAACAGTCACGAAAGAAAACAGAAATTACCATATCAGTTAAACCTCAGGAAACACTAGAGGAAGCACCTCTGGATTCTTCTAGAGCACCTTGGCGTCGTACAGTAACAACAAAACCTTCTTCTGTACCGGAATTACCAGCAACCGAACAGATACCTTCAAAAGTAGAAGACACGAAGCAAATAATTAGAAAAGACGAACAGGTAATCGAAGACTTTAGAACGTTAAGTTTAAAACCTACTAGACGTAGTAGCAAACCACTAGTACAAGAGGAGATAGAAAAACCAACGCTTAAGCCTGTCACTTCAATTCCGCAAGAGCAATTGAAACCAGAAAAATCGGAACAGCTTGTAAATGGAGAAAAGATCGAAGAAAGGACCGACCTTCCTTGGAAGCGCGGAAGAAAACCATCGACCAAAATAATGCCAGAAAGTAAGTCTGAAATTGAAATTCCAACTGAGCTCATGCCTACAGAGAAAGAAAAAGAAACATTAAAAACTGAAACGAGAAAGCAATTTGAAGAAACGCCAGATCAGACAAAAATTAAGTTGGTTAAGAAACAAAAGGAACCAGAAGATATACAACCCGAAGAAATGACACTAAAACCTGTCAAACAAATTCCAAAAGAACAAGAAACAAGAGAAGAGATAACTTTGAAACCTATAGACAAGAAGAAACCAGAAATAGAGGCACCAGAAGAAGTTAAACTGAAACCTGTTAGGAAGGAAAAGATTCCTGAGGAAGTTAAACCAGAAGAAGTTAAACTGAAACCAGTGAGAAAAGAGAAGGTCCCAGAAGAGGTTAAACCAGAGGAAGTGACATTGAAACCTGTTAAACGAATTCCCAAAGAAGAAGAAACGAAAGAAGAGATAACTTTGAAGCCTATAGACAAGAAAAAACCAGAAATAGAGGCACCAGAAGAAGTTAAATTGAAACCTGTTAGGAAGGAAAAGATTCCTGAGGAAGTTAAACCAGAGGAAGTTAAACTGAAACCAGTGAGAAAAGAGAAGGTCCCAGAAGAGGTTAAACCAGAGGAAGTGACATTGAAACCTGTTAAACGAATTCCCAAAGAAGAAGAAACGAAAGAAGAGATAACTTTGAAGCCTATAGACAAGAAAAAACCAGAAATAGAGGCACCAGAAGAAGTTAAATTGAAACCTGTTAGGAAGGAAAAGATTCCTGAGGAAGTTAAACCAGAAGAAGTTAAACTGAAACCAGTGAGAAAAGAGAAGGTCCCAGAAGAGGTTAAACCAGAGGAAGTGACATTGAAACCTGTTAAACGAATTCCCAAAGAAGAAGAAACGAAAGAAGAGATAACTTTGAAGCCTATAGACAAGAAGAAACCAGAAATAGAGGCACCAGAAGAAGTTAAACTGAAACCTATTAGGAAGGAAAAGATTCCTGAGGAAGTTAAACCAGAAGAAGTTAAACTGAAACCAGTGAGAAAAGAGAAGGTCCCAGAAGAGGTTAAACCAGAGGAAGTGACATTGAAACCTGTTAAACGAATTCCCAAAGAAGAAGAAACGAAAGAAGAGATAACTTTGAAGCCTATAGACAAGAAGAAACCAGAAATAGAGGCACCAGAAGAAGTTAAATTGAAACCTGTTAGGAAGGAAAAGATTCCTGAGGAAGTTAAACCAGAGGAAGTTAAACTGAAACCAGTGAGAAAAGAGAAGGTCCCAGAAGAGGTTAAACCAGAGGAAGTGACATTGAAACCTGTTAAACGAATTCCTAAAGAAGAAGAAACGAAAGAAGAGATAACTTTGAAGCCTATAGATAAGAAAAAACCAGAAATAGAGGCACCAGAAGAAGTTAAATTGAAACCTGTTAGGAAGGAAAAGATTCCTGAGGAAGTTAAACCAGAGGAAGTTAAACTGAAACCAGTGAGAAAAGAGAAGGTCCCAGAAGAGGTTAAACCAGAGGAAGTGACATTGAAACCTGTTAAACGAATTCCCAAAGAAGAAGAAACGAAAGAAGAGATAACTTTGAAGCCTATAGACAAGAAAAAACCAGAAATAGAGGCACCAGAAGAAGTTAAATTGAAACCTGTTAGGAAGGAAAAGATTCCTGAAGAAGTTAAACCAGAGGAAGTTAAACTGAAACCAGTGAGAAAAGAGAAGGTCCCAGAAGAGGTTAAACCAGAGGAAGTGACATTGAAACCTGTTAAACGAATTCCTAAAGAAGAAGAAACGAAAGAAGAGATAACTTTGAAGCCTATAGACAAGAAGAAACCAGAAATGGAGGCACCAGAAGAAGTTAAACTGAAACCTGTTAGGAAGGAAAAGATTCCTGAGGAAGTTAAACCAGAAGAAGTTAAACTGAAACCAGTGAGAAAAGAGAAGGTCCCAGAAGAGGTTAAACCAGAGGAAGTGACATTGAAACCTGTTAAACGAATTCCTAAAGAAGAAGAAACGAAAGAAGAGATAACTTTGAAGCCTATAGATAAGAAAAAACCAGAAATAGAGGCACCAGAAGAAGTTAAATTGAAACCTGTTAGGAAGGAAAAGATTCCTGAGGAAGTTAAACCAGAGGAAGTTAAACTGAAACCAGTGAGAAAAGAGAAGGTCCCAGAAGAGGTTAAACCAGAGGAAGTGACATTGAAACCTGTTAAACGAATTCCCAAAGAAGAAGAAACGAAAGAAGAGATAACTTTGAAGCCTATAGACAAGAAAAAACCAGAAATAGAGGCACCAGAAGAAGTTAAATTGAAACCTGTTAGGAAGGAAAAGATTCCTGAAGAAGTTAAACCAGAGGAAGTTAAACTGAAACCAGTGAGAAAAGAGAAGGTCCCAGAAGAGGTTAAACCAGAGGAAGTGACATTGAAACCTGTTAAACGAATTCCTAAAGAAGAAGAAACGAAAGAAGAGATAACTTTGAAGCCTATAGATAAGAAAAAACCAGAAATAGAGGCACCAGAAGAAGTTAAATTGAAACCTGTTAGGAAGGAAAAGATTCCTGAGGAAGTTAAACCAGAGGAAGTTAAACTGAAACCAGTGAGAAAAGAGAAGGTCCCAGAAGAGGTTAAACCAGAGGAAGTGACATTGAAACCTGTTAAACGAATTCCCAAAGAAGAAGAAACGAAGGAAGAGATAACTTTGAAGCCTATAGACAAGAAGATACATAAAACAGAAGTACCAGATGAGGCGAAGATGGAACCTCTCAGAAAAGAGAAGAAACCCGAAGAAGCTAAGCCTGACGAGGTAATTCCTGTTGCTGTTGATGAAAAGCCTGATGAAGAAAAACTAGATGAAGTTAGTATTTTACCCTGGCGACGGACCAGAAAGGCGAAGAAAGTGGTTGATTTTAAAGAAGAGGTTACCGTGGTACCAATTGATCAAGAACAGGTAATAACAGAAATACACGAAGAAAAAGAAATATCTGAATTAAAAGAAGCAACTATAATTGAAGAAAGAGAAATCATAATGCCTAAACCATACCCTGAAAAAGTCTCGGAAGTATCAGAAGAAAAGAAAATAGAAACAACTGAAATAAAGGTAATGCCATGGCGGAAAGCTAGGAAACCCGAGAAGAAAACCGAAGAAGTTCTACTAGTCGAACAAGTACACGAGGAGAAAAAGGAAGATAAAGACGTCATTGAAAAGACTGAAATATCCTGGAGAAAAATAAAACGGAAACCAGAGGAACCGAAAAAAGATGAGAAATCGTTAGATATAATTGAAAAGATTATTGAAAGTGTAGAAGATGTAACGAAGAAATTGAAACCTGAAGAACAAAAACCAATTACAAAAGCCGTAGAAAGAGAAGATGTGTTAGAGGAAGTAACTGTTGAGACGATAAAGATGAAACCAGAAAAGAAAGAGAAACCTACATCGGAACCAATAAAATTAGAAATAGCTCCTGAGAAACCTGAAGAAATAGACAAAATTACCACTGATTTGGTATTAAAGAAGCCTAAGAAGAAAGATAAACCTAAAGAAGATATTACTCCTGTAATTGTCGAGGAGGAACAAGTAATTGCAGAAGACGTTGTTACTTCTGTCCAAGATTTCCAAATAACTCGTAAAGAAAAGATAATCAAAACCGATAAGAAACCGGAAGAAATTGTCCAAGATGATTACAAAGTTAAAAAAGTAATTCAAGAACGTGTCACAGAAGAAACTAAGCGAAGACGTAGACAACATACACAAGTCGATATACCGATTATAGATAAAGATAAAACAATTGCGCCAAGGTTCATCCAGAAGCTACAACCAATTGTTGCGGAACTTGAACAACCCGCTAAATTTATGTGCACCGTCGTCGGTAATCCAGTCCCCGAAATTTCTTGGTATAGAAATGAACAAGAACTTCATGCAAGTGAAAAATATATCATGACGATATTTGAAACAACGGCCACTTTGGAAATTACCAAGGTGAAAGAAGAAGATGCAGGAATGTATTCTTGTAGAGCATCGAATCCGGCAGGAGTTGCAACATCTACAGTGAATCTCGTCATCTTTGGTAGTAATATTATCAAAGATGGTGTGATTTGTGTGTTCATTTTTACTCGCTTCGAATACCTGCGTTAAAATCTTTTTTTTTAAGCCTTTTAATATTAACGCCTCCACTCGCTAGTTTTACTATTGGAATAGGTTTACATATTTTTTTTTTTTATAAAAATGTTTACGTATATTTTTCAAACAAAACTTTTATATACATAAATAATATATCCTCATTTTTCTAATAATCATGATCTATGAAATTAGATACAAAAAAAAAAAAAAAAAAAAAAAAAAACAAAAATATCTGCATGTTATAAGTTTTTTATTAAACAAATTTTATCGTGTGTTTTCTATGCATGCTAACATCATAACACAATTATTAATTTTTAAAAAAATATTTTTAATAGAAAAAGAAGAAGAAGGTGTTGCTCCTCACTTCTCTACACCAATCAAGCCACTTATGGTCGAAGAACATAAATCAGCAACGCTCGAATGCGTTGTTACTGGTACGCCAGTCCCCGAAGTAAAATGGTATAGTGGTGATAAGGAAATTACACCAAAGAAAGGAACGGAAATAACGTTTAATCCGGAAACAGGAGAAGCTAAATTAACTATCCTTGAGCCTACGCCACAAGATGAAATAACTTATCGCGTACGTGCCGTTAACAAATTCGGTCGGGCAGAATGCAGAGCCAATCTGGTTATTAGGAATATCGTTAAAGTTTCTAAACCAGAGGTAATGCAGGCTCCTACAATAACGAAACCTTTGCCAGCATTGGTAGCAGAACGGGGTAAGCCTTTAAAGTTAACGGCTGACTTCGAAAGCAAACCAAAACCAGAAGTGAAATGGTATCGTAACGGAATTGAAATTACACCTGGTAAAAACCGTGTGATAAAGATCTATGAAAATACTGCGGAACTGTTGATACCTTCACCCGTTAAGACAGATGGTGGAAAATATGAGATAAGAGTACAAAATCCTGCTGGAGAAGCTCGAAGTTCCGGTTCGGTTACCATAAAAGAACGCGAAGATAAATCAGACGAGGTGAAGGCTCCACGATTTATTGAACCTATACAACCGCAAATAGTCACAGAAGGGGAAGTTGTAATCATGGAAGCGCGAGTAGATTCTTATCCAACAGCCTCCTTCCAATGGTTCTACGAAAGTCGTCCCCTCGAGGTAATTAAATTCAATTTCTTTTTATACGAATTATTAATAAAAATAATAAAACATAAAATGATATAATGTATTTGTTTCGTTTAACAGTCTACGGCACAGATGAGAATAGTTACGAAGGAAAACAGATCTGTATTACTGGTGAAAGAGATCAAACCAGAATTCGCAGGCACGTACACCTGTCGTGCTGAGAACGTAGGTGGATCAGTTACGTGTACGGCTACCGTTAATCTTCTCGATACAACGTGGGAGGAAGCTACTGAATTAATATCACCAACATTCGTGAAAAGATTATCACCTGCTAGAGTGATGGATGGTGAGAGCGTAAATCTAACGTGTGTCGTACAAGGTAAACCAACGCCAAAAGTCGAGTGGTATCACGATGACAAACTGATCAAAGAAGGCAAAGAAATAACTATTTTGCAAGACACCGAAGGTGTATGTAGTCTTGCAATTATGGAGGTATTTCCCGAGGATGCGGGTCAATATACGTGTCGTGCTATAAATCCTATTGGCGAGGCTGTTTGTACATCGTCGCTTGTCGTCGAAGGTTAATTAATTTTTAATTATATAATTGATCAATCATTAGAAATCAGGTCTCGAAATAAAGTTTATTTAATATGTCTACAGCATATGAGTACGTACCAGATTCAGAGATTGCATCGTCGATTGTTGCTACGTCCCTTACCACAGGACAAAGTGGTTCGGAAGAGGACCTATTATCGCCAAAGGTAGTGATAATAGTAATAATAATGATAATAAAAAAGAAAAAATAAATATATATGTACATATAAATATAAATATATATATATATATATATATATATATATATATATATATATTAATGTATAAAAATTATTTTTAGGAGACGCCTCTCTTCGATACTGATACAGAGGAATCTGCTCCAGAAATAATAAAGAAACTTCCTCAGTTAATTCCTACCAAAGATGGAGAATTAACCAGGTAATGAAGATAAACGAAAAAGGAAAAAATGAAAGAACGATGAAAACAACTTTGATTTGATTCATTTGCTTTTTTATAGACTGGAAGTAAAGGTCAAAGGGAAGCCAAAGCCAGAAGGAAAATGGTACAAACAGGGAGTGGAAATCGTACCGTCTCAAGAATTCCAAATTGAAGAATTTGAAGATGGTACTTCGGTACTAACAATCGCAGAAACTTATCCGGATGACACCGGTGAAATTGTATTTGAAGCGCATAATCCACTTGGAGTATCCACCACAATGACGTATTTGTCCGTAGAAGGTAATTATTGTAGCTGAATCGAAGAGATCATTCTTGAAAGATTTTTGAAAATTTGCTAATTTATATCCTAGTTCTTTTCAGCTCTGCGCTTGAGGTGGAATCATTATCGACCTTTTAATTATCCTAAAAATCCTATCTCACTATCACATTAATTCGATCACACTGAACACTATTCACATCCTCTATGCACATTATTTTGATATTTCGTTCTTAGATAAATTCATAGAAACTATCAAGTCCTTTGAGTCCCAAAAAAGGTTTTTAAGCAAGGGTCGTTAATTATTTATTTATTTATTGTAGAATACTTAGCTCTATAACGAATTAATGCATAGCCATAATGCGTGTGTTTCTGCTTAAAATATTGGATTAAATAATTTTCAACCAGCATTGCTTTAAATATATGGGATTGAAAGGGACCAAAGCGATTACATTTGATATAATTCATATATTTATTGTTAGGTATCCTCGGCACAAAAGAATATAGGAAACCAGAATGGGTAACCCAAATGGAGGAGATGCAAGAAGCTCTTAAAGGTAAGAACCGAGAAAAAATGCATCAACTGGACTTGTCTAACAGCATGCTGAGTGAAGCCGAGTATAGTTTCTCGATCGATAGCCTGAACGATCACAGTACGAAAAACACAAATATTCGGGAAAAAGATGGATCAACGAGGATTAATGAAAGTACCTTGACGAAAACTGCCAATGATCATAGAAGCACGATTGAAATTTCGAAGAAATTTTACATTTCCAACAAATATACGGAATCCATTGAAATTGAAAGCGATCTAGATAGTATCTATTTGGAAAGTTCTGATTGTTCTATGAATGTAACAACTGTCCCACGAAATAATAAGGAAGAATGGAAAAGAAAGTTATCAAAAACTGATCCAGATCTTTTTGGATTCAGCGATGAATCCGAAACTCAAATTAAAAACTTCAAATCTGATGATATTAGACGTGGTAGAAAGGAAACGACTAATGTATCCAAATCATTTAACGCAACGACAAAAGAAGAGAAGACAAAAAAGACCAATTCGTTAAAAATTTCAACGAAAGTCAAACACGATAGTTTAGAAAAAATATCAAGCAAAGCTTGTAGTCCACAAAGATCTAAAGTTAACGTAACTAAAGGCGATATTCCTGAAAAATTACAACATTCACCAGATAGATCGTCAAAGATCAATGATTTATCTAATATAAACACAAAAACACGAGTGTTATCACCATTGAGAGGCAAACATTCCAGCATTATAGATTCATCAAGTTGGTGCGATAAAGAGGTTAACAAGCAGAGATCCAATAGAGTTGCGTCCAAGTCACACTCTTCGTCGCCAACTAGATTATCTTTGTCACCTAAACAAAAGTATAACGAGAAATCGTTTACCACTATTACACAAGTAATAAATCAACATAGCGATAAAACGAGAAGAGGCGAAGTTCACGTCGATGAAGTGGTCATGGATAAAAATCTTAACGAAAAGAAGGATATGAAAAGAGGTAAACTGAAAATCACGTTAGACTTCGATGAATTTCCTCCGCCGAAATCGGAAAGAAAAATTCAAGGTCAACTTGGTTTAAATTCCGAGCGTACGACGTTTTTAAACGTACCAGAAGCAACGTATTATTTATCGCCCATCGAAGAAAACAGCGAAGCATCGTCGACTAGCGGCCAAAGTAAATTGGATGCTCGATTTATCAAAACTGGGACACAAGAATCAAGTACAAGGAAAGAAGTAACGGATAACGATGTGAAGTACGAGCACTCAAGAAAATATCATACTTATCCGAAATCTAGAATACCAGTGCCAAGATGGTCCAAAGAACGTCATTTTGGAAATTTGACGATGGATTCAAGGATGTACCCATTAGAACCCAGGGAAATCGAATTAGAAGCATTTCAGCAATTACATACCGCGGATAGTCAAGAGGAATTACAAGAATTTTTGCTTCTTGAAAGTCAATGTAGTGGAAATCTTGGTTTAGCCAGTAACGTCTCCACATCCGAAGTATCGTACGAACATCATAGTGAGGATGAAAGAGGGACAATGTCAGGTATATTTTTCTCATCACTAACACAAAGAAATATTAATTTCTATCTAATTACTTTTTGCACGATTTTTTGTGTGTACGTTTGTGTTTTTCATCTAATCAGATTACTGACATTGGGATCATGACAATCACGCGATCATCACAATTACAATCAGGTAAAAAATGAACATTGATAAACACTCGATATGACCTTGGATATTTTCATATAAATTACGTATTTTTATTACAGCCACGCAATCCATACCTCGATTTATTCAAGAAATAACGGACGCTTATGTAAATGAAGGAGAAAAGGTCGTGTTCGAATGCATATATTCCGGTAATCCTGCTCCAGGTAATAACTTTATAATCAGAAAACAATGATTAAAAATTCTTACTTTTATTAACAATACGTATCATTTGGAAATTTAGACGTTGTTTGGTACAAAAATGACAAATTGATAATGAATACGGATAATATTAAAGTCCGTATCCTCGACAATGAGAAAAAAACTTCGCTAACTATTTTAAAAGCTACTCGAGAAGACGAAGCTATTTACGTTTGTAAAGCTACAAGTGAGATTGGTCTGACGGTAACAAAGGCCAAATTACGCGTGACTGGTAAGATTTATTGATCGATAAAAGTCTAAAAGATCTATGAAATACATAGTAAACGTGGAAAGTTAATAACGAGTTATGTACAGGCACTGAAACCGACTTGAGGCCGATGTCGGAGGATGAAGCTGAAGAGGTGGTGGAAGTTAAACAAAAGAAAGAAGTACACAGAAGGAAGAAACCGGAATTGAAGAAGGCAAAAGAACTGAAAGAAAAAATCAAGACTGAGCGTGTAAAAGTCGATAAAAAGGAGATCGTTAAAGAGGAGCCGATAAGCAAAGAACACCCTGAAGATAAGTGAGTATAGTGTTCGAATAAAAAAAAAATTGTTTGAAACAGTTGAAACCTTGATTTCATTATCTACGTGTTGTTATTCTTTTAGGAAAATTGCCGATATCGAAGAAACCCAAATACTCGAAAGTGCAACGACCTTTGAAGAGAAGACAAAAGAGGTAATAAAATACATCGTTACAAGAAAATTCGTTAGAGATGAGAAGGATTCATTAAACGTGAAATATCATTTTCGCTCTTTTAGGTTTCTCGGGCTAAGAAGATTGTCCCTATTCAGGAACCCGTGATAACCGAAGCTACGCCTTCGTTGAAGAAGATCGATGATCGAAAACAACGAGAAATGGTATCGACTAAAGAAAAAGCAAAGCCGGTAATTGAGGAACGTGAAAGTACGGTAGTCGTTTCGGAAATAAGACCGGAAGACGTTGCAACTGATTTCGAAGTAGAGAAAAAAATAGATCGTGCGAGCGAGGTAACTTCACAGGTATTGGAGACATTCTCTGTGTCGGAAGTTCGTACGGAGAGCGATCTTCAAGAGATCAAGCGAACGGAGACGAAGCAAAAGAAAGCGAAGAAGGTGATCGGTCATGGACAAGTCGAAATAACGCAAGTGAAAACCGAAGAAATCATCGAAGAGAAGCCAAAGAAAAGGAAGAAAGGTGAGAAGACAAGAATTCGCGAAGAGATAACCGTGGAAGAGATCCTAGAGAAAGAAAGAGAGCACATTGCGCGAGAAGTCGAGGAGATTCTAGAGGTGCTCCAGGCTAAGGAATTTGGACCTGGTGAAAGTCCTCTACGCGAATTGGCTACCATCGGTTATCTCGTACGGCAGGGCGTTTCCGTTACAGAAATAAATGAGAGTCTCTACACAACCGACAAGTTCCCAGCCTTGAAAACACCGGACGCGCAAAACGCTCTAGTTCAATTAGTTGAACGCGAAGGTCATGGGCCTCTTATCAGTCAAGTATTAACCGAGGAGACGACCACCGATGAAAGCATCGTAGCCGCAACTATTGGCTTCAGGGCTTTTATGAGAATGATCGAGTTGCAACATGCCACGGTGGAAGAGGTCATTACGCACTTTGTACCCGAAGACTTTCGTCCACGCGCTTGGGAGGTCACAGAAGTGGCTGAGGTACGGCTAAGAAAGCCAGGATGATCTCCCTCTTTTTTTTTTTTTTAACATCCCTATCCTAACATTTAGATCCCTTTTTCGATCATTATAATAAAATGCCTTCAGGTTGAAACCGAGCAACGCGTTATGGAAAGAATCGATGCCGTCCATAAGACAGAAGTCCATATCATGGGTAAGTCGAGATTGCGTGGTGTGTGACATTTTTAACAAACAATTCAAAATTACACCGAATTATAAATGGCTGTCAACAATTTGATTTTTCCAATTTACTTAAGTGGTGGCTTAGCATAAGCGTTTATTATTTATGAATTCCGTTCGATTATTATTATAATTACGCCAGACCTGGGTGTATTAAATAAAGCATTAACAACTTTGATATTATAGAACGATGCTTCCTAACGTGAAAGACATACTTGACATCGTTTTTTTTTTTTTTTATACATTGTACAATACTTATCATCGCTAAATAAATATTATTTTTCATATATGTGCCATAACTTGCCTGCATTTCGTTTGTTTGTTCTTTTTCTCTTCCCAAAATGCAACGGCAACGACGAACATTTTTGATTACAGAAAGAAGAGACGAGAGGAAAGCCATTCACGTGCAGGATATTCAAGAAATTAAAGGTTTGATAGAACGAGTTACGATGCATGGGTTAATTAATAATATCTACATTTGATGAACGAATAGATAAATTATTCATTAGTTATGCCTTCATTTCTCATTTTTTCATGTAATTGATATCGCATCTATTTATTACGAATAATCGATGGATAATAATTATTAAAGTTTGGACGATGGTATTGATTTCACTATCGATATATATTTTATTCATCGTATCTCTCTCTCAAAAAAAAAAAAAAAAAAAAAAAAAAAGAAAAGAGAAGAGAAGAGATAGATTTATTTCTTATAAAATAAAAATAGTAACATTCATGAATCATTTATTAACCAGTTAAATAGAAAATTGCAATCATACTACGATACGCTTTCTACGTTTGATATCTTTTTATTCTTTCAGATGCATGAAGCTTTACTTGATCGAATCAAAATAGCAGTGCAATTGATTTCTGCTTAAGCCGCTATGCTTTCCACGCGCAGTAACCTCCTATATCCACATTTTAATTATCTCCCAAAACCATATCCCCAATCACGCCTCGAGTATTGCAGCTTTAAAGTCAGAGCTTCGCCATGCTGAGACATAAATCGATGTAAGTAGTAAATGCAATTGTTAATAATTATCATTGCTTTCTAGTGATATTTTTCATGAACTTCTTTAATGCTAAAGTTAACTTGCAACGTAATATAATATTGTATTACATGCAAGTGTTCCTATAAAAATAAAAAAGAAAAAAAATATTCCGAAGTGATAATTACTCCGAAAATATTACATATTAAGTTATATATTCACAGCATTTGGTGTGTTTTTCTATAATAGTATTGATTAAATCAAATAAATAATTAGCGAGCGTAAATAGCAAGGGTAATTAGCAAATAACTGTGTAATATATAACATTAATATTATTCTGTTGGTGTCTATGTTGGTTTGACTTCTTTAAGAACTTTCATCTTTTCTTTCTATACAATCTTCTATTTCTACACTTACACTATCTGTTTCTCGAGCAACGCATGACACATGCCTGCACATGAATGACACAGCACAATATTCCAAAAATGTCGTAATATCATTAAAAATCAAACTCGGCAATTTCATCAAATTCGAACAAATCATCACAATATCCTTAAATACATAAAAACATATTTCAAAACAGAAACAATACGACATCATTGGAAGACGATTAAATAACAAAAAACACAAATTACTCGTTTTTGTTCGTTTTTACTGTTCGTTGGTTTTTTTTTTTTTTTAGCTCGTGTAGGTTGTATCCCGTTTCTTTGAAGCACGATCTTGTATGAAAAAGATTTATTTTACATGAATCATGTCCACGATACACTACTTACCATGATATAATACTTTGCAAACACATCAATTTATATCATTTATACTCGTAGAGAAAGATCGAGAATCTTTCCAATAAAGCACAAACATGACTCATGTAAAATAGATCGAAAGAGTTTTTAGCATAACTATCTGATTCGTCGCATGAAATCTGCAAGAGTGTATATATAGGTCAAAATAGGCGGAAGAAAGGAGAGTTACTAAAGCTAGAAAAAAAAAAAAAAAGAAAAAAAAAAGTAGCAGAAGTAGCGATAACACTTGCAACACATCGCGTCTTACACAAAAAATCTCACATACTTTCCGCAGAATACGAGGACACACGGCAGGCACACACAACACTGCGCAAGCGAAAAGATAGAAAACCAAAGGATCGCATTGAAGATAAACCGCAGGATAGGGATGAGGGGGTTCAGGTATTAGAAATCGAGGAAATCCAAGAGATTGGAAAGGAAAAGAAGAAAGAGGATGTAGAGGACATAGAAGAAGAAATTATTCTTATTGAAAGGGATTCCAAGGGCAGACTGATTCCAAATAAAGAAATAGATATTGTGAAAAAAGTAAAAGAGAAAAAAGAGGAAGAGAAAAAAGAGATAGAAGAAGAGGTGATAGAGGAGGAAATAATTCGCAAGCGTAAACAATTGAAAACAAAGAGACCGGCTATCGGTGAGGACCAAATTCAATTGGAAGAAGTAGAAGAATTCGAAATCAAACGAGATAAATCTATGCCTTCTGTCGTATTAAACGTACCTGGTCAACTTCATGAAGTAATTCCTTTCAATCGTTCTGTCGAACAGGCTCCTGGTAAACCCAAAGTCGAGAAAGCTCAACTAGCTGTCGATACGATTAGTGCGCTAATAGAACATATCCAACCCATACAAGAAAGAGAAATTGATAGCGTTGATGTGAAAAAACCAATTGGACAAAAAGCATCAGTTTCAGTTTCAACCATGGAACCTTACTCTATCACAGAAACTAATATTCAGGCTACCGCTAGCGAATTTGTAGATACGTTTAAACTTAGTACTTATGAGGCGACTCCAGGCGTTATGCCATCCGAAAGTTTGGTAGTAAGCGAAATATTAACTAACGATGCCGATTTATCTGATCTTACATTGAGTAAACCGGAAGTATCGAGAAGAGCCGATACTAGTTTGACGTTACAAGAAGCTACAACGATTTCTGAAACAGTGGTTAGTCAGAACGAAATACCTACGGAAGATTTTGTTTCGCCACTCGCGGTGAAAGCCGAGGATAATTTCTTACCTCAAGTAGGGCTTTCCATCTACGAGGTTCAAGAAGGTTTGGTAGAAGACAAATTCGAACCTATGAAAACTGTTCCTACGAAACCTAGGGTGAACGTTACCGCTACCGAACCATTGATCATAGAGGAAGTTTGTGCCGAAGATAAACCTGGAAAGTATTATCCAGAATTGATAGTACCTACAGAAGTCGCAACACAATCGGTTATCGCACAGAAGCAAAGAGTTACAGAAGAATTACATGCTCCTGAAAAGGAGGGTGAGTATGTACCAGGAAAATTACCACCTAGTCAAAAAGCTCAGATCGGTATTTCTTATGACAATGAGACCGCTATCGTTCAACAAGATCTAATACAGGAAAGCGAGGGTATGTTTGTTCCCGATCGAAAAGCAGACACTTTCGAAGCAACGGATAAAATCACTTTATTGGAAGGAGTAACAGTATTTACCGTTGATACACAACAGAGAGAAACAGACTTAAAAGTAGAAGAAAGTAAAACTGTAAAAGCGGATCTGAGCGTTATCGAAATTACTTCGGCTACTACAGTCGAAACAATTACTTCGGAAAAGGAGCAAGATTATCAGCCAGATGAAAAACCAGTTACTAAACTTGCTGAAACATCAATCTCTATGTTAGAAATCGGTTCTGTCACGAGTACGATGGTGCAAGAATCAGAGGGACCATACACTAGCGATCACAAACCAACAGCATTTTTAGCAGAAACTTCGGTTAGACCGGAAGAATGTCTACAGGTATCTCAAGTTCAAACAGCCGATTACCCATCAGATTTCAAAGATGAGTTAAAATACGTATCGGAAAGTGGCAGCGTATCTGTCGAGTTAACAGAAGCTAAAATGGTACACGAGACTCTTACGCACGATAAGGAATCAAAGTTGGAAGAAGCTGGAAAACCTGAAGAACGTACAATTGCAACCTTGTATGACGCAATGCGAGGCATAGAAGTATTCCAAACCACTTCGATAGAAAAGGAAGCTGAATTGAAGATATTCGAATTACCAGAGTCTCATCGCGGTAAAACTGTGCCAACTCATCCAGTCGTATCTCTACAAATCGAGGAAACTCATCCTGAAGGTAACGTAGGTGAAGTTATCAAAGAAGTACCATCGTCGGCAGTGGTTGCAGTTGGCGCGATAAGCTTGCAGGAAACAATAGTAAAAGAAACAGTTCCGGCTGAAGGATTAGCTCCGATAAAAGAAGACAAAATTGTTGATATGAAAAAGGCTGAAGTAGCAATTGATGAAATCGAAAGCGTTCGTACAACCATGGTAATAACTAATGAAAAAGAAGCCGAATACACTACAGTATCTGACGTCAAAGGAGCATTTGCTACAACAGATTTTATAACACATAACGCTCCTATATCAGAGGAAGTAAGAACCGAATCTCCTACCAATGAATTTGTTCCACAGGAGAGACCCGCTTCGAGAATAGCTGAGGAATCTCGAATCCCTCTGGAAAGTATTTACGTAGCGGTACAAGAAACTGTGGAGAAAGAGGATATTTATAGTGCCAATGTAAAACCAGAACAGAAAGTTGCAAATGTAGATTATACCGAAGCAAAGAGTGGAATAAGCATTCTTGAAATCGTTACCCACGATAAAGAGATGACGTATGCTCCTATGGAGAAGCCTAAGGATTATACCATTCAAACATCCATAACAGGTCATACCGTAGCATCACAATCAGAAACTTTAATACAACAATCTACTGGTTCTATAATTGACGAGACTCCCAAAACAGGAAAGGCAATTCAGCAACAGGAGGCTTTAGAAGAACTGATTGTAACAGAAACCAACATAGCGGAAACAGGGAGACCAAGGGAAATGGACATACGTCCTATCGAACAAAGTGCAGACATAGAAATGTGTACAAGGCCGGATACGTTAATGGTTAGTGAAATTATGACCATGTTCAACGAAGAAAAGTTATCAACCAAAGAAGTACCAAAAGAGCGCAAAGTAGCTATGAACATCAGCGCTGCGCACGAAGTAGCAGAAATGCAAGAAACTATTATCGCTAGTAACGTTAACATTCTTAAAGAAGAAAAACCGAAAGAAGAAAGTGCCACTCAAAAACAAAGTGGGTTAAATATTGTACAACAAACTGAAGTATCAGTGTCGGAAAAAGAATCACCATTACAAGCAGACCTGAAACCAGAAAGCAAAAAGGTGGGAGTGACCTTCGAAGAAGGAGAGGGTCTTGAAATTGTCATGACACATCCTGAAGAAAAAGAAGGAGAATTTACTAAAGATTCTAAACCAAAAGGCGTAGAAGCAAACGTAGATATTATTACACAAAATGTTGCATCTAAATACGAAATAATAAGCGATACTGATTTGTCTCAATTACCAATTGAACCTGCCAAAACCGCACAATCACAAACAACCTTTTTACCGTTTGAAACTACCATTTCTGAACAAGTTGAAACCACAGAAAAAGAAGCTCCGTTGACTGAAATTCAACTATCTGATAGAAAGGCTAATCTAGAATTTATAATAGGCGAGAGTGTAATTGTTTCTTCGGTAATTCCTGGAGATAAGGAAAGCACTTTACCCAAAGAAGAAAAGCCGGAAACGAAATCTGTAATGTTCGATATATCCACACACGTGGTAGCTCAAACAAGTGAAATAACTGCTACAGATAACATTGCTGATTTCAAAAGAGAAGAAATACTTTCTGCTACAGCTAGCACAGATCACGTTACTTTCCGTAGTTTAATTACATCGGAGATATCAACCGGTGATTTAGAACAACCACTTCCAACATTCATCAAACCAGAGGATAAAATGGTTAATGTTACCTTCGACGAAGATTATGGAGTCACCATACTAGAAACAATAACATCTGATAAAGAAAAGGATTATACACCGGTAGCATCTGTCGAAGGTGAGACAGCAGTAGCTGCTTTCGATGCTCATAAAGTTGCTCAACAGATAGAAATTACACCAGCCAATCATCCAGGAATTTTGGATATCTCAGCTCTTACTACTGCAACTGCCAAAGAAAAACGTTTACCGTTTGAAAGTATTATTCAAACGGAAACAATTATCTCAGAGACTGAAAAAGAATTTCAAGAAAAACCTGTTATAGGTAATAAAGCGGAAGTAGGAATAAATGAATTAATCTCTGTAACAGAAAGTACAGAAATTGCGGCACACAAAGAAGCTATTTTTGAAATTTCTGAGAAACCAGTCGAAAAGAAGGCTGGTGTTCAAATAGTTGGTCATCCAATCGCCGCAAAAGAAGAAATTACTGTAGATCTGAGTGTAGGAAAAGTTGAAGATTCGAAAGTATTATCAGTTATTGCAACGCCTTCGAATGTTCCTTTAGAAACAATAGTAACGTCGGAGATACAAGCGAGTGAATCTGAAGCACCATTCTCCAGGGATAAATTGCCTATGCAAGCAACAGCAGATCTAGCTCTAGTAGAGGAAAAAAGTATACAAATATCTACAGTTATTACCGAAGATAAAGAAAGTGAATACAAAACAGAAGAAATTCCTGAAGTTAGAAAAGCAGGAAAAACTTACGTGGAGGGTCATACGGTAGCTGAAACGATGATGCAAATTTTGGACTATACTACTGCGGAATTGATTAAAGAAAAACTATCTATGTCGAGCGTAAAATCGGAGCACATACCTTTGACGCCATTAATCGAATCACAACCGATCGTTCAAGAGAGTGAAGACCAATTCCCACCAACATTAATACCAGAAAATAAAACTGCGAACGTAGGCTTGGAATATGATAGAACAAGTGTCACCATATCTCAAGTGACGACCGTGGAAAAAGAATCTATTTATGTACCTGAAGAACAACCATCAAAGCATTCAGCTCTTCCTAGAATAGATTCGATTCGTGAAATCGCAGAAACAACTACGATAATTACTGAAGATTCCATTGGTGAAGTCCATGTAAAGAAACCAGACACAAAAACCGCAATTACTACACAGGAAGTACAGCAAAGTTTATTAATAACTCAGGATATCCCTCAAGATCAAGAAGCACCCTTCGAAGGAAAATTCAAACCAACGCCTCACGAAATCCACATGTCTATAGAACAAGGTAAACGTGTTACTACTGTTACGGAAGTCAATATATCGGACAAAGAAGATACTCTTACCACTTTCCGAGACAGAAGTCAGGAAGCTGTACCAGTTATTATTACGGGACACGAAGTTGCTGAAAAGACTGAAATTGTAACTGATTTGAGCACAGGTAAATTGGACATAGTTAAACCGTCGTCGGCTACCGCGCAAGTTGGACAAAAACCTTACGAAACGATTCAATTGACCGAAGAGATTTTAGGTGAGAAAGAAATAGAGACGGTAGAGAAAATACCATTAACATCGACCAAGGCACGCGTTGCTCTTGATGATAATAGATTCATAGCGATCACAGAAGCTACCATTACACAAGATGTGGAATCAGAATTACTTCTAGAAAAGAAGCCTTCGGAAAAAACGGCAATACCTACGTTAGATGCTAAAGAGGTTGCGGAACATCTTGAAGTCAATTTGCGCGAAGATCTTGGTACATTACCTGAAGCAACTAAACCGGCTATATCGGAAGCACATCCTACCCAATCTATTTTAGAATCTATAAATATCAACGAAACGATACCCCAAGAACAAAGCGCTGTACTTTCAGATAAATTAGAATTCGATAAACGTAGCGCGGAAATTGGTTTCGTCGAAGAAAAAAGTATAATAATTGACACTGTGCTAACACAAGATAAGGAAGATATCATGAAAATACCAGAATATACGCATAGTACTGCACAAGTAAAATTAACGAAAATTGGAATGGATGTTGCTGAAACATCGGAATTGTTAATAGAACAAAGTACTGGTTCTGTAAAACCATTTGAAAAAACTGAAATGAAAGCCCATTCAAAACAAGATGCATTAGAGCCACTAATTATTGAAGATATTCCTAGTGCGGAAAGTGAAGGTTTCTTCGATAAATATCCTAAAACAATTTCTAGTACTGCCGAAACCGTATTTGAAGAGGGTCGGAGTATTTCGGTTACCGAGGTTACTTCGGCTGAACTAGAAACATCTTTACAAACAAAAGAACTTGCTTCTTCGCAAACAGCTTCTTCCACAATCATTACAGAACATGGAACGATTGAAACAACGCTTGTAGAAACGCAAGTTAATATCTCTGAAAAAGACACTGATCGAGGTGTTATACCGCAAAAAGCAACAGCCCATCGTGATACATTTGAAAGTATTATCGTAGAACAAAATTTGGTGGAAGAAAGTGAGAAAACTTTTGAGGGTATTTTTAAACCATCGGTGCAAAAGGCAGACATTGATTTCCAACAGAACAAACCTTTGCAGATTTCCGAAATTATAACCGAAGATAAAGAAGATGTGTTTAATGTTGTTTCTAAGCGACAGGAAGTGAAAGCTACAACTGAAATTGGACTATTTGAGACGGTACAAAGATCTTTGGTAGAAGGTATGCAAAGTGTAGAAGAGATTCGCAAAGAACAACCAATTTCCTCGCAAGCAACTTTATCACAAATTCCTATAGAAGCTGTTATTGAAACGGAAACAACATTAGGTGAACGAGAGGATATATTCGAAGGGAAAGATTTTAAACCAACTGAACAGAAAGGAAAACCTTATTTGGAGGGTTTAAGTACGGTTACAGTTACTGAAATTATTTCAAACGAGACCGAAGAGCTCTTGCCTGTATCAACCGTTCCAAAAGAACAACAAGCACTTGCAAACTTGTTAAGTAAAGAGGCTATTGAAACTTTACAAGTTGTAACTGTAGGAAGTGCTGAAGACATATCGGAACATATTAAATTCGAAGAAAAACAAACAAAAGTAGAAGTTGAAGAATTGTCAAGCGTATCCGTTTCTGAGATAATCTTAAATGAAACAGAAGATGCATTATTAGAGAAAGAAGTTCCAAAGGATCAAACGGCTCACTTAAATATTTTCGGTAGAGAAGCAGCTGAAACAGCTGAGGTAATGATTAGCACCGAAACGCAAGATCTAAGTACAAAAGTACCGAAAGAAGAAAAAGGTAAACCGGGCTTTGAGGAATTAACGCCATTAACTATATCACAAATAGTTTCGAACGAAGCTGAAATAACTTTACCTACTGCAGAAATGCCTTCGGAAAAGGTCGCCCAACCTAGTTTGCTTGGTAGAGATATCGCTCAAATTAGTCAAATATTTACTATGGCAAGCACCGAGCAATTAGTATCATCCCAAGAGCCTGAAAAGCACAAAGGTAAACCAGGTTTAGAAGAGTTATCTTCATTAACAATATCTCAAATAATATCTCACGAAGTAGAAGGAACAATGCCTAGTCCAGAAGTTCCTACCGAAAGAGAGGCACAAGCGAATATTTTTGGCCGAGATGTAGCACAAACGATGCAAGTAATGACGGTGTCCAGTGCAGAACAATTGGTTGAATCTAAAATACCCGATGAACAAAAAGGTAATCCAAGTTTTGAAGAATTATCACCTTTAACTATCTCACAAATATTATCTAACGAAATGGAAGACGTATTGGCAGTTATAGAAAAACCTACAGAGAAAACAGCACAACCAAGTTTATTTGGCAGAGATGTGGCAGAGATAAGTCAAGTATTAACCATGACAAGTGCAGATGAATTTTCTAAATTAATTAAGCCTGAAGAACAAAAAGGAAAGCCTCAGTTAGAGGAATTGTCTTCTGTATTAGTTTCCCAAGTGGTTTCTCATGAAACTGAAGATGTCTTACCAAGTCCAGAAGTACCAAACATATTTATGGCAACATCTTTACTCTCCGGGAGAAATGTTGCCGAAACTAGTCAAGTGTTATCCGTGAGTAACGTCGAAGAAATGGGAAAACCTGAAATACCAAAAGAGCAGAAAGGTAAACCTCATTTCGAAGAATTAACATCAGTATCCGTATGTCAAATAGTGTCAAATGAATCAGAGGAAACCTTAATAAGTCAAGAAAAACCTGATCAAAAGAAAGCAAAACCAAAGTTACTTACTAGAGAAGTAGCCGAAAAAACTGAAATCTTAACAGTCTCCAATGTAGAAGAAATGCCGAAACTGGAGAAACCTGAAAGCCAGATAAGAAAACCAGAAGTAGAGGAATTAAGTTCGCTCGTAGTCTCTGAAGTTATTTTCAATGAAGCAGAAAAAACTTTGCCAAGTCCAGATGTACCCACGGAACGTAAGGCATTTCCAAATATGTTAAGTATCGAGGCCGCAGAAATATCCGAAGTATTGACAGTAACAAATGTAGATCAATTAGAAAAGTCAAAACTACCAGAAGAACAAAAAGGTAGACCGCAATTAGAGGAACTAAGTTCACTGTCAATTTCAGAAGTTGCAACTAGTGAAATAGAGAAAGGTCTTCCAACTCCAGAAGAACCAACAATGCAAACTGCTCAACCTAGTTTGTTTGGCATACAAGTTGCTCAAAAATCTCAAGTTATAACATCATCAACGACAGAAGGTCTTATCGAAAGCACTATACCAGAGACTAAAACTATAATACCCGAACAGATTCCTTACGAAAGTTTCGAAGAGATGCAAATGGTCCCACAGGAACATGAACGTAATCTTGTTATCGACAAAACAATATCTTTGGCGACGGCCGAGGTTACTTTCCGAACGTCCGAAAGTTTTGAAGTAACACAAATTATGACAACTGAAAAAGAAAGTAAACAAGAAGTTAAAGAAATGATAAAGGAAGTTAGTGCATTACCTGATGTTGTCAAAACAGAAGTTGCTCTAAAAACTGAAATTCAAGTTGAAGATACAACTTTGGAGTTTAAAATTACAAAGCCAGAAAGTAAAAGAGCACATGAACTTGAGGAACCCAAGAAAAGTATCATTGTCACAGAATTGGAAAATGTTGGCGAATGTGAATCAGTCTTGCTCGAATCCGTAATGCCATTTACAAAGGTAGCAAATGTCTCAATTGAAGCTGATCATCTGAAAAATATAATAGGTGAGTATTACCATAGTAAATCTATATGACAATTGCTGATCAATGGACGTGACAACATTTAGAAATGACCAATTGAAACAATATCTAACAAATGAAACAGAAAAAAATTTTTATCCTCAAACAGTTTAGTATGTTAATAAAATACATTGATGAATGAAAAAACTATAACTGTTTAAAATTATAATATTAAGTAAAAAATGAAAATAACGCGCAGAAATTTAAGTAGTAAGCAATCGTGATGAATAGGTAAGTAGAAAGTAGATTTTACATAAAGTCAGATGGAGGTTAAGAAACGGGGTGAAAATTTACAAGCATACATTCTGATAATCGGTCTGAAAACAAACACCATACAACACAAGTATACAAATGCACCACTAATCACAAATATATTTCATCACAAAAATAACCGATATCATACTCCATTAAACCAGCTCATTTATATCTGTATTATACATTGTCCACTCAATAATGTAATACAGATAAACATATAATGTTCATCGATAGATATTTACTTCTTTCCAATTAAATCATTATGTATTATATTACAGAAGAATATAAAAATATAAAATACATTTAAAATTAATCCAGTCAAATCCAGCAATGTGTCGATGGAGCATAGAAGTCAAACCAAATAAAGTAATCAACAAATTGTCAAATCATTACTACATCTTTATCATATCACACCTGTTCTGTATACATTTCAGAAACAACAGAAGCACCAGTGCAACATGACACCACAATCACATTACCACACAAAACAAAACACGATATAACACAACAACCATCGTTCGAATCTGATACTGAAGTGACAGAAGAATACACAACGAAATTTAGGCGTGGCAGCAAAGACGAAGATACTGCAGCTATAAAAACAAAGAAAACAATAATACGAAAGAAGAAGCCATTAGGAAAAGAAGAAGATAATGTTATCGTTATCGAAGAAGAATTAGAAAATATTAAATCAACCTTACCACAGATACCGAAAAAACAATTTATGTCAATAGAAGAAATAACAGACATTGTAGACGAGGAAGAAATAGTGCCAACCAAAATTGAGGAAATAGAGGAGATTCCATTCGAAGAAGACAAACAACGAGATAAGCAAAGAATAAGAAAAGAAAAGAAAGAATGCTTCGTCGAAGACATAACGACAGAAAAACAAATAAGAAAACCGCTTAGGACAGCTACTGAAATCAAACAAGAAAAAGAAACAATAGAAGAAATAAATCTGACCAAACCAAGAAAGGAAAGAATAACTGAGATCACTGAAACTGAGGAAATGGTAGAATCAACACAGCCAATAACAGAAAAACATATAAAAGAAATTCCCCAAGAAATAATAGAAGTCGTCGAAACTCCTACAACAAGAGTAATAACAAAGATGAGAACTAAGAAAGATCAACCTACGATAATAACAAAAGAAACTACACAAAAAACAACAGACGAAACAAAGATCATGGAGGATCAGAAGATAATTGAAATAACTGAAACTCCATCGAAAAAGATAATCAAAAAGAAGAAGACAAGAATCACAGAAGCTGGTATACCTGAGGAAATTGTGGAGGAGATCGTCATAGAAAAGCCAAAAGAAGAACAAGCCAAACCACTCTTGGAAGAGCTAATGAGACCCGAAGAGGACAAGCCTGAAGTGATCGAAGTGAAAGAAACGCCAACAACCAAAATAATTAAAAGGAAAAAGAAGCCAACAAAGAAAGGTGAGCCAACTGTGATAACAGAGGAAATTATACAGAAAAGCGGAGAGGAAACAAAAGTCATGGAGGAACAAGAGATCGTAGAGATAACCGAAACTCCATTGAAGAAGATTATCAAAAAGAAGAAGACAAGAATCACAGAGGCTGGTATACCAGAGGAAGTTGTGGAGGAGATCGTCATAGAAAAGCCAAAAGAAGAACAAGCCAAACCACTCTTGGAAGAGCTAATGAGACCCGAAGAGGACAAGCCTGAAGTGATCGAAGTGAAAGAAACGCCAACAACCAAAATAATTAAAAGGAAAAAGAAGCCAACAAAGAAAGGTGAGCCAACTGTGATAACAGAGGAAATTATACAGAAAAGCGAAGATGAAACAAAGGTCATGGAGGATCAGAAGATAATTGAAATAACTGAAACTCCATCGAAAAAGATAATCAAAAAGAAGAAGACAAGAATCACAAAGGTTGGTATACCTGAGGAAGTTGTGGAGGAGATCGTCATAGAGAAGCCAAAAGAAGAGCAGGCCAAACCTCTCTTGGAAGAGCTACTCAGACCTGAAGAAGAAAAGCCTGAAGTGATAGAAGTTACAGAAACGCCAACAACAAAAATAATAAAAAGGAAAAAGAAGCCAACAAAGAAAGGTGAGCCAACTGTGATAACAGAGGAAATTATACAGAAAAGCGGAGAAGAAACAAAAGTCATGGAGGAACAACAGATCGTAGAGATAACCGAAACTCCCTTGAAGAAGATTATCAAAAAGAAGAAGACAAGAATCACAGAGGCTGGTAAACCTGAGGAAGTTGTAGAGGAGATCGTCATAGAAAAGCCAAAAGAAGAGCAGGCCAAACCACTCTTGGAAGAGCTAATGAGACCTGAAGAAGAAAAGCCTGAAGTGATCGACGTGAAAGAGACTCCAACAACCAAAGTAATAAAAAGGAAAAAGAAGCCAACAAAGAAAGGTGAGCCAACTCTGATAACAGAGGAAATTATACAGAAAAGCGGAGATGAAACAAAAGTCATGGAGGAACAACAGATCGTAGAGATAATCGAAACTCCCTTGAAGAAGATTATCAAAAAGAAGAAGACAAGAATCACAGAGGCTGGTAAACCTGAGGAAGTTGTGGAGGAGATCGTCATAGAAAAGCCAAAAGAAGAGCAGGCCAAACCACTCTTGGAAGAGCTTATGAGACCTGAAGAAGAAAAGCCTGAAGTGATCGAAGTGAAAGAAACGCCAACAACCAAAATAATAAAAAGGAAAAAGAAGCCAACAAAGAAAGGTGAGCCAACTGTGATAACAGAGGAAATTATACAGAAAAGCAAAGATGAAACAAAGGTCATGGAGGATCAGAAGATAATTGAAATAACTGAAACTCCATCGAAAAAGATAATCAAAAAGAAGAAGACAAGAATCACAAAGGCTGGTATACCTGAGGAAGTTGTGGAGGAGATCGTCATAGAGAAGCCAAAAGAAGAGCAGGCCAAACCTCTCTTGGAAGAGCTACTCAGACCTGAAGAAGAAAAGCCTGAAGTGATAGAAGTTACAGAAACGCCAACAACAAAAATAATAAAAAGGAAAAAGAAGCCAACAAAGAAAGGTGAGCCAACTGTGATAACAGAGGAAATTATACAGAAAAGCGGAGAAGAAACAAAAGTCATGGAGGAACAACAGATCGTACAGATAACCGAAACTCCATTGAAGAAGATTATCAAAAAGAAGAAGACAAGAATCACTAAGGCTGGTGTACCTGAGGAAGTTGTAGAGGAGATCGTCATAGAAAAGCCAAAAGAAGAGCAGGCCAAACCACTCTTGGAAGAGCTAATGAGACCTGAAGAAGAAAAGCCTGAAGTGATCGAAGTGAAAGAGACTCCAACAACCAAAGTAATAAAAAGGAAAAAGAAGCCAACAAAGAAAGGTGAGCCAACTCTGATAACAGAGGAAATTATACAGAAAAGCGGAGATGAAACAAAAGTCATGGAGGAACAACAGATCGTAGAGATAATCGAAACTCCCTTGAAGAAGATTATCAAAAAGAAGAAGACAAGAATCACAGAGGCTGGTAAACCTGAGGAAGTTGTGGAGGAGATCGTCATAGAAAAGCCAAAAGAAGAGCAGGCCAAACCACTCTTGGAAGAGCTTATGAGACCTGAAGAAGAAAAGCCTGAAGTGATCGAAGTGAAAGAAACGCCAACAACCAAAATAATAAAAAGGAAAAAGAAGCCAACAAAGAAAGGTGAGCCAACTGTGATAACAGAGGAAATTATACAGAAAAGCGAAGATGAAACAAAGGTCATGGAGGATCAGAAGATAATTGAAATAACTGAAACTCCATCGAAAAAGATAATCAAAAAGAAGAAGACAAGAATCACAAAGGTTGGTATACCTGAGGAAGTTGTGGAGGAGATCGTCATAGAGAAGCCAAAAGAAGAGCAGGCCAAACCTCTCTTGGAAGAGCTACTCAGACCTGAAGAAGAAAAGCCTGAAGTGATCGAAGTGAAAGAAACGCCAACAACCAAAATAATAAAAAGGAAAAAGAAGCCAACAAAGAAAGGTGAGCCAACTGTGATAACAGAGGAAATTATACAGAAAAGCGGAGAGGAAACAAAAGTCATGGAGGAACAAGAGATCGTAGAGATAACCGAAACTCCATTGAAGAAGATTATCAAAAAGAAGAAGACAAGAATCACAGAGGCTGGTATACCAGAGGAAGTTGTGGAGGAGATCGTCATAGAAAAACCAAAAGAAGAGCAAGCCAAACCACTCTTGGAAGAGCTAATGAGACCCAAAGTAGACAAGTCTGAAGTGATCGAAGTGAAAGAAACGCCAACAACCAAAATAATAAGAAGGAAAAAGAAGCCAAAAAAGAAAGGTGAGCCTACTGTGGTAACAGAGGAAATTATACAGAAAACTGAAGATGAAACAAAAGTCATGGAAGAACAGCAGATAGTAGAAATAACTGAAACTCCCTTGAAAAAGATAATCAAAAAGAAGAAGACAAGAATCACGGAGGCTGGTATACCTGAGGAAATTGTGGAGGAGATCATCATAGAAAAGCCAAAAGAAGAGCAGGCCAAACCTCTCTTGGAAGAGCTACTCAGACCTGAAGAAGAAAAGCCTGAAGTGATAGAAGTTACAGAAACGCCAACAACAAAAATAATAAAAAGGAAAAAGAAGCCAACAAAGAAAGGTGAGCCAACTGTGATAACAGAGGAAATTATACAGAAAAGCGGAGATGAAACAAAGGTCATGGAGGATCAGAAGATAATTGAAATAACCGAAACTCCCTTGAAAAAGATAATCAAAAAGAAGAAGACAAGAATCACAAAAGCTGGTATACCTGAGGATGTTGTGGAGGAAATCGTCATAGAGAAGCCAAAAGAAGAGCAAGCCAAACCACTTTTGGAAGAGCTAATGAGACCTGAAGAAGAAAAGCCTGAAGTGATCGAAGTGAAAGAAACGCCAACAACCAAAGTAATAAAAAGGAAAAAGAAGCCAACAAAGAAAGGTGAGCCAACTGTGATAACAGAGGAAATTATACAGAAAAGCGGAGATGAAACAAAAGTCATGGAAGAACAGCAGATAGTAGAAATAACTGAAACTCCATTGAAGAAGATTATCAAAAAGAAGAAGACAAGAATCACTGATGCTGGTGTACCTGAGGAAGTTGTGGAGGAGATCGTCATAGAAAAGCCAAAAGAAGAACAGGCCAAACCACTCTTGGAAGAGCTAATGAGACCCGAAGTAGACATGCCTGAAGTGATCGAAGTGAAAGAAACGCCAACAACCAAAATAATAAAAAGGAAAAAGAAGCCAACAAAGAAAGGTGAGCCAACTGTGATAACAGAGGAAATTATACAGAAAACTGAAGATGAAACAAAAGTCATGGAGGAACAACAGATCGTAGAGATAACCGAAACTCCATTGAAGAAGATTATCAAAAAGAAGAAGACAAGAATCACAGAGGCTGATATACCTGAGGATGTTGTGGAGGAAATCGTCATAGAGAAGCCAAAAGAAGAGCAAGCCAAACCACTTTTGGAAGAGCTAATGAAACCTGAAGAAGAAAAGCCTGAAGTGATCGAAGTGAAAGAAACTCCAACAACGAAAGTAATAAAAAGGAAAAAGAAGCCAACAAAGAAAGGTGAGCCAACTGTGATAACAGAGGAAATTATACAGAAAAGCGGAGAGGAAACAAAAGTCATGGAGGAACAACAGATCGTAGAAATAACCGAAACACCCTTGAAAAAGATAATAAAAAAGAAGAAGACAAGAATCACTGATGCTGGTGTACCTGAGGAAGTTGTGGAGGAGATCGTCATAGAAAAGCCAAAAGAAGAACAGGCCAAACCACTCTTGGAAGAGCTAATGAGACCCGAAGTAGACAAGCCTGAAGTGATCGAAGTGAAAGAAACGCCAACAACCAAAATAATAAAAAGGAAAAAGAAGCCAACAAAGAAAGGTGAGCCAACTGTGATAACAGAGGAAATTATACAGAAAACTGAAGATGAAACAAAAGTCATGGAGGAACAAGAGATCGTAGAGATAACCGAAACTCCATTGAAGAAGATTATCAAAAAGAAGAAGACAAGAATCACAGAGGCTGGTGTACCTGAGGAAGTTGTAGAGGAGATCGTCATAGAAAAGCCAAAAGAAGAGCAGGCCAAACCACTCTTGGAAGAGCTAATGAGACCCGAAGTAGACAAGCCTGAAGTGATCGAAGTTACAGAAACGCCAACAACCAAAATAATAAAAAGGAAAAAGAAGCCAACAAAGAAAGGTGAGCCAACTGTGATAACAGAGGAAATTATACAGAAAAGCGGAGAGGAAACAAAAGTCATGGAGGAACAACAGATCGTAGAGATAATTGAAACTCCATTGAAGAAGATTATCAAAAAGAAGAAGACAAGAATCACAGAGGCTGGTAAACCTGAGGAAGTTGTGGAGGAGATCGTCATAGAGAAGCCAAAAGAAGAGCAAGCCAAACCACTTTTGGAAGAGCTAATGAGACCTGAAGAAGAAAAGCCTGAAGTGATCGAAGTGAAAGAGACTCCAACAACCAAAGTAATAAAAAGGAAAAAGAAGCCAACAAAGAAAGGTGAGCCAACTGTGATAACAGAGGAAATTATACAGAAAACTGAAGATGAAACAAAAGTCATGGAGGAACAACAGATCGTAGAGATAACCGAAACTCCATTGAAGAAGATTATCAAAAAGAAGAAGACAAGAATCACTAAGGCTGGTGTACCTGAGGAAGTTGTAGAGGAGATCGTCATAGAAAAGCCAAAAGAAGAGCAGGCCAAACCACTCTTGGAAGAGCTAATGAGACCTGAAGAAGAAAAGCCTGAAGTGATCGAAGTGAAAGAGACTCCAACAACCAAAGTAATAAAAAGGAAAAAGAAGCCAACAAAGAAAGGTGAGCCAACTCTGATAACAGAGGAAATTATACAGAAAAGCGGAGATGAAACAAAAGTCATGGAGGAACAACAGATCGTAGAGATAACCGAAACTCCCTTGAAAAAGATAATCAAAAAGAAGAAGACAAGAATCACAGAAGCTGGTATACCTGAGGAAATTGTGGAGGAGATCGTCATAGAAAAGCCAAAAGAAGAGCAGGCCAAACCACTCTTGGAAGAGCTTATGAGACCTGAAGAAGAAAAGCCTGAAGTGATCGAAGTGAAAGAAACGCCAACAACCAAAATAATAAAAAGGAAAAAGAAGCCAACAAAGAAAGGTGAGCCAACTGTGATAACAGAGGAAATTATACAGAAAAGCGAAGATGAAACAAAGGTCATGGAGGATCAGAAGATAATTGAAATAACTGAAACTCCATCGAAAAAGATAATCAAAAAGAAGAAGACAAGAATCACAGAAGCTGGTATACCTGAGGAAGTTGTGGAGGAGATCGTCATAGAAAAGCCAAAAGAGGAACTTTTTAAATCTATTATCGATGTAGAGGAAACAGCACAAACAGAACGGGATGAAGTTCCTCGTTTAAAGAAGAAGAAGAAGAAAATTCCTAAGAATGAAGAAATAGAGGAGTGGGTAGAGCCAGAATATGAAAGACCTGTGTTGGAACCTATGCCAGAAAAGATAAAATGGGAATCAACGAAGAAGAAGAAAGAAAAGAAACCACTTTCTCCAGAATTACAAAAATTAATACCCCAAAAAATAGTAAGGATAGAAATAATACCGACCAAACTGCAATATTCGAAAGCTGAAGATATTGTTCAAATTGGTACAATAAAATTGCGGAAAGTAACAATACCAAAAAAGAAAGAACCTAAAATTGCAAAAATACCAAAGGTTTTATTGCGTAGTAGGATTACATTTATTGGTGATTATCCACCAGAATTGCAAAAACCTAAACTTACACTTCTTGAAGAAAATCCTGTTCAAGTTGGTATTCTTTCGAGAAACACCGAAGAAGCACTTAAAGTATTGAAGAAAAAGATTAAAAAACCCAAATTACCAGAGAAAGAAATAACGGAATTAGAAAAACTGGATAAGGAATTTGAGAAATTGAAGGAGATTCCTTTAGAGGAAATAGAAGATAAGTCAATCTATGAACGTAAGCCTAAGAAAAAGAAGGAAGAAGCAGACGAACCACAAAAATTGGTTATACAAAAAGGTAAGGTTCCTGAACAGGAAGAACCACAACCTGAAGAGATTAAATTAAAGAAAGTACCCACTAAAGAAATAGAAGAAATCGAAGAAACTCCGAAGAAACCATTAAAAGAAGACACAGAGGCAAAAGAACCTAAGGAAAAGAAACGAAAGCCCAAAATGAAACTTGAGCACGATGTTTTTAAACCTACTGAATTTGACAGGCCAGAGCTCGAAAAGTATGTACCCGAAGAAGTTGAGAAACCAGAAGAATCTAAACCAGAACCAGCACCGAAACCTTATGTTAAGGAGAAACGAAAGAAACCTGATCAAGAAATCGAACAAATCCCATTAATACCAGGAAAACCGAAATCTCCAGAACCAGAAGAAGAACCCGAAGTAAAGTTCCGAATACCACAAAAAGAAAAACCAGAAGAAGAACCAGAAACGATAAAATTAAAAGGTTGGAAAAAAGATAAGCCAAAAGATGAAGGCCCGGAAAAATTCCCGAGTATAGAAGCTGAAGTTATTCCTGAATTATCGAAAGATGAAACAGATGAAGATAAAGCAATACGTAAAACGAAGCTGAGGAAACCTAAGAAAAAAGCTGTTCCAGATGAATCACCTGATGAGCATTTCATAGAACAGGTTTCTATCCGAGAAGAAAGTCCAAAAGATATTACAGTGACCTTATATGAACCTAAAGACTTTAGCAAAGAAGAAGAAATGAGTGTACCTGAGGAAGTAAAGGAAAAAGCTGTCGCAAAAAAGAAGAAAAAGAAGATCCCTAAGAAAGATGAAATAGAAGAGTGGGTAGAGCCAGAATATGAAAGACCTGTGTTGGAACCTATGCCAGAAAAGATACAATGGGAACCAACGAAGAAGAAGAAAGAGAAAAAACCGCTACCTCCAGAGCTACAGAAATTAGTGCCACAAAAAATAGAAAGAAAGGAAATGAAACCAACGAAATTGAAGTATATAGAGCCACAAAATGTCGTACAATTTGGTTCAATAAAATTGAAAAAAGTATCAGTACCAAAGCAAAAAGATACTACAGAGACAAAAATTCCTAAAGTCTTGTTACGCAGTTGGATCATATTTATTGGTGATTATCCACCAGAATTGCAAAAACCTAAACTTACACTTCTTGAAGAAAATCCTGTTCAAGTTGGTATTCTTTCGAGAAACACCGAAGAAGCACTTAAAGTATTGAAGAAAAAGATTAAAAAACCCAAATTACCAGAAAAAGAAATAACGGAATTAGAAAAACTGGATAAAGAATTTGAGAAATTGAAGGAAATTCCTTTAGAGGAAATAGAAGATAAGTCAATCTATGAACGTAAGCCTAAGAAAAAGAAGGAAGAAGCAGACGAACCACAAAAATTGGTTATACAAAAAGGTAAGGTTCCTGAACAGGAAGAACCACAACCTGAAGAGATTAAATTAAAGAAAGTACCCACTAAAGAAATAGAAGAAATCGAAGAAACTCCGAAGAAACCAGTAAAAGAAGACACAGAGGCAAAAGAACCTAAGGAAAAGAAACGAAAGCCCAAAATGAAACTTGATCACGATGTTTTTAAACCAACTGAATTTGACAGGCCAGAGCTCGAAAAGTATGTACCCGAAGAAGTTGAGAAACCAGAAGAATCTAAACCAGAACCAGTACCGAAACCTTATGTTAAGGAGAAACGAAAGAAACCTGATCAAGAAATCGAACAAATCCCATTAATACCAGGAAAACCGAAATCTCCAGAACCAGAAGAAGAACCCGAAGTAAAGTTCCGAATACCACAAAAAGAAAAACCAGAAGAAGAACCAGAAACGATAAAATTAAAAGGTTGGAAAAAAGATAAGCCAAAAGATGACGGCCCGGAAAAATTCCCGAGTATAGAAGCTGAAGTTCTTCCTGAATTATCGAAAGATGAAACAGATGAAGATATAACAATACGTAAAACGAAATTGAAAAAAGCTAAGAAAAAAGCTGTCCCGGAAGAACCGGTTGATGAAGAGACAAAACCGGATTTACTTCCAGACAAAAAAGAACAGACTGTCGTTATTGTAGAGAAAGTTCCTACTGAAGAAGATAAACCCAATAAAATTGAACAAGTGGAAGATAAATCTACAGAAGAATTTGTAGAAAAGGTAGTGGTAAGGAAGAAAAAGAAAACGGTTGATGATGTATCAGAAAAACAGGAAAAAGTAAACGGCATCCCGTTAGGTAAGGATGAGATAATGGAAGTTGCGGATGTTATCACTTTAATGGAACATAAAGACACATTAAATAAAGACAAAACTGTACCACTCTTAACAGCTTTAACTGATGATATCGAAGACACTACACCAGAAACACACGATAGGCCTAAATACACAAGACCGTTTAAACCTAAAACCGATGAAATCGTATCAGGAGGTAAGCCCATTTTCACATAATAATATTGTCAACCCTAAAAAGCTGTATATATTTTATATATATATATATATATATATATATATATATATATATATATATATATATATATATATATATATAATGGATATATATATAATACATCTGTTCGTAAAATATTTTCCAAAAAAATACATCAACACAAGCATACTGCATATAACACCATTACTACCCTACTCATTCATACAGACAATATAGGTTGAGATTTACCTGGGATTGGTAGTATCAGTAATTTAAACGGAAATATCATATTAAAATAGTATTTAAAATTAACATTAAATTAAATTGATATACGTCTACGATAAAAATATTTAATTGTATTTAATATATTAGCAGTGAAAAATAAAAGAACGTAACGATATATTTACTTACCCCTTAAAAATAGTGATATTAAAATGTTTACAGATTAAAATAACTGCGCTAACTATTTAATAATTATTACATGCATTAATATAATTATTTCTACTTTACAGATATTGTAGAGAAGACAACAGAAGAGGTGAGATAAACTGACATAAAAACATAATTGTGTATATATTTCTTAAGTTTTTAAACTATATTAATGTTATATTATATTTGTAAAATAACAGGAAGTTCAGGAAGAAATTATCGAAGGAACTCCTATTAAGAAAATTGTTAAAAAGAAGAAAAAGCCACAGAAAATAACCGATGAAGTCACGGAGGAAATCGTTGAAGAACTAATAATAGAAAAACCAAAGAAAGAAAAAGTTCAACTAATTACAGATGTAACGGAAAGTGCACAAATTACAGAAATTAAAATAGAAGCTCCTCAAACGAAAGAAGAAACTCTTATCATAGAAGAAGAGGAAATAATGGAAGCTCCAACGCGTAAAGTCATAAAAAAGAAAGTTAAACCAACATCGAAAGAAAAAGAAAAACAGATTATTGAAGAGATCTTGGAAAAACCATTAGAAAAGATATCGACCATAGAAAAAAAAGGTATTGTAGAAATTGTAGAAACACCTTCGAAGAAAATCATTACGAAGAAAACAACTGTTATAAAAGACGATGGTATTCCAGAGGAAGTGATAGAAGAATTTATTATAGAAAAACCAAAGGAGGAAAGGGCCAAGCCCATCGTAGAAGAAGAAAAGAAACTTGTGGAAGAAATAGTTGAAGTCATTGAAACTCCAACAAAGAAAATAATTAAAAAGCAAAAACCTGCGAAGAAAGATCAGTCGATCGTTGTTACTCAAGAAGTAATAGAAAAAACAGCCGATGAAGCCAAAATTATGGAGGAGCAACAGATAATAGAGATCACTGAAACACCATCGAGAAAAGTAATAAAAAAGAAAAAGAGCACGATCACAGAGTCTGGAATACCTGAAGAACGAATTCAAGAGATCGTTATACAAAAACCTATAACTGCAAAAGCATTGGAGGAAATTGTGTCGAAGGAAGGTATACAAATAACAGAAATAATAACAGGATCTTATATAGAAGAGTTGCCACAGCAAGTAACAATTTCTCCAGAAGAAGCAACGCAAATTGAGCCTAAGGAAGAAAAAGTCAAAATAAGCGATATTACTATTAAAAGAGCACCGAGGGAAAAGAAGAAAGCAGATGATATACAAGAACAAATAGTAGAGGAACGGGTTGAAGAAATAGTTTCGAAAAAACCAGAAAAGGAAAAAATCTTTCCGACCATTACAACAGAAGACAGCATACAAATAACTGAAACAATATCAGAAGATACGACGCAACAAATTCCAGAATTAAAAGTTAAGAAAGATGTTGCAAAACCAGAAGAAACTATCGAAGAAAAGATTACAGTGGATAAGGTCATAGTAATGAAGGCTCCACAAGAAACACAAGAAGATGTATTAGAAATTAGTGAAGTTCCTCTCCAAACAGAAAAACCAAAGGAAGAGCAAGCTTCTACTATCGAAGAAGAAGCAGAAGAAATTATAAAGACTACAAAGGTTTCTAGTAAAAAAGCACCCAAGAAATCAAAAGTTAAAGAATTAAAAGAACAACCAGAGAAAGCAATAGAAGATATTCCTACCGAAGAAATTCCCAAGAAAAAATCTGAAAAAATACTCCCTACTCCATTAAATGAAAAGAAAGCTTTGGAAAAAGAAGAGGAAAAATCGGAGGAAACAATTCAGGAAATAGAGTTGAAGAAAGCAAAACCAGAAAAAGCAACGCCTGAAGTTATTCCTACAGAAGGTATTGAGGTAACTGAAGTAACGACAGAAATAACTTCACAAGAATTACCTGAAGAACAAGCGCAAACAGATCAAGCTCGCCCAATATTGAAGAAAGAGGAAAAAGTTAAAGTAACGAAAACACACGTTCAGAAGTTTCCTAAGAAGCAGAAAGAAGAACAACAAGAGGATACTGTAGAAGAACTTAAACTGGATCAACGAATCGAAGAAAAACCGAAGACAACAATCATAACGCAAGAAGGTATTCAAATGACAGAAGTGATTACGGATACATGGGCAAGTGAAATACCAACAGAAGAGAAACCAAAAAGAGAAAAAGGTCTTCCAATCGAAGAAAAACCAGAGGAAAAGCCTGAAGTAACACAGGTTTCTGTAAAGAAGGCACCTAAAAAGAAAATTTCACTACCTGAGGAAGAACAAAAACTGGTTGTTATTCCTATAAAAGAAGATCTCCCTAAATCAGCCGATAAAGAAGATACAACACTCCAACTAGAAAAACCAAAAGAGATTGAGAAAGAAGGAGAAAAGAGTGTACCAGAGGAAGTAAAGGAAAAGCCTGTCGCAAAAAAGAAGAAAAAGAAGATCCCTAAGAAAGATGAAATAGAAGAGTGGGTAGAGCCAGAATATGAAAGACCTGTGTTGGAACCTATGCCAGAAAAGATACAATGGGAACCAACGAAGAAGAAGAAAGAGAAAAAATCGCTACCTCCAGAGCTACAGAAATTAGTGCCACAAAAAATAGAAAGAAAGGAAATGAAACCAACGAAATTGAAGTATATGGAACCTCAAGATATTGTACAATTTGGTTCAATAAAATTGAAAAAAGTAGAAATATCAAAGAAAAAAGACGCTGAAGTTGCAAAAATACCAAAGGTTTTATTGCGCAGTAGGATAACAGTTATTGATGATTATCCACCAGAATTGCAAAAACCAAAGATTACGCTTCTTGAAGAAAATCCTATTCAAGTTGGTGTTCTCTCCAGAAATACAGAAGAAGCATTAAAACTATTAAAGCTAAAATATAAAAAACCCAAATTACCAGAGAAAGAAATAACGGAATTAGAAAAACTGGATAAAGAATTTGAGAAATTGAAGGAGATTCCTTTAGAGGAAATAGAAGATAAGTCAATTTATGAACGTAAGCCTAAGGAAAAGAAGGAAGAAGCAGACAAACCACAAAAATTGGTTATGCAGAAAGGTAAGGTTCCTGAACAGGAAGAACCACAACCTGAAGAGATTAAATTAAAGAAAGTACCCACTAAAGAAATAGAAGAAATCGAAGAAACTCCGAAGAAACCAGTAAGAGAAGACACAGAGGCAAAAGAACCTAAGGAAAAGAAACGAAAGCCCAAAATGAAACTTGAGCACGATGAGTTTAAACCTACTGAATTTGACAGGCCAGAGCTCGAAAAGTATGTACCCGAAGAAGTTGAGAAACCAGAAGAATCTAAACCAGAACCAGCACCGAAACCTTATGTTAAGGAGGAACGAAAGAAACCTGATCAAGAAATCGAACAAATCCCATTAATACCAGGAAAACCGAAATCTCCAGAACCAGAAGAAGAACCCGAAGTAAAGTTCCGAATACCACAAAAAGAAAAACCAGAAGAAGAACCAGAAACGATAAAATTAAAAGGTTGGAAAAAAGATAAGCCAGAAGATGAAGGTACAGAGGAATTCCCCAGCAAAGAAAAAGAAACTGCCCCTAAACTTCCTGAATACGAAACAGAAGAGATTATTGTAAAGCCTAAAACCAAGCTAAAGAAACCTAAAAAGAAGCCCGCAGAAGAAGAATTACAGGAGGAAGTAACAATTAAAAAACCTGTTATTATCAAGGAGGAAAAAGAAGAGATAGTACAGGAAGTTACATTGGAGAAAAAACCAAAAGAAAAGCCTGCTCGAGAAGAAGTGGCTGAAGAAATAGTCGTGAGGAAACCTACAAAAGAAGAAAAAGCTCCAGAAGAGTTGACGGAAGAGGTAGCAATAAAGAAAAAACCAAAGAAGAAACCTGTGAAAGAAGAAGCAGCAGCCGAGGTGACGCTTGAAAAACCCCTTGTTATCAAAGAGAAAAAAGAAGAGATAGTAGAGGAAGTTACCTTGACGAAAAAACCAACAGAACAAACAAGTCCGGAAGAAGTGATTGAAGAAATTGTCTTAGAAAAACCTAAACCTGAAAAGGAAGATAAAGCACCGGGAGAAGTGATTGAGGAGATAGCATTAAAGAAAAAACCAAAGAAGAAACCCGTAACTGAAGAAGTAACTGATGAAGTTACGATTAAGAAACCAGTTATTGTGGAAGAGGAAAAAGAAGAAGTAACAGAAGAAATTACGTTAAAGAAAAAACCAAAGAAAGAGCCAGTTCCTGAAGAAGTAACTGAAGAAGTTGTCTTGAAAAAACCAGAACCTAAAAAAGAAGAAAAAGCACCAGAAGAGGTAACCGAAGAAGTCGCCATCAAGAAAAAACCAAAGAAGAAACCTGTAACTGATGAAGCAGCTGATGAAGTTACGATTAAGAAACCAGTTATCGTGGAAGAGAAAAAAGAAGAAGTAGCAGAAGAAATTACGTTAAAGAAAAAACCAAAGAAAGAGCCAGTTCCTGAAGAAGTAACTGAAGAAGTTGTCTTGAAAAAACCGGAACCTAAAAAAGAAGAAAAAGCACCAGAGGAAGTAACCGAAGAAGTCGCCATCAAGAAAAAACCAAAGAAGAAACCCGTAACTGAAGAAGCAGCTGATGAAGTTACGATTAAGAAACCAGTTATCGTGGAAGAGGAAAAAGAAGAAGTAGCAGAAGAAATTACGTTAAAGAAAAAACCAAAGAAAGAGCCAGTTCCTGAAGAAGTAACTGAAGAAGTTGTCTTGAAAAAACCGGAACCTAGAAAAGAAGAAAAGGGACCAGAAGAGGTAACCGAAGAAGTCGCCATCAAGAAAAAACCAAAGAAGAAACCTGTAAGTGAAGAAGCAGCTGATGAAGTTACGATTAAGAAACCAGTTATTGTGGAAGAGGAAAAAGAAGAAGTAGCAGAAGAAATTACGTTAAAGAAAAAACCAAAGAAAGAGCCAGTTCCTGAAGAAGTAACTGAAGAAGTTGTCTTGAAAAAACCAGAACCTAAAAAAGAAGAAAAAGCACCAGAAGAGGTAACCGAAGAAGTCGCCATCAAGAAAAAACCAAAGAAGAAACCTGTAACTGAAGAAGCAGCTGATGAAGTTACGATTAAGAAACCAGTTATTGTGGAAGAGGAAAAAGAAGAAGTAGCAGAAGAAATTACGTTAAAGAAAAAACCAAAGAAAGAGCCAGTTCCTGAAGAAGTAACTGAAGAAGTTGTCTTGAAAAAACCAGAACCTAAAAAAGAAGAAAAAGCACCAGAAGAGGTAACCGAAGAAGTCGCCATCAAGAAAAAACCAAAGAAGAAACCCGTAACTGAAGAAGCAGCTGATGAAGTTACGATTAAGAAACCAGTTATTGTGGAAGAGGAAAACGAAGAAGTAGCAGAAGAAATTACGTTAAAGAAAAAACCAAAGAAAGAGCCAGTTCCTGAAGAAGTAACTGAAGAAGTTATCTTGAAAAAACCGGAACCTAGAAAAGAAGAAAAAGCACCAGAAGAGGTAACCGAAGAAGTCGCCATCAAGAAAAAACCAAAGAAGAAACCCGTAACTGAAGAAGCAGCTGATGAAGTTACGATTAAGAAACCAGTTATTGTGGAAGAGGAAAAAGAAGAAGTAGCAGAAGAAATTACGTTAAAGAAAAAACCAAAGAAAAAGCCAGTTCCTGAAGAAGTAACTGAAGAAGTTGTCTTGAAAAAACCGGAACCTATAAAAGAAGAAAAGGGACCAGAAGAGGTAACCGAAGAAGTCGTCATCAAGAAAAAACCAAAAAAGAAACCTGTAACTGAAGAAGCAGCTGATGAAGTTACGATCAAGAAACCTATTGTTGTAGAAAAAGAGAAAGATGATGAAACTGTAGAGGAGATCACTTTGAAGAGGAAACCAAAGGAAAAACCGTCTGTTAGCGAAGATGTTGGAGAAACTGAGGTTATTATAAAGAAAGTTGAAAAACCAATAGAAAAGGATGAAGTACGTACCGATATAACGTTAAAGAAAAAGAAAGAAGTTAAACCTAAAGTAGAAGAAGTTGGAGCAGATGAATTAACTATTCAACGAACGGAAGAAATCGAAGTACCAGAGGAAGAAGAATTGATCGGAGAATTCACATTCAAACGTAAACCGCCGAAACAAGCGCCTAAACCAATCGAAGAATTGTACGAAGATGTTACATTACGTAAATTACGTCCAAAAAGAAAACCTAGAACCGACATTAAAGAAGTTACCGAAATAGAAAACGTAACATTCAGACCACGTCGAACAAAAACTAAAGAAGATGTTGAACAAGAATTTAAAATCTCATTGAACACATATGAGGAAGAAGATATTTCGATGTCTGGTAAAGTTCGCCTAAAACCGAAAAAACGTGAAATGACATATTCAGAAGAAACCGGAGAAGAAACAATACGACTCATTCAAGAAGTTGAAGATGACTCTGGCCCTATCGTAGAAGAAATCATTGACGAGTCTGATGAAGAAGATAAAGAACAATATAGTATCGAAGAACTTGAAACCGATGAGCTGAAACTTCCTTTGAGGAGAAAAGTAAAGAAACAACCTCGTCCATACTCTGTAGAAGAATTCGAAGAAGCGGATGTTAAAATGAAACTGAAACATGAACGAAAATATTCTTATGAGGAAACAGATGAAACCTTGGCTTTGAAATTAAAAGCTAGAAGACGACCATCTACTTACGAAGAAGGTTTGATAATACTCTAGTATTGTTCGCTTCTGCAGTTAATATTCTAATTTTCATGTAATATACTTTCAGCTTCATCATACATATATTCGTTATTTTTAGCATATTTCATTTCCAGTTAACAGCTAGTACATCATTCCTTCTTTAGGTATCCAAAATTTCATTCGATCCTAAAAACCTGCGATGAAAAGCATATCGGTTTGAAAAATAAAAAACAATAAGAATATTGCTATCATCATCATTATAATAATTAACAGTTGCTTAGCTACAATTAATGTTAATTTGTTAATCTTTTTAAATATTTCACATTAAATATAAATTACAGAAGAAGCAACACTTAGCATCACCAGGGAAGAAGATATTTTCGAAGAAGGTAAATATAAGCATGTATTAATATACTCATACAGATAATTATAACGTTCTTTTATAAAATATATAATTTTTATAGAAGTGGAATATGTTGTTCGTGATGGCGATACGATGTACTCAATTTGTTCATACGTAGCTGAAACAGATGAAGCAATTAATCTTGTTGAGGGTGAGAAAGTATATATAATCGGTAAGTGTTATACATTTATTACTGATTAATAAATAATAAAAGGCATATACGCACGTCATAAATGTCTTGTCCTTTTTAGATCATACAAATCAAGACTGGTGGTTTGTAAAGAAAAACTTAACAGAAGAAAAAGGATGGGTACCAGCCCAATATCTGTTAGATGAAGTACATTATACATTATATTTACAACGTAAATTACATGAAAAGATTGACAAATTACCTATATTTGAAAGTAAGTTTTATTACATAAACTGGCCCACGGCAATCTGACGATTTTTAAATGACAATAGATAGGCAATATTGACGTATAAACAAAAATAAAATTAAAACTATCTAGCTGATAATGGAGCAATGAACTTCAGTACACTCTGCATTTATAGTAGAAACATTTTTTTTTAAATGGTAATTCTTAAAGATTATTCCGTCGACATTTTAACATCCATCGTCATAGTGGTATTCTTTACGGAAACACGATAAAGTTGTGAATAAAGAACTTTCGATCAACTGCTTCTGCGGCAAAGAAAGAATCCACCAAGGTCTCGTGCACAGCGTAAGAATACCGTCTAACATGATTAGGCAATGATTAGGTTCAATGAAGAAACATGTTGCAGCCCTTAATTTATCTTATAGCAGTGTAGGAAGAATTTTGCAGGAAAACTTTTAAATTTTTATCTATATAAACATTAACAAACTTAAAGTCACTATACAAGAAGGAACTGTAGCCACATTAGACAACATAATACATAAAACGATGCTAAACGTGCGGGACTGACAGAAATGATATAAGCTAAAAAACGGAGGACAATTGACAACATTTAAGTGACATTTTAGTATTATTAATTTGATTTTAAAAGTCGTCAAATTTTTATGACTCATCATCCTGTACTATATAAAATATTGTATATAATATATTAATTCTAATGTTTAAAGAAATACTTTTCATGCATAGAGAATATCTATGAATAAATACATATGATTTATAATATTTGTTTAGAACCAGCACCAGGAGAGAAGGCATCTGCTCCAAGATTTATTGAGAAATTACAACCAATTCATACACCAGATGGATATACAGTACAATTTGAATGCCAAGTAGAAGGTGTGCCAAGACCTCAAATAACTTGGTTCCGTCAAACAGCCATCATTAAACCATCACCAGACTTCCAAATTTATTATGACGATGATAATGTAGCAACTTTGATTATCAGAGAAGTGTTCCCTGAAGATGCAGGTACCTTTACTTGTGTTGCCAAGAATGCTGCAGGATTTGCATCTAGCACAACAGAATTAGTAGTAGAAGCTCCTTTATCTGACCATGGATCAGATTTAACTGGACCATCCAGAAAAAGTTTGTCAAGGTATTAACATTTACTAATAATTTTTAATAATAATGATAATAAGTAAAAGAAATACTAATTGATTATCTCATTTTCCATACAGAGAATCTTCTCTAGTTGACATTCTCGAAGGAATTCCACCAACTTTTTCTCGAAAACCTAAAGCAAAATATGTCGAGGAAGGTGATGATGTGATACTTGAAAGTCGTCTGGTAGCCGTACCAGAACCTGAAATCATATGGTATTATAAGGACACGCAACTTACTAGCAGGGAAAATATCGTCATTGCAAGCGAAAGTGATATCCACATGTATTGTAGTGTAGTCAAAATTTCCAAAGTTCAGAAAAAACAGGAAGGAAATTATAAAATCGTTGCTAAAAATAGAGAGGGTGAAGCTACCATCGAAATACCTTTAAAAGTAAGTGACAAGTTACTAAATGTTATAACAATTAAAATGCTGGAATACATGAAACATCACTACACATACTGTACTATAGGTGAAAACTAGCAATCAGGAACCACCAGAAATATTAGAACCATTACAATCGTATGTAGTACGAGAAGGAGAAACTGTTATGTTATCTACTCAAATTGTTGGTAATCCAGCACCAAAAGTAGTATGGTATAAAAATGGAAAACCACTTAAAAATCTAACACCACAGCAAGATGGTCATATAAATACATTGACTATAATCCAGCCACAATTAGGAGATACGGGAGAATATTCTGTTGTAGCTACTAATAATCTTGGCAAAGCTGAAACTCAATCAACATTGGTGGTTGAAAGTAAGATAACATTTTATTCTGTTATACATAATAACTATTCATAAACTTTCTATGACTCTTTATGCTTCTTATTTTAATATTTTTAACAAACAAAATCTGTTAACTATTTGATTACACTGATGATGAGCATTTTGCACTAACACTACCAAATGCTTTACTAATATGTATTTCAGTGACTCCACATCTCAAGCCTTTCTTGCTTATTAACATTGAACAGCAAAAAGAAGAGTTCTGCATATTATCTTCTAAGGGTATGAGATGTATTTATTTCTGCTTATATTGTTATTCATCTTTTAATTCTGTTATTTAACATGAAGTATTAAAATTCTATCTAAAAGATTTATACAATTTATAGAAATACCAAGTGGTGCTCCTGAGCCACCATTATTTACTGAAAGATTCCAAGAACTTACAGTACCTGAAAAGGGTACATTCAAACTAATTGCTAAAGTTACTGGAAATCCTACTCCAGAAATAACTTGGTTAAGGCAAGTATATTGCTGATTTTATATTAGTTTTTATTATCTTTCATATATAACAGTGTGTATATGTTTATAAATTTTACTACAATAGAAATAACGAGCCATTAGAAAAATCACCAAATATAATAAGAAGCTATGACGGAGAAAATATTGTTCTTGAGATTAGAAATGCTGATTCAGAGTCAGATACTGGTGATTATAAATGTGTTGCTAGTAATCCGATTGGAAAGGCTTCACATGGAGCTAAAGTTACGGTGGACGTAGATAAAGTCACATTTACAAAGAAATTAAAAGAAAAAGTCACTGTTGATGAATATAAAATGTTGGAACTTATATGTGAAACCTCTCATACTGTATCCACTACGTGGTGGTATAATGAAAAAGAAATTAGTGGTATGGATCATCGTGAAATTATTCAGGAAGGGCGAGTACATAAGTTAGTCATCAAAAAGACAAATGCAATAGATGAAGGTACATATAAGTGTACTGTCAAAAATCAGACAACGTCTAGTATTGTCACTGTGAAACGTATGTACCTTAATTATATTATATTTTAGATTAGATAGACCTCATTTATATTTTATTTAATTAATTTGCAATTGACTATTATACAAATCTTCAATATAATTGAAACAATTCTTCCTTACAGCTGCTAAGCCTGAATTTACAAGAAAGCTACAAGATTTCGAAGTCAAAGAACGTGAAATAGCAATATTAGAAGTTGAAATAACATCTGAGACTGTAGATGTTGAATGGTATAAAGATGGAGTACCATTGAAACCAAGCAATGAAAAATTAGAATTTGTAAAAGAAGGCACCATAAGAAAATTACTTATCAGAAGTACATCAGTGCATGATGAAGGAGAATATACATGTACATTGCTTGAACAACAATGTACAGCTGAAGTTACTGTTATTGGTATGTATTATTTGTATATTTCTTTAAATAATTTGGTAATTATTATTTTATAAATAGTTATAAGGAGCAGTATAACAAGACATTCACTTGATATATTTCAGAATTACCACCAGAAATCATTACTAAAATGCAAGATGTGACAATAGCTAGAGGAGAGAAAGCAATTTTCGACATTGAATTAACTAAAGGTGATGCATTAGTGCGTTGGTTTAAGGATAATCAGGAATTACAGTTCTCTGAACATGTGCAACTTTCTATTGATGGCAAGAGGCAAAAATTGAAGATTTACGATTCAGAATCTGAAGATGCAGGTGTCTACTCTTGCCAAGTTGGAGAACAAACATCTTCGGCTAAATTAACTGTTGAAGAGCCTGGTGTAGATTTTATTGCCAAATTACCAGATGTTACATTGGTACCAGTAAATGAAGATGCTACCTTCTTAATCGAAATATCTCAATCAAATATTCCAGTCACATGGTTAAGGTATATATAACAAATATTTCTTGTTCACATTTTATAATTACATATTCTGTAATTATAATAAAATCATATATAAATTGAATTTATAGAAAAGGAGAAATCATTAAAAAATCAGAAAAATATATTATTATTGATGAGGGTAATATAAAGAAACTCATCGTGAAAACATGTACAACTGAAGATATTGCAGAATACACAGCTGTTGTGACAAATGTAAAAACATCATCAAGATTGAAAGTTGAAGTCATAGAAACACCTCCGAAAATTAGCCCAGATACTCAGACAAAATATACAGTGAACAAAGATGATGACATCGAAATTATAGTCAAATACACAGCAACACCAATGCCAACAGATGAATGGACTGTTGATGGTCGCATTGTTACAAAATCTAAGAGAATCACTCCTTCAATAGATGAGGAATCTGCTGTTTTAACTATTACAAAAGTGCAGGAAGAAGATATTGGTGATTACAACTTGAGACTTTTCAATCCACATGGTGATGCTTATATAATAATTACTGTTGCAATTGCACGTAAGTAAAAAGCTTTAATACAAATAATAATGGACTTTCATATTGCTATAAATTCGAGATTATAATAAATATTAATTGTACTATTAAAAAAAAATTTTTATTCAGAGCCACCTAGCAAGCCAGGTACTCCAGAGCCTTTAGAATTAACAAATGAAAGCATTACACTTCATTGGAAAAAGCCAGAATCAGATGGAAACTTGCCAATCACAGAATACATATTGGAATACCACGAGAAGACCGAAACTTCGTAAGTATTCAAAAAAATATATTATTTTGTATATTAATGTTTATGTAATCCATAATTCTTTGCTTTAATTTTTACAAAAATGTATTGCTTATTTTTAGATGGATAAAAGTCGCAGAAAAAATCATTGAAACAAGTTATACGGTAACAAGATTAACAACAAATAAAGAATACACTTTCCGCGTAACAGCTGTTAATAAAGTAGGTCTTAGTGAACCATCTTCAGAAACACAATATCTAAAAATTTCAAAACCATCAGGATTAGAACCACCAATTATATTAGAGCCACTAAAAAGTATGAATGTAGGTTTAAAAGAAACTGTAACACTTTCTTGTGTCATTGGAGGATCACCAACACCAGAAATCACATGGTATATAATTTCATTCGTATTATATGTTACATAGAAATATTAATAATACATGAATTATTTATTATTTGAATTATTCCATTAGGTTCAAGAATAATCAACCATTTGCTGATACTAATATAACTTATGAAAATCGTGTAGCAAAATATATGATCCTGGAAACAACAGAGACATCTTCAGCAACATTCACTGTAAAAGCAGAAAATGAAGCTGGCACAGCAGAAACTACATGTCAATTAAAGATACAAGAGTTACCAAAACTGATCATTGATGAAACATTGATAAATCAGAAATTACCTGTAAGTTCTGAATGGAAAATTGATGTTCAAACCAGTGGTTTCCCCACACCGGATGTAACATGGTCAAAGAATAGTCAAAAGATAATCGATAAGCGAATATCAACTCGTACTATAGAGAAAATTTCAACTATTTCTATCAGTTCTATTATTAGAGAAGATACTGGTACTTACACAGCAGAAGCAACTAATGAAGCTGGTAGTTCTTCTATAGATATTCAGCTCAAGGTTATAGGTAAGTTAAAATGATAAATGACTTATAAATCTCTTTATCAATCATATTTTACATATACATAAAATTATTTCCTTTCCAGATAAACCAGGTAAACCTCAAGGACCAATAATAACAAAAGAAATCAGGCAAGATCGGATCACAATTGAATGGAAAGCACCAATTGATGATGGTGGTATTGAAATAGAAAAGTATACTATAGAGAAATGTGAAACAGCTAAAATGAATTGGATAAAAGTAGCTGATGTTGATAAAGATATAGAAAGTTTCTGTATACAAAAATTACAATTAGAAGTAGAATATATGTTCAGAGTAATTGCAAAGAATATTGTAGGCATATCAGAACCATTAGAATCTGAGTCAGTAAAGACAAGAATGTCCTATGGTACATATTCTTAGTTTATATTAGAAAATACTTAATATTTATTTATATTATTATATTCAACTTTTCTATATTTTTCTTAATCATTATAGATCCACCTGGACCACCAAGAGGACCTTTAGAGGTTTCTGGCATGACCAAAACATCTTTTACCATAAAATGGCAAGTTCCAGAGAATGATGGTGGCTCGCCAATCACAGATTACATCATTGAAATAACAGAGTCAACAAAGAAAGCATGGCAGAAGGTATATAGATAAATTAAAACATCCCAAATATTTATCTCCAAAATATTGAATAAAATGAAAAATAATAATTGAATTATAGGTGGGCAACACAAAGGCTGATGTAACAAACATCAGTGTATCAAACCTAAAAACCGATATGTCGTACGATTTTAGAATAACAGCACAAAATAAAATTGGAATGGGTGAACCATATATTTCAGAGGAACCAATTATTGCTGGAAAGCGAGCAAGTAAGTATTAATATGTACAAAATAAATGAATTAATAAAAACAATTTAGAAAATCATTGCTATGCTTATAAAAATACTACTTATTATTTCTTAAAATTTTGCTACTTCAATGCTTATGCTTTTGTTTTTGCTTAGAAATAACAAAGCTTACAGATAGCAGCTTATATGCTTTACTAGGTATATTTCCTCCATCAAAAGTTGTTATAAGTAAAAGTAAGTAGATCGATTGTTCTATTGTGTGGATCATAAACTTGATATTAATAATTTTTTTAATACAATCCTATCTACAAATTTTAATGAGTGTAATAATAAATAAATTTTCAGAACAATGCAATAAATATATATTCTGTATTTTTAGCTCCACCATCTAGTCCAATCAATGTTCGAGTAATAAACTTTACAAGTAAGAGTGTAACACTTACATGGTTTCCACCAGCTAATAATGGAGGAACTGAACTTACAGGTAATTAATCGGTTAACCCTCTAGTTTATTAAAAAATAATGTTATGTACATATAATATATATTTTGTTTCCAAATATCAAATAGGCTACATTATCGAAAAACGACCATTAATTGGTAAAGGTGCACGATGGATAAAGGTCGTTACTTTAGATGCTACAACTCACCAATATTGCATTGAAAATTTGAAGGAAAGTGAATTTTTATTTAGAGTATTTGCTGAGAATAGTATGGGTCTAAGTATACCTACGAATTCAGAGCCAGTTACTCTTAAAACTCATGCTAGTATGTATATCTATAAGATTAATGATTATATAACTATACAATTAATTTAATGAGACAGATTTGAATACTATTCTAATCATATTTCTACTCCCATTAGCTGTACCATCAGCACCTACTGCCCCATTAGAAATCAGACAAATAGCTGCGAATACAGTGGTTATAGAATGGGGTAGACCAGAATCTGATGGTGGTGCACCTTTAGAAGGATATAGAATTGTTATGAGGGATGCTAAAAAGACTATGTGGATTGAGGTAGGACGAGTCAAGGCTGATATACAAAAGATAAATATAAAAGACCTTCAAGAAAATCATGAGTATCTTGTGAGAATTTATGTTAGAAACGAGGTTGGTCTAAGTGAACCATTAGAATCAGATGAACCTTTCAAGATACTACCAACTTCAGGTATGATATGTATAAACAGTATCTTAATATTTACTTTTCATAAACTCACATGCGTAATCTTTCTTATCTTAGAATTATCAGTGGTGGAGCCAATTGCAGAAGCCACAGACAAAGGTGAAACTGCGTCTGTGAGTTTTAGCACAGAAAATACAAGTTCCTGGCTCCGAGAGCATAACATGGATGCTGATATTCATTCTTACGCGAGAGCAAGACTTCTTAGAAGAGACGAATACTTTTTCCGCATTTGGCATTATGCTAAGAAACTATTCGAATAAGCATTTTTACAATTTTAAAAGGTTATCCTATTATTTCTACAAAAATTTATCGCTTATCAAGAACGTATCTGATGCTTATTTTGTCATCAATGCAATAAAAAAAACTAATACGTCAAGGTTAGAAAAGGCAGGATATATCTCTTTGATTATAAGAATAAGTGAGGAAAGAGATAAAAATGAAAAAGAATCTACGGCTTTCTTAAGCTTAACAAAAATATCACTTACAGATCTTCCATAAAAGCGAATAATATGATAGGTTAACTTTCTTTTTTTGTTGTTTCGTGAATTAAAACAGGAGACTGGACGAGTGTAGAAACTAGTCAAAATAGAGATTATATCATTATTTTCTAACGAAGTCAGATTTTTCGGAAGAAGTTTAATTACTAGAATTTTGTACATAATTTTTTTCCGAAAAAGATTCAACGAAAAAATTTACAAATCTGGCAAGCAAAGAGAAAACGTTTATCCAGATGAGAGAAAGAAAAAGAACGAATTGCTTCCTACGATTTCCTACGAAATAATATTTTAAAAGAACGACAACGTAATTAGACAATAACTCGGAATTGTCCTTTAATAATAACTCCTCTTATAGAAAGATGTGATACGAATGACACTATGGTTGAACGGTTAAAAATTGAAATATCCTTTTTCCCTTTTTCCTTACCTTAGCCCCTCCTCTTTCTATATCTCCGCCCAAGAATGTTGCAAACGGTAGGCAACGTTCAATTACTTATTTAAAGTTTTTGGGAGGATTACTTTAAGTATTTATTATTAATCTGTAATCTATATTTATAATATTACTTGTTATCATTGCCGATAGGTTTAATTAAATAATGATTGATTATCGTCGATTATCGAATCGACATTTTAAAGGACTGATCGTAACAGTCAAATCAGACGAGACAAATGTAATGCCTCGTTGGTATTATCGCGAGACGTAATAAATATAGGTGCATCATAACATCACTAATATACCAACGACGTGTCGCATTAATCGTAATTACATTGTAAAATATTTTACGAATTAAATTATGACAAATTATAAACATATCAATTTTTTTTTATTATCAATACTCTCACACCCTTCTTTCTTGTTTGATCAATCAAGAATAAAAAAATATCTATAGATATTATTTCGCAAGTAGAAAAACTACTTCCGCTACGTGAGATTTGAGCAAAAATATACAAAATTAGAGTCAAACATCCAAAAGATTTAAATTCGCGAAAACGTGCGGTGATCAATAAAACCATTACGTATTAAAATAGTTTATAATTAAAAATTAATCTTTTTTAAATATATTTAAATATATACGTGTATCAAGAAACATTTAAAATGTTATTGTAGAGCTAAAAATAGGATGATGAAGACCTCAATTTATCAATTGCTTCAAATTATCTCGGTATATAAAAATATATATATTTCATATGTATTTCAGAAGAAAAAACAGGAAAAAAGAAAATTATAAAATTGATCATATGTATTTAATAGGGAAATTTATAATATCTTTAAAAAACATGCAATGAAATTTAAATTGGAAATTTTTATAAAAATGATTGAAATCATTCATTTTTTTATTGATTGTTAATTCTAGTGTTAAAGCTTTTACCTCCGAAATCTGAATTGTACATATATGTAATAGAATTATATTGTAGTCTCGTAAAGTGGAAGGGTCACTGACGAAGTGATGTAAAAAAATTACTTTGTCCGTTGTGCGCAAAGTATTGTGCACAGGCGATTAAATATGAAACTGTATTATATAACTATTGTAGACACACATAAAAGTAAGATACACAAATAGCACAATCTTTTCATCTTCATAATATAATAATTAATAATAATTAATAATAGTTAATAATTAATAATAGAACAGAACAATTGTCTACAATTTTTTTAAATATATTAAATTAATCAATCTTTGTCTGGTTTAACCTCCACGTAACGTGTGTTAACACGAGTTAACATCGTCGCTTTATTTCATTTAGGAAATTGTCGCGCATGCGTATAACGAACAAAGTCCTTTCCCAAACAGAAAATGATATCATTTATATCGTAATGTTTTCAGCCTTTTTCCGATTCAATTGGTAATATAGCCTTATTACATATATGGAATCGTATGAATCTATTACAATAATCGAAATAAAGTTATATCGATAATCAAAATCTTATTCGAGATACTCCAAACAGAAGAATCGATAATACAAAATGGCTCCTTGTTAAAGAATGAACGTATGCGTATTATCAAGTGCAGTGATTTCATAATATTTTCATTATTTATAATTTATATAATATCAACATGGGGTAAGTACATTTTTTTTTTAAGTTATATAGAATTTTCGTAGATTTTTTACACAATTAATTTGTACAACATAAAATGATGAGCATCAGCCATTCTGTTTACATCACACTTGTGTGAGAAATGTTTGTTTTTAGATTTTAACGAATAAGCCACCATTAAAATTTTCATATATTTAAATTACATATATCGATTATATAATATTTTTATTTTGTAAAGAAATAATTTCAACAAATTTTTTCTTGAATATTTATTCAATAATAACCTAAAATTCATTGTTTGTAACCTTCATATCTTTCACTTGTAGCACTCCAAATTAATAAAGCTCAATTCATTCGTAGATATTTTAAATATTAATTTAATATCCATTGTACTTCAGCATGTATAACTTTTTATCGATAATGAATTTTATTATAATATTGAAAATCTATTTTATATCAAGTTTATAATATGTAAGCAATATGTTTTAGCTCATCAGATATAGAAGCTTTAGATTCGAAAAGAGAAATCGCTGGTATAGACTCAGAATCAGATATGCTTGGTGATCAAAGGAAAAAGAAGAAAAGAAAACACAAGCATCACAAACATAAAAAGGATAGAGTGATAGAGAAAGAAGATGGACGAATAGATAGACAAGAAAGGTATTTAAAACATAAATATCATAAATAGCTTGTTTTAATAAATATTAAAATTAAAATATTGCATTAAACGAATTTATAGAAGAAAACACAAGAAACATAAAAGACCACGTAAAGAAAAAGAAATTGAAAATGGTTCATTGGAAGAAAAAGCACCATCTCGTATTAATCAGAAAGAAATTGGTCTGAATGGCAAAGTCAAAAATTCATTATTGGAAATAGTTTCTACAGAAGAAAGCGAAGATGAGAAACTAATAGATCTTGATTCTGATGAAGTAGATTGTACTATTATTGAAGATGATATTGATTTGGAAGAATTAATGAAACAGAAGGTATGTACATGACAATTTGAAATACTTGTAATAATGGAAAAACAAACTTTTAAATATCACAATTTATTCATAGGAACGATTACAAGCATGTTTAGTTCAATATTTGTCAGACGAGTCAGAAAAGGAAGATAAGGAACCAGAAGAAGAGGAAGAAGAAGAAGAAGAGGATGAAGAAACAAAAGCAGAAACTCCAGATGTAATACTCGTAGAAGATGATAGTGAAGATGACAATATACTCCATAAAAAACGACCTAGAAGTAAGTCAGGAAGTAGGGAACGTAAAAAAATATCGAAACCTGAAAGACGCGTTGTAGTTGATATGAGTAGAGATCGAAGAAGCAGGGAGGACCACAAAGACAAGAGAAGAGATTCTGACAGAAGACGAGAGGATAAGACCCGGCCAAGAGAAGAAATAAAAAGGGATGATGTGAGAAGGGATGAGAAACGAAAAACTAATGAAAGGCATAAGGAAGATTCGAGAAAAGAAGATTCTAGAAAGAGGATAGAAGAAGAGAGACGTAAAGATACTAGTAGTAGAAGAGATGAATCGCGCAAAAGAGAGCATGATCGAAGGTAAGCTATATCATTAGATTCAACATTGTTATTATTATTACTGTTATTATTATTTTATTGCAGGGAGGAAGAACGAGGAGACCGAAAACGGGATTTGAGCCGACATTTATCTAGATCTCATAACGATTCTAAGTGTCAAGATACTAAAATGGACATTAAACATATTTCATCGAGGCGTGATAGTCGTGATAGAGGAGACAATCGGGATCGTCAAAGTAGTCGAGATCGACAATCAAGTCGAGATCGACATACTAGTCGCGATCGTTATAATCGAGATAGACCACTAAGTAAAGATCGTCATTCCAGTCGTGATAAAAGAGATAGTAGAGAACGACATGCTAGTCGAGATCATCATGCCAACAGGGATAGACAAGCCAGTCGTGATCGTATGGACACAAGGGATCGGCGTGATAGTCGGAATCATGAGAAGATTAGAGAACGATCTAGAAGTACAAGAAGATCTCGTAGTCCCATTAGAAATAGAATGGATAGAGATCGCAATGATCGTTATAAAAGATCGCGTTCTTTGTCTCGAAGCCGAAGGGATAGGGAAAAACACATACGAGATCATGAAAGGGATAGAGAGAAGAATGGTAAAAAGGAAAGAAGTGATAAGTACAAAGACTCTTTGTCGGAAGGCCTAAAAATAGAACGTTTTGACAGTTCTAGTGAAGAAGAGATCAAGGATATTGACATTGAAGAAGAAGAAGATGAGGAAGCTATTATCGAACGTAGGAGAAAACAGAGAGAAGAGTTACTCAAGGTATTATTTGATTATACTAATTTAAGAGTTTTATAAAATGTTTATTTATTTTACACAATATTCTATTTGTTTTTTCTATTTAGCGATTAAGTGGACCAAACGAAGATTCAAATATGTCTGCTGATGTAACAGCTGTCACTGGAACTCCTCCGTCAGAAAGTCATTCAAATACATCTCAAAAATCACCAGAGATACCTTCAAACAATAATGAATCTACTTCTGAGAGTCATACTCCACCACTGCCTGAAAAACCAAAGTCACCACAGCCAGTTAAGAAGAGAAAGTCTAGATTTGAGGATGCATTACCTGAAGAATCTGAGAAGGCTGAAAACACACAAAGTACAGAGAAAGTTAAGCAAGATGAAAAACAAAGTACAAAGAAAACGAATGAGTGGGATATGTTTGCCGAAGCGGACAATATCGGTGATTTTAATGTATGTATGCTTTATAGAAATATTCTATTTAGTATATCATAATCACTATGATTCTCTTTATTTTTGAACTTTTCTAGAGTCCTACCGTTGAAGGAAAACGTTTAGGTGGTCCCGACAATCCTAGTTTAACAGATAATTGGGATGATGCGGAAGGATATTATCGGTAAGACACTTGCTACTTATAATATCGCGGGCTGAGAATCATAGTGTTGCAAATCCAAATTTTAAAACTGAGATAATACTATTTTTCACATCTGAACATTAAACCTACCACAGCGTCAAATGACTAGTTTTAAGCTTTTGATTAAATATTTTGCATTTGATGTATTGGTTTCTTCACTTGATTTTACAACTTTTTTTATAATTTTTCTAAGATAAATATATAACCTACCTTTATCTATCGTGATCAGTCAATTGACTGGTTGAAAAATTTATGTCCTTTCATAACGTTATCTATTTTGAAGTCTCACTTCTAAAACTATACAACTATAAATGTTTATTACGAATTTGATTGGAAGTATGAAAGATAATCTGAGTGTACGGTGTGAGCGTTTGATATATGATCTGAGGGCTATCAGACAGCTGCGATAAGCGATGTATGTAAAATTTAGAGAGTGCATTTGAACCTGAAGCAGTAATTGTGACACGTGGCAAAAATGTTTAGTGTGTGCTTTTTTCTTTGAACTGATATAAATATTGGCTATGAGGTCAAAAAAGATATTGTAAGTTTGAGAGTGCAACAGAAAATATTAGAATGTGAAAATTTTAAGTTATAAGTGTTATTTTGGATAAGAAAAAACAAACGAAATTAATAATACATAGTAGTTAGTTTTATATTTTCTTTTTACTAAAAATATCAAGATGTCTAAGAAACAAGAAGAGATAAAATATTATAAGCTGCGAAATCAACAAAGGAGAACTTTTTGAAAGTGAATATGATTAAATTGGACATGATAATGGTCTGTTTAACACTGAGTATAAGTCCTTGGACACTGATGGTGAAAACAAGAACATTTTGAATGCACATCAGAGATGATGAGTAAAAGTATCAGATCCAACAGATACTGTGATAAATGAAATGTTATGAAGAGTAAAGTATAGCTTTTTCATTGATAATTGATAACCATATTATGAAACATATAAGAACATGCATGGATTCTGAAGCCTTCGAGTTTTAGAAACCAAATGGACTCTACTTAAGCAAAATTAGATGCATTTGCTGCTATTTTATATGTACTTACATGGTGCATATGAAGGAAAGAATTTGAATGTTTCATATTTATGGAATAAGAAATAGAGACCTGCATTTTTCTCAAACATCATGAACAAAAATAGTTTTATCAAAATTCTAAGATTTATCCAATTTGATAAAAAATATCAGTGAAGCCAACATTTACAAATGGATAATTTTGCCTTGATCTTGTTAGTACAGTACAGAGTTATTGAGAACAGTAAAAACTATTACAAGCAAGACATAAATATTACTATTGATAAAATATAATATTGATAAACTTATTTCTATCTAAAGTCAGATGCAAATTTACTCAATAATTTTGAACAACCTGATAAATTTAAAATCAAATTCTGGTTGGCATCAATAACAAATATTTGGGAACAAATAAGATGAGACAGTTGCTAATACCACTTAGGGAGTACATTGTTCTCAATCTTATAGAACCATTTACAAGGTGCAAAAGAAATGCAATCACAAATAATTTTTTCACTAATATATCGCTGATAATAAAACTCTTAATAAAAAGGACGACTTTAATTGGAACTATTCATGGAAATAAAAGGGAAGTACAAAAATTTGCGAAGTGAAAGAAGGATAAAAAGGAAAAACACGTTTTTCAATACAACTTTACAAATTAAATAATTGTACTTTTACAATTTATGAAAGTAAACCAAGAAAAAATACTTGTTCCGAGTTCAATGCACAAATCTGTGGAAATTGAAAAAGAGATAAATATTTACCTGAAGCAATTGCATTTTATAATAATACTAAATTTGTAAACATGATCAATTAAATAACAAGGAAATATAGTATAAAATCTAAATCCTGTAGATGGTTACTTAAAATTTTTTTTAACATTCTTGATTTAACCAAAATAAATGCATGGGTTTTATATAAAGAGACAATAAGAAAAAAATATCAAGGCAGGATTTTTGTTTTGGCTAGCAGAAGAACTTGTTATGGAATATCAAGAATCATAGAATAAAGAAATACTAGATAATTAAGAACCATTGACAGATATAAATGCAATTTCATATGAACTAAGAACATATCAAATAAGATATTGTAACGGGAATGAAGTGACACAAATCTATGTCATGAAAATAAAGAGAACAAACCATTTAGGATGTAAGTCCACCATATATTCTTTTATTCTGGATCGATATTGACTGTCAATATTCTGAGCACATGCTTAAGTTCTTCAACATGTGGTTAATAACTAATTCAACGTTAATAGCTAAAGAATTATGTGATTATGTAGTAAATAGTGATCACAGATGACCCAGATTATTATTTTTTAGAATAATAATAATATATTTAAAGATAAAATTTTTTTTGTACTTCAATTTTCATATGCAAACATTTTTTAAATATTTTTCTAAACTAATGAACATATTTTTACAATATCAATATATATATATATATATATATATATATTTATACTATATTTTAAAACACTATTTTATTTGCTTGAGTACGACTTACACCACTATGATTTCCAATCTGTTATATATGAAATTCTTATGTTAATATTACATTATATTTAATATTAATTATGCTTAAATTAATCGAATAACGTAATATCAATTTTAGCGTTCGGGTTGGTGAGACATTAGATTCGCGATATGTTGTTTATGGTTACACAGGACAAGGGGTGTTTAGCAATGTCGTAAGGGCTAGAGACAGTGCTCGAGGCAATTTAGATGTTGCAGTGAAAATAATCCGGAACAATGAAATTATGTAATAAATTTATTTATTTTATAATATTCATAAATTTTATATAATCATAGAGACAACTTTATCAGATTATTTTTCTTGTTTTCACAGGCATCGTACTGGTCTCAAAGAACTAGAAATACTTCGGAAACTTAATGATGCAGATCCAGAGGACCGATTTCATTGTTTGAGATTATTTAGGCACTTCTTTCATAAAAATCATTTATGTATGGTATTTGAACCATTAGCTATGAATTTAAGAGAGGTATGTATATGAAAAAAGTATGTAATGAAAAAGTATATGTATATATTCTTTTTTCTTTTTTATTACATAGGTATTGAAAAAATATGGTAAAGATGTTGGTCTGCATGTCAAAGCTGTAAGGTCGTATACACAACAGCTTTTCCTTGCATTAAAATTATTAAAACGAGCAAATATTTTACACGCTGACATTAAACCAGATAATATTCTAGTCAGTGAAAGTAAACTGGTATTGAAACTTTGTGATTTTGGTTCTGCTTCTCATGCTCATGAAAATGAGATAACACCGTATCTTGTATCAAGATTTTATCGTGCTCCTGAAATTAGTAAGTATATTAGTTGATTATTTCTTATTTTTATATGAATGAAAATAAATTATAACAGTCAGTGTACGAATAAAATTATCTGGATAGACAGGTAACCTTATAATGCGTGATCATCAGAGTGACAATGGAGAAAATATTGTTATAATTTGTGAGAGAAGGTAGATTATTATAGTGTCATATAGTTATTTTCCTTTTCATTTAAATTTCTAACTTTCCCAATAATGAAATAAGAATAAAACTTTGATACTGTATATTAGAAAAAACATCAAAATTATAGTTCACTCAAAGAGTCGAGTCAGTAGAAGTAAGTAAACATACCTAATTGGAACAGAAGTATCTTCACAAATCTTTTTAAAATACTGTAACACTTTTCGGATAAAAAGTTAAAGCAGTCAAAGCTAACAATGACCTATTATATGTAAGTAAATTTGCTCCTGAATTTAATAATTATCATTCACCAGCTAATAGCTGAAGTCACTTGCATTTATCATGTGTTTAGTACGCAATATTTGGTTTATTTTTACTGACTCGGTTCGTCGTACAGTGTTTCACTGAATGCACCAAAATAAAAGATTTCAAGTGTAAAATCTAAAGAAATCTTAAACTGTAATATATTAGTAACGAAATGTTGGTAATATAATAACTGTTACGGAATATATCGATTTATTGTTAAAATTGAAGAGTGAAGTTTAGTATAAAAAAAATGCATTTTTTAATATTTTTTTTACATTGTTTTCTGTGTGCCATAGTAATATTTGTCTCTTTACTTTGATTTTTATAAGCTGTATTTAATACTGTAATATTCCTTTAGTAAAAAATTTTCTTAAGTTTTTATATAGAATTTCTATAAACTTTGAGGTGACTAAAAAAAAATATCAAAAAGTATTTCTATGATTTTTTTATATACTAGTTTTGAACACATTGAACTTTATATTAATGTCAAATGTATTCATCTAAGATGAAAAAGATAATCGAAATCTTTGTTCGTTATTGACACGTTCGCTCTCCAGACCTCTAATGGGCCAAACTTCGATTTCTGCATAGTGGGCCCGATCGAGGATTTTAGTTACACATTTTAAAATGAAGTTTCTTAAACCAGAATTAGTCTCACAATTTGTTAAATATACTTATGATAAATCCATATTAAAATACAGGGTAAAAAACATTAAAATTTAACAAAGAGCGCTATAAAAACATAAAAATTTAGTTTAGTGAAAGATAATTAGACATACATACAGACACATGTTTTGAATTCAATTAAATATAACAAATAAATGTACTTTTTTCGATGTTTTGCGAACTACGTAATATTTAAGTAACTATAAAAAAAAGGCAAAGAAAAAAACAAAGAACTTTGTATTCATACAAAGCTATGATTATTGTCTTGAACGACCATATACGCGAAACACTGTGCGTTGAACGAACTATAGATTTTTATATCAGAAAAATGTTTGGTGCTATAGAATTTTTGTTATGTATCAGAAATAATATTGCTTTTTTTTAGTTCTTGGTATACCATATGATTTTGGCATTGACATGTGGTCTGTTGGATGCACAATATATGAATTATACACCGGAAAAATAATGTTTTCGGGCAAAACGAACAATCAGATGTTAAAGTTCTTCATGGATCTAAAGGGCAAGATGCCTAATAAACTAATAAGGAAAGGAACCTTCAAGGATCAACATTTTGACTCTAACTGCAATTTTCTTTATCATGAAGTTGATAAAGTTACTGAGCGGGTAAGTCGCTGTACAATTTTTCTCTGTGATTATGTTTTCTTATGTGGTAAGCTCTATTTTTATTCATAAAATAATAGTTTCATTGGACATTGAAACTTTTTTGTTATTCATATGCATATTTTGATTTTATTTTTGTAATCTGCATCTACAAAGTAACTCCTAAAGTAGTTCCTTCTATCATGTATTATAGTGTTTCTATAATAGATGAGATAGTTCAACGTGTTTATTTTTAGGAAAAAATCGTCGTAATGTCCACTCTTCCGGCAACTCGTGATCTTAATGCAGAACTTGGTGGGAATTCATTACCACCTGAACAAAGTCGGAAAGTTGGTCAGCTAAAAGATTTGCTAGAACGCACGTTGATGTTGGATGCAGGGAAAAGAATCACTGTGAACCATGCTCTGGCACACCCTTTTATACAAGAAAAAATTTAGGTAACCCTACCTAGGGTCCTTGTACAACAGAAAAATTATTAACGTAAATTTGTGAATTTGAAATGAGACACCGCTAACGATAATCCGCATTCACCGAATATTACAAATATTAAATACGGATATTGCTAGCCAAAATGGTGTCTGTCTTACATGAACTGTCTGTATTGGTTTTAGCAGAAAGAGGCGGCGCATAGTTTCAAGTGTAACTCAATCAAGACAACGAAGAGCATAAAGCAGTAAATATTTATAATGCATGTATCATCATATTGCAACGTTGTACTCTATCAATCTGAAATAACGTATTAATTAGGCTGTTAAGAACTATTACAGGTCAATAGAGTGCAATATTTTTTATAAGACATAATCAACTTTCGTAAGGAAGTACATTGTTTCTTACTATCTGTTGTATAAGCAATTTTAGCGGGAACATAGAATTTTACTATTTAAACACATTCACAGAATTTCATAACGTATTACTTAAATACGTAATTAGGTTATATGTGTTTTTATTCTTGTCTTCAAGTAATAATCATTGTGAATTAAAAAGTAATGAGCTCACGTTAAAAAGAAAAAGAAAAAATGATATATTCTTATCAATCTTATAAATACTTGGTACCTAAAAGTAACGTTGTTCTTAGGTGAATGAGTCAGACTGGAAAAAGTGACCGCCTCTTTCAGCATGAACTGGCCATCGATACTTAGCATTATGGTGGTATGTGGTAATTTTCTTTTTTTTTCACTTTTTCGATTTAAAGCGCGACTTCCTTACGGATAGTATCTCTTATAAATTATTATACAATACATTAACACTAAATATTTAGTACTGAATATTTGTTATTTCATAACAAGAGATTGTAAGACTCAAAAATTTCATCACACAGTTCAGGAACGGTCTTTTTGTTCTTTTACGTCAGCGATGCACAAAAATGGCATTCGCTGTTAGAAATTTAGCGACAAAGAAACTTGGTGTATAATCCGAAGAAAAAAAAATTGTATAATAAGTAGGTCAACTATTGAAATAAAAATACAAATGCTTAACAGAAAGTGGAGAGAGCCCTGCATTTTATATTTTCAGTCACTATCACGTACGAGTTTATTGCGTTTCAAGCGTTAGCTACAAATGATCTACGTGTGTCCTATCGTATTAATGAACTTTAAGCATACAAATTTTATTTTAACGGAACGACGTAATAGATTTATCATATTATGTTAGTCAATCTTTAATAATTCGAATAAGATAAATATAGATAAATATATAATTGTAAACGATATCGCATGGATATAAGACGTGAATCGAACAAATCTTTTTCATTTGAGCTCAGTAAACAGTTACAAAAATTAATCAAACATATATATATATATATATGTATGTATATATATATAATTTCATACTGTAGGATACTTTAGAAACGTATAATTATATCACAGGATATACAAATTTCTGTATAACATTATAGTCATAAGAATTAAAATTCTTTAGCCAATACTTTATTTAAAATTATTACTTAATGTAAAATAGGGCAGACTTTCAGTGCTGTTTAAATGGTTCGTGGAATAATTTTTAATAAGGGAAAACTGTACGAGGCTGCTTATGTTTCAGATGAATCTTCAATTCGAATCATCTTTATGTGCAAGCGGACCTTTCAAGGGCCTTTAGTGCTGATCCCGTTGCAAGGTATTCATAGGGGACTGCCTTATGGGATATTTAGTATATCCGATTCTTGTAACATATCGTACATAGTTTATTGACAATTATAAACAGTGTTGTGTGTATTTTACACAAAGAGTTTTCTTCATAATTTTTCTAACGACGATAAACATTATCATAATAATAATAATAATAATAATAATAATAATAATGATGATGATGATGATGATGATGATAATATTAATAACAATAACAATAATAATAATAAAAATAATAATAATGATAATAACAATAATATTAATAATAATAATAAAAGCCCCCGCGTATTAAATGTAATCAAAAACATGAAATTTGTGTATAAGGAGGACGAGTAGAAATTTTAAGCACAATTCAATATACATATATACAGAAATAAAAGAATATATTCAATACCAACTTTAACATATGTTTTTCTAATTGACAATTTGGTGATGTTTCACTTATAGCCCTCCCTGTGAGGAGGGGAGGCAACGGAAGAGATCAGATGCTGAGAAGGAATGATGAAAGGTGTCCCAAAGGAATGGTAAAAACAACGCATAAATACTCTCTGCTCCGTCTCGTCAAACCTGCTTAAACAAGATATCATCGACTCATCAAAGAATGGATCATCAAAGATTGAACTAATTACGAGCCAGTACAAGGTTTGTCTTAAAGACTTATTAAGGAGAGCAAAACTGTAAGTATGTATGCAGGTAAAAGTATATATCGTGAAAATGTTAAAAATGCAAAATTGTAGACATTGAGTTTTCACAATTCATTTTTATAATATGATAAGCAATAATTAAGATTTTAATATATATTCTAATCATTATGGCTTTGAGTTTTCAGATAATTAATTAAAGATCTCAAAATGGTATAAGAACACATATAATACTGAAGAAACATACAATGAAAGATATTACGTGTTATGTATGTATATATGTATATATATGTATTTTTAACAAAATCTATAATATACAACAAATATATTAGTATAGTATAATCGCAGCGAGATATAGAACTTTTGGTATAATGAAATATTATCTATTAATTTTGTGTAAGAAATGTAATATCGCAAAAATATAGTTTATATATTATACGATCTTAAAATTGTCCTTTCATTATTTTAATATTGTCATAGATAAATAATTATGAAGAACCAACCGATAAAATAAATTAAAGGAAAAAGGGGAACTTGACATAAGATTTAAAACAATATTTCTTTATTTTCATTTCTATCAATGCCGCTTTATGAAACATAATTTGTAAGAGATATTATGTATAATATATGTGTGTGTGTGTGTGTGTGTGTGTATGTATGTATGTATGTATGTATGTATATATGGTGTGTATATATATATATATATGTATATACACACACGATTGGAGTCTTTGGTATAAGTACAACCGAACAAGTAAATGCAAGACGAAAAAAAAGAATGATCACTTTGTTATCATATGGATCTTCAATCTCGTTCCGGATAATACTGTACAAGTTGTTTACACAATTCTTGAGCTAATTCCATGGACGATGCACATAATACTCTTCTACTCATAACATCAAATGGTCCTCCTGATGAAAAAACATTTATGTAGAAAATTTTGCGTAGGCATGACGCTTAAGAAAACTTTATTAAATCATAACACACCTGCTGGATCTATACAAACGCCTCCTGCTTCTCTGACGATAAGATCACCAGCCGCGATGTCCCAAGCATGAATTCCATATTCAAAGCAAACATCGGCACCACCAAGTGCCACCATACACATATTCAAAGCCGCCGATCCTAACGCTCTCATTCTAAAAAAGAAATTCGTCAATAATTTGTTTAAATACTATTAAATGTTTTTTAAAAAGGAAATGTTCTTTTTTAGTTCACCCATGGATCTGCGGTATCAAAATATTAATATTTTGAAAAACGACTTTCATTTTCTCGGGATCTCTACTTGTACCCATCTCTACCATGATCAAGGCTTTGCGTAACTCTGAAAAATCGTAGTGTCTTTAATAAGTTGAAATAAAAGAAAAGTATGAAAAATTCTAATAACGATTTTACTATACATATGAAAGTTATGTTGTACATTATAAAAACTTCTTTATAATGACATTTTTTTAAATCCAATCATAAATAAATCACCTTTCTGGCCAGAAACTCGTATCGGAGCACCATTCAAAAAAGCACCTTTGCCTCTGCGAGCTGTAAATAACTGTTCTAAAATAGGATTGTAAACAACACCGATTTCCGCAACTTTTCCTATATGCAAGCCAACTGATATGCATGTGTGCGGTAAGCCATGAACGAAATTCATAGTGCCGTCAATCGGATCTATAATCCATGTTGGTGCGTCTGTTAATTCTGCTTTTTTACCCAAAGACGTAGATTCCTCGCCAATGAATCTGTAAACAAGTATACGTATATGCATTTTAATTTAACCGATTCGATCATGCGATCGTTTCATATTTATTTTCTTTACTTTTCATTCATAGAAACAAATATTGTTTAACAAGATTGTTCGTGAAAAATCATTGCAGAATTTATAACGGTAAGTTCCATTAATTATCATGAATGAATTTTTATTGAAATCGTGAGTTCTCCTTTGATTAAATTGATTGTTAAATCTATTAATCGTTTTAAGGAGGAGAAATGCGTGTCAATGGGCATTAAAAATGGGTCAGCTGATTCACGACTATCGTGAGATATCGTTTTAAAGAAGAAACATAAAACGGAAAATGTAATCGAAAAAACATACTTGAATTTATTTCAAATAGGATTATAAACAACGCCTTACGTATCAAACGTACTTGTGATCTGGAAACTTTGAGGATATGCCATCCATGAGAAGTTTTTCGACCTTTTGATCCCATTCCGTAACAAGATCGACATCGCATGATTTTGTCATCGCATCTTTACATTGATATATCTTTTCTCTTACGATCTAAGGAATATGATTTCATTTACATTTCTTTATTAACTTTTTATCTTATGTACATATCTACATTTGGTTTTTCATTTTTGTTTATATTTTTTCTTTTCTCCATAAAGTTTCCACAATTTTTATCTGTCAAATCTCATTATGATTCAACAATAATGTTTGGCGAACGTTTCAAAATTAATTTCCATTATTTGTGCATTACACGATATTACAATACTTGAGGATGCGTTATGCAGTAATGTTCAAGAAAAAGAGAAAAAGGATTAAAAAATGATTTATCTTGACCATGAACAAATCTTCCTTCTGGGAAGCTAAACAAGTGTTCGATATAGGTAAATAGCTAAAATTAAATTGAAGGCTATCTATTGATTGGATAATAAACACGATAATTATCACTTAGATATTCCATTCAAGAGAGATTTTCGAACGATTAAGTTAAGATCTGTGTATACATTGGATCTTGAGTAATCGGGATAATTGAATTTTTAATCAAGGATGTCTCAATTGGTTTCAATTTCTTACCGAACCGGCTTCTTTAACCAGTCGAAGAATTTCCACGTAATATTCCTCGATGTCAGACATTTTAACAAATTGATCGAGCGAATAAGAATCTCGAAATATTTTTAATAGAATCCTTTTGACACTTTTGTCAGTTTATCATTATATCAAGAACATGAAGGAACAAAAAACATCCTCCCACTACCACTACGAGTAGCAGCAGCCAACTGACGTAATTTTCGTCAGCTGCTACCGAAGAACGATCGTCATTTTGTTGTTTCACCCACTCCTGAAGTCGCATCTATAGCGACTGTGGCGCCAATGATATTTCGTAAACGCATTTGCGCGATTGACCCGCTATTATAAATAATTCTTTTTGTTTGTAATACATATTCATCGACTATACATATATATATATCGGTCTGTTAAAAATATTCCTTAACGGAAAGACGCAATTTCTACTACGTACAAGTACCTCATGAAAGTTAGATTAACGAAAAAAGAGGGGGAATGTGTCAAAGGATTAATGAAGGAAACACCGTCTGTTTAACAGAACAATATTATTATCACTCTTAACACATATACATATAGATAGCTTTGCAATTTTTAATATAGTGTATATATATATATATATATATGTTCTTTTTTGTTTCTTCTTTTATGTATATATATGCTTATATACGTGTACGTATCGTCACGGCCGAAGCATAATAAGTGAAATTTTAAGTAGGTAATTTATTAAATTATTAACTAAAGTAACACTTCAGACTTCCTAAGTATACTTTTCTTCGAAAAGGAAATACACATTTCTCTCTCTCTCTCTCTCTCTCTCTAATATTCTTTCTTCGATCGTTATGATATATACATTAGTATATGTACTTTAATTATCACACCTAAAGTTGATTTTGTTCCGCAAGAAATGATATGTATCGGACACGCCTCGAAAGAACACGAGGCATAATTATTTTTCATTAGCTTAAGATCGCTTTCACTTTGTTTTCTAACGTACATAAATACAGGTATCACTTATCACGGACGCTTTTATTACGATAAACATGTGGATGCTTTTTCTTTCTTAATCTGCGTTAGCGATAGCGCGCATATATTCGCACAAGTGTGTATATATATATGTATATATATATATATATATATATATATATATATATATATATGTATATATATATATACACACAAAATATTCCTCGTAACGGTAACCATGATTTTTAAGACACTTAAAATAATCTGACAAAAAGTAGTCAAAAATAGAAATGTGATAGTTTGTAACTAGCAATAAATTACAATGATAATAATTGACCAAATATAAATATTAATGTTTGGTGTTATAAAAGATATTTTGCTTGATTATTTAATTTTTCCGTATGTTATGAGGACAATCTAACGTTCTATGGATATAAAACATTACAGTATTATATTGATGCTACACATAATAATTTATAGAAAGAGTTACGGAAAGTGGAACATAATTTGACCATCTACTTTAGCTAGTATGTTGTTGTGTTTGCTTATTATTTAAGATTTTATTGAATTTTTTAAATAGCGAAGAATTATGTTTTAGCAAATTTAAAATTGTTTATTTTGAATTATAATGCAAACTTAAAATAACATTATGTATATTCATTGAATTTGTTTTACTGTATTTTACATTATTATAAAAAAAGAAAAAATACACAATGGTTCCATTTCAAAAAGTCAAGATTGTCTTGCTTTTTTACCGAAAATGAAATGTTTAGCTAATTGTTACTATTATTATAATTTATTACTGATTAGAAAATTAATAAATTTGTATTTATGACTTTTGTTTGTTAGTTTATTGTAAGAGGCTTAAAAATCATCGTTAGCATTACGAGGTGTATATAATATATATATATATATAAATAATTTGTTTTCTTTTACTTTGCGTTCTTCATAAAAGTAACAAGCGTTCAATGAATTATCGATTGATTACTATATCTTATCGTTGTACATTTCCGTTTCTTCAATCGAGTAGGTGGATATTCTATCGATTCAATATAATCGCTGGCTTGCTATAAAATTTTCTACATTTATTTTCTTTCTCAATTGCAAGGCCAACACACAAAAGAGAAATGGATTGACTTTATCGATACTTCGATGAATTTTGTTAAAACGACGGTTAAATACTTTCTTACGACAGTTTATATGTTATTGTTTTTTTTTCTTTAGTGTATTTTATTGCTAAAGAAAGAATCATACCTATGACGACCGTGTTTCTATTTGGTTTCAGTAAGAAATAAAAAGTTGAACTTTTAGCGGACTGCTTTATTAAACGTGCAAAAAAAGACTTTTTTTTAAAAGCGTAACATTTTAATATATGATACGAAAAGAATGCTACGTGGAGATTCTTTTAAGTCCTCTTAATGAATTAATATATCAATATTGAAAATCAATGATAGTGACGATGATGATGACAATAATAATAATAATAATAATAATAATAATAATAATAATAATAATAATAATAATAATAGCAATATTCGATAAAAATATCTATACATTTACGGTATAACAATAATAGTAGAAAAATACCATCCGAAAATAACTATGATCATTTTTACTTCTTTTTTTTTAACTAAAAGAAAGAACGAAATATTGTTTTTTAATATTTAATATATATATACATATATATATACATATATATATACATATATATATATATATATATATATATATATATATATATATATATATCTGAAGTCCGCGTTATATAAAAAAAATTGTTTCATAAACATATAAATATAAGGTTAATTAAGAATGATGATAATAATAATAATAATAATAATATAATACAATAATGATAGTTTAAAATTAGTAAAAAACAAAAAAGGATAAACAAAAAATTGTAAAAATATTCTATAAGCTTCAACAATAGTTGTTGTATAAGCTTTCATAAATATTTTTCGTAAGCTTTTTTGTTTGTCTGCTATTTTTCAATCCTGGCAACGGAGAATATATATATATATATATATATATATATATATATATATATATATATATATATATATATATAATTTTTGGTTCGTTTAGACTTGTGGTCTAAGTTGAAAAAGAAGATCAACGATGGCCTCATCGGCAAGAGTTGATATGTCACCGACGTTTCTGTCACCAGCCGCGATCTTCCTCAATATACGCCTCATAATTTTACCTGACCTTGTCTTTGGCAAACCAGGTGCATGTTGGATAACGTCCGGTTGGGCAAAAGGTCCAATCTTTTCTCGCACTATTTAAAAGAATGTGTGTTCTATTATTTACGTACATATGTATATACAGAAATTTGGTATGAAAAAATCAAATGATAAATCAAATGTATATACATAGTAGATATGCACATCATAATTTAATAATATTGGGAATAATTTTTAAGGTATTAATGACGGGAAAAGAAAAAAAAAGAGAAAAATAGAAGAAAAAGGAAGACAATAAGAATATTACGAGGAACTCACCTCTTTGCTTGAGTTCGTCCTGCAATTTCTTTTCAAATTTGATGCCTTCGTTAGGTGTAATAAAACAATAAAGACATTGGCCTTTCACAGGATGAGTTTTGCTAACAACCGCGGCTTCGGCAATCGATGAATGACCTGTTAAAACGCTTTCTACTTCTGCCGTAGACATGAGATGCCCAGAAACATTCAACATGTCATCGATACGGCCGATTACCCATAGATAACCGTCTGCGTCTCGTCTGGCACCTAGAAAAAGAAATCAAATATTCAATAGAATTTGAATTATGATAAACTTCGTGTTTTCTAAGCAGCTAGAACAAACTCATTTTGACAGTCAATTGTTAAAGGAACTTGACATTCGATCCATGAAGAAAACGCGTTTTCTCTTTAAATTACAATAAGAAAAATGATTTTAACTAATAACATGTGATCATTCGAAAAAATTCAAATTTCATTCAGATCGATTATGAAAATTATTAAAAGTATCTGATGCACCGCGCTCGTATCATAGTGATCAATCATTACTTAAAGACGTGAGGAGGTTAAGAATAAAAATAAGATGCCGATTCAGAAGGTGAAGGCTCGGCAGATATTCGACTCAAGAGGAGATCCTACTTTAGAGGTCGATTTGATTACGGATATTGGTCTGTTCAGATCATCTGTACCTAGTACATTAGTAATAAATCCTAACCAAGCACAAGAAATCAGAGACGGAAATGAGGCTGCTTATCATGGTCGTTCGGTCTTTAAGGCTGTCGATATAGTCAACAACGTGATAGCACCGCAGTTATTAAAATCGAAATTAGAAGTTTGTCAACAGGTGGAGATTGATAGTCTCTTGAACAGATTAGACGGTACTGAGAATAAATCAAAATTAGGCGCTAATTCGACCTTGGGAGTCTCTTTGTCATGCTGCAAAGCTGGTGCAGCAAAGAAAGGTCTTCCGATTTATAGGTAAGAATTTTTCTTATCAATGTTTGATTTTATATAATCAAAATGATTTTATAGGTACATTGCTGAATTAGCAGAGAATAGTGACCTGTATTTGCCAGTACCGTGTTTCAACATGATCTGTGGTGGTAGGCTCGCCGGTAACAGTATACCCTGTGAAAAATTTATGATCCTACCGATAGGAGCTGAAAGTTTTGTCGATGCTATGAAGATGGGTAACGAGGTCTATCGTGTTTTGGAGAAGAAAATTGCTGAGTCCCAAGAAGTACAATTGCCACTTGCTGTTTGCGACGATGGTGCTTTTGCACCACTTCTCGAAGACGACAAGGATGCTTTGACTCTTATAGACGAATCGATAAAGGATGCTGGATACGAAGGAAGGATAAAGATCGCGTTAGACATGGCGGCTAGTGCATTTTATAAAGAAGGTCAATTTTGATGAACGTATTTACTTTAAATTTATCTTTATAATCTGTTTTACTTTTTTATTTCATTCTCTTCGCAGGAGGTTACGATTTAGCCTTCAAAACCGAAGAATCTGATCCCGAAGATTATATGGAAGCTGAAGCATTGAAGGAACAGTATGTAGATTATCTCGCCGAATATCCATCGATCGTTTCGATCGAAGATCCCTTCGATCAGGAAGATTGGGAGGGATGGTTGACTCTAGCTGATCAAGAAATCCAAGTGGTCTCGGACGATTTAACAGCCATGAATATAGAAAGAATCGAGGAAGCGATAGAACGACAGATGGCTAATTGTCTTGTTCTGAAAATGTCACAAATCGGTACAGTCACCGAGGTAATCAATTGTGCCAAAATGGCAAGAATTAATGGTTGGGGATACGTCATCGCGGTTGGACAATGCGAAACGGAGGACAATTTCGTAGCTGATCTCGCCGTAGGCTTGTCCGCGGGTCAGTTTAAGGCAGGAGCACCGTGTAGAAGCGAAAGAACAGCCAAATACAATCAGATCATTAGAATCGAGGAAGAACTTGGAAAGGATGCAAAATACGCCGGGATCAATTTCAGAAGTCCCCTCGCTAAATAACCGACCGTTCTTTTATTGACTTACCATCGCCCGTGCAATAATATCCGTGAAATCTATTGAAGTAGGTGCTTTGAAAACGTTGATGGTTCCCAAAGAGACTTCTCATCATGCCTGGCCAGGGCTGTCGGAAAACGAGATATCCTTCTCCTTCGCCCTCGATCACGTGACCATCTTCATCCAATAATTCCGGTAGCACTCCAAAGAAGGGAAAGGCCTGTCGCGAACGATTGTATAATTTTAAAGATGATCTGTATCTACTTTTCAATGCTAATTAAAATCAATGAAAATTCTCAAGCGTACCGCTGATCCTGGCTTCATTGGGGTCGCACCTGGTAGTGGTGTGACAACGTGACCACCAGTTTCCGTTTGCCAAAATGTATCGACGATACTACACTTGCCATGACCGACCAAGTTGTATAACCATAACCAAGCTTCGGAATTTATCGGCTCGCCAACGGAGCCGAGAACCTGCAAAAAATTCGTTTTTATCTTTCTCGCAACTGGATAGATATTTTAAACTTTATCAATGTTATCTAATACGTAAGGATTAAAAATAGTTGATACATTTTGATACCGTTAAGTGTATCAGAAAACGTTAGATATTATTATATAGGTATATCAAGTTTACCTTCAAACTGGACAAATTATGCTTCTTTACGAACTCGTCCCCAAACTTTATGAGCGATCTGATCGCGGTTGGAGACGTATAAAATTGAGTGACCTTGTACTTGTCTACGATTGTCCAGTATCGATCGTTTTCGGGATAGAACGGTGTACCCTCGAACTTTTCGTTAAACGTTATAACATAAATAAGATTTATCATTGCTTGAAACTTTAAGTAGACGCATTTACTCACCAGGACCGAGGTCGCACCATTAGCCAGTGGGCCATAAACGACGTAAGTGTGACCAGTAATCCAACCGATATCTGCGGTACACCAATAGATATCTCCAGGATGATAATCGAAAACATACTTGAACGTTGTTGCCGCGTAAATCATGTAGCCTGCCATTGTATGAAGGACTCCTTTCGGTTTACCAGTAGAACCGCTATTAATGGTCATAAAAGTTAAAAGAGTTATCTTCATCGGTATGATCCGATAATTAAAGAAAAATTTATTTACTACCTGGTGTAGAGAATGAAAAGTGGATCTTCCGCATCCATCCACACTGGCTCGCATTTACTTTCCACTTTCTCCATTTCTACGTGCCAGCAACAGTCACGTTCGGAATTCCAGGATACAGCTTTCAATTAATCGAAGAATTAATTTCTTCGTTATGCTTTTTTTTTTGTATTAAGTAATCGTTTGTATAAATAAACATATATTTGTTCGAAAGAAAATGAAAGAATTATTGCTTACTGCCATTTTCGTCCGAACTAGGACGTTTGTTGCTCAGTCTGGTCGAATGAGAAACTACTATACATGTCTCGACATTGTGACCATGCGATGCAACTTTTTCTATAGCGCTATCGCAAATATATTTAGGAAATAATAATTTTTCTCCTCTTTTGGCTAGATTAACAGTTATGAGAATCTTCGCTTTGGCATCTAATATACGTTCTGCCAAGGCATCGGACGAGTATCCTGCGAACTAATCATCCTAATAAGTTCGTTGAAGGAAGAACGTTAGGATCAATAGGAGGCTATGATAATTCGGAAAAATTCCTATTATTTATATAAGATTGATCGAGTTACTCACGACTACGCAGTGAACTGCACCGATTCTTGTGCAAGCCAACATCGCGATAGGAAGCTCGAGAATCATTGGCATATAAATGACTACTCTGTCACCCTTTGTTATTCCCTTCGACCTCAGAACGTTTGCAAATTTGCATACCTTTGCTAGCAATTTTCTATAGGATATTTTCGAATGGTCGTTCGGATCGTTACCTTCCCTATAATATAATAATATATCATATAAGAAAAAAGGAAAAAGAAGAAAATGCACAAATATAAAAAAGAAGAAGAAAAAAAAAACAAATAAATAATTATAGTTTACTCATAATATAATCGCTATCTCCATTAATATTTATTGATAGTTCTGCTCTAATGAATTCAGTTTTATCGGATTGACGTAATAGAGTCAAAGATCAAGTTGCCCAGTTATAAATATACTTAAAATCGGCTTGGTAATAGAACGTATGAATTTGGAGTTTTACTGTAAGACTATAACAGTAAATATTATTTTTATTGAACACATCGTTTAAGTTTACGTCAGTTGATCACTTTTACTTATTCATCGTCTAAGTATGTAATTCATTCAGTTGTTACAATACATCGACTTTTATTTTCGACTAGATTCGTAGATCACGCAAACGTGTAAGTAGTATCATCAGAAAAATATACATTCTGACTGAGGACTATAACAAACAATGAATCTGACATTGACCATTGTCGATCAAAGATTGGAGAGAATCTTAAATGACAAATTATTATCTAACGATACCTTTAAATTGATATACATTTGAGAAGATTAGGAACGTTAAATCGTAATATTATCAATCGTAATAGTTAATTCGATAAGACCACAAACTATCAAGCTCCATGAATCTGAATTGCAATTATCTATTGAAAGAGAACGTTACTATCTTTTATCTTTTATCAAGGAAGAGGAAATAAATGAGAAAGCGTAGATATCTTTTTAAAATTCAAATAAATCTAATTAAAATTGTAGTAATCGCATTTATTACTTTTTTTTTTGTAGTATTCGTTCTCATTATTATCTTAGAAGCTTTCGTGTTGTCGTATTTTTAAACAATGTTGTTATATATCGTATTGTTAATCTATTATGCATGACATTGGAACATTACCGTCGCTCAATCGATAGAAATTTGTTTGCAACTAGCGACAATAGCCACGTTGTACAGATAATTTTTTATTTTTTTTTTACCTTTATCTATAGTAATCGTTATACGTGTTTGATATATCAAATAAGTATGTAACGAAAACAATGAAGACATCGTGAGGAATAGAAATATATATCTCATTGCGTAGGGCAAGTATTATTTTATCATTTGAGGAAATAAAATAGGTCACGTTCGTTGGATTTGATGAGTTTATTTAAAATCGAGATCACAGATCTTTTATGATCCTTTTCTATGGGTGGTAACCTTTGGGAGATGAAAACAAAAGATAGAGTCTCGAAAAAGAAGTTATGATTCAGGATACGAGATTTCGTTGTGGAATCAACGGATCATACGATAACGTTACATAATCGTACCATACTCTTGGAACCAATGAGCTTTATGAAATTTGTTAAGTTAGAACGAACAACATGATAATGTTCAAATCGAATTATTATTGTTTTCTTTTTTTTTTTTCAAACTTATCAACACGAATGCGCGAAACATTTATTTTCCCAATCAGATATGATCAATCTAATCTTTGTTCTGAGACATCATATTGAAATGTTCGAAGTTTGAACGGTTGGAATGTATCAGTAAAAAAAGAAAAGAAAGAAAAAAGAACTTTTCTTTTTGCTGAACATTCGAATGACTTGCGTCTAGCAACAGTGGATATACTTTACATAACAATGAAAGACAGAGATAGGTACAAACAGGGATTCTCAAATTTGACATCGTTTGAACGTTCGACCGGTATATACCTATCGTATCTTTCCTCAGTCATAATAGTTGGGAGTCTTTTCGTTTTCCGTAAAGTTCGTATCTAACCATGTGGTATATATTGGATGTTGCGTTAAAACAGACTCGTCTTATCATTTCGCTTCCATAAACGGCCCTAACGTGTTTCGATTGTTTTCTTTAACCACAAATTCTTTTCCTTTTTTTTACGTTTCGAATCATATAAATTCTTTTATTCGATTACATAGATAACGAAGAAGGTCAATGTACTTCTTATCGATTTTTCTATTTAGCAAGAATCGAGAATGGGTTATGAAAATATTACGAGACAATAATCTTACCAATGAAATGCTATTTCGTCGCCCTTGCCATCGTTCACGTTTTTGTCGAGTAGGTTGAAACTAATGTTGGTTTTGGCGCCTTCCATCCATTTAATAAATATTTCGCCCTTGGACACGTCAAAGTTGTATGAAAAAAACTTGTCATCCGTCGCCGGTGTCTCCCAATAAAATTTGTTCGCGATCTCGCTCCAGAACTTAACCGGATTTTTCACGGAGCTAAAAAAATATTTTTAATAAATACATTTATTTAAAATGAAATCAAACACATTGCAATTATTCGAAACTTTATGATGGAGGATCGATCTATCGATGATTGTTTTAACCGATAATAAACTTATGCAAATAAATCAATATATCTATGACATTTGAATAGATACTCTCTTCTTCCCCACAGTCTCGCATCTATTGGATCGATAACAGCTTTCTATTCCCATAGATTCCTTATTCGGGAGATTATGGATATTAAATAGAAAATAATTTTACAAATTATTTTACCACAATGCGTTCCTTATTTTTCACATATAATTATCAAGAAATTGTAATGATGGAATAATAATTGTCCCTTAATTTATCTAAGATCATACTTTACATTTGATTGACTCTAAGAGTAATCCAATTGAATATAAAACGAAGATTTTTAATTGTAATCAAATAATAATGACATTTATCTAAGCGATCATACTTTCTTTTTGATAATTTTATTTTCAAACAATCAAGCAAGTTCATTGTATAAAAATGATTTAATACTCTTATGATTTTTCCTATTTAGAAAAAAATGAATATATAAATAGAAATGAATAGAAAATCATATTTATGAAATTTGAAATAAAGAGAAGTGACCTAGAATCGAATCGCGCATGCGCCTTTAAAATCCATAAGAGCCATCGAGTTCGATCGAATTCCCCTGGCATCCCTTCTTTTGTACTTTATTCTCTCTCATCCTTGACCCTACCTCATATTCACCACCCATTGGATCCTTCGTTATAGAAACGAAATGTTGAAAATAACAAAGCCCTTCTCACTCACTTGTTATGCATCTGCCTGTATTGTTCCATACTCGAACAGTAAGCATTTCGCGCCAGCTCACGATTCGGATAGTATATCCTGTCTGCCATTTTTGAAATAAGTCCTTTCTTCCAACGTATCGATCTTTTTCCTTGCTTAGACGTATCTTCTTTGATATTTCTTGATTAGACGATTATCCTCGTAGGGATATCTTTGATTCTTTCTTTATTTTCTTTTTTTTTTCGTTCTCTTTTAATCGAGTTATAAATAATTAATAACGTTTAAACATCGAAACCCTTTACGAAAATTCACCGGCCGATCAATATTATGAAAGATGAAAGAAAAGGTAGTCGTGTCGGATTTGAAAAGGTCCCAATCGAGTCGTAGTTTCGATATGATCGAATAAGATTTAGGACGGATAATAAGGATAAGATCGAGATTACGTACGAACGAGGAAAAGGAGGAGGAAGCACACGGCTTTTAACCATCTGCACTCCGCTCTCTTAGACTTGACCGGTTGGGCTGATAAACCACGACTGATTCCGCGACGCTAAACAGGAGAGAGAGAAAGAGAGAGAGAGAGAGAGAGAGAGCTCTTGTGCTCGTCGTTGTTGAAGGCCGCATCGCGAAGCAAAGTGGGGGAGCTCGAGGGAGGGATCAGCGAAAATGTCAGGAGCGTAAAAATTGTCCGCTCGGATATTCCAACTTACGAACGATTAATTTTTAATCTGTCTAATTTTACTTATTTTCTTCATGAACTATATATTTTTTCTTCTTTTTCTTTTTAATTATACCGTTAAATATCTTTTTTTATATTAATTCGTCCCTTTGGAATAATATAAATTACAATTAATTCTTTTCTATTCTTCCACATTTTTTCTTATTCAAATCATCCATTTGATTAGACTTTAATACGTATTTTTACGTCATGAAAAAATTCATAAATTAATATTTTTCCGCTGAATCCGCATGTCTCCATTTTACTGTACTTTTCTCCGTGACAATTTATGCAAAGAAAATTTATATAGCTTTGTTCGCGTTTTCATGGGAACTGTATAAATTTATTTGCAAACGTGAGAACTCATATTCAAATGACATTTATCGTAAGAACACACTGTTATTTCGTAACAAGTAAGATAAATATATTATAACAACTTGTTTATATTATACGATAACACATTCCACATACAAACACACAAAGATTAAAAGAAATATCCATTCAATTATATTTAATTTTACGTAAGGACGATTATAATTAAAAACAAATAAACAAAAATAAAAAAGAAGAAAAAGACAAAACATGGAAAAAGAAAAAGCATTATTACGTTATTATTAAAATAAAAAAGAAAGCAAATAAATAAAATAAAACGATAATCCAAAATTAGCAGAACAAATAAACGATTCAATTTATGAATCATAGCGAATCATCCCGTGGCCCCTTTGTCTTTTGATGCACCCTTGAACATAAAGAGGATCGATAAACGCGCATACTTTCTAATTCTATTTTGAATATTCTTTCTTTTGCTTTTCTTTCATCCTTTTTATCTTTCTATTCATTCATCTATAATTTGTTATCATACTATATCACAAATCAGCATACTATTCTAGTCATTATTATAATATCGATTTCATATTTATGTTTGTAAATGTTACATTTTTATCATTTGAATAAAACGTGACACATAGATGTACTATCTTTCTATAGTAGTCAATATAATTCTGCGTTTGCTTTTACGATAGTAATTCAGTGATTAATCAAGGACTCTGTTACTCCTGAAGGACCCCGGATACGTATGCATTCTAGTATAGTTCTTATGTTTTATTAACTATCACGATATCGATCAAAAGGCCTCGATCTATGATTGAGACAAAGTAGCTTAGATTGATAAAAATACCAAAAGATCGAAGATTTGATTTTCTCTCTTTTTTTTTTTTTTTTTTTTTTAAGAAAAACGAATGTTCTGTAATATATACTTGAAGACTAAATGAAATGATAAAATAGTTTTATAGTAAATAATAAAAGAAAAGAAACAGCTTTAACATTCATCATCGCATGTGTCGCTTCTTTAACTATCCATCATTGCATGCTTCTTGTATCTTATTGATGACTTTAGTCACTCATTAAAATTTATAGAAAATTTGTGATGTAAGCATCTCTACGTTTATATTCTTGTTTCGAAATTTGTCAAATATTTTTTTTTATTTTCGTTATTCCAACATGTGCATTTATTTATATTTCTTTATATATTGAAATCCATACAACTCGAAGAAGAAAACAATAATTTACATCATGCGAAAGATATCAAAAGTTTTGTCATCATTGAAGTATATGTTCAGTTCATGATAAAGTAAAATTAGTCTGCATTGAAGTGTACGTTAAAGATAACTTACCAACCGTATCAACGAAGTCGATAATATTATCCACAGTCGCTAACGAAAGAAATCATTGAATCGATAAGTTGAATTTTCATAATTGACTTTTATATCAAAGCATAGATATTATCGACGTATCACGTACAACACGTGATCTTATTCAGTGGGCTTAAACGAGAAATATTATTTCTTTTTTTTTTTACATAAATACTGAAATTTGATTAAAATATTTAACGTATCATATTTCTCATAATAATTTAACATAATCATAAATACGTTGATATTTTGATAATTTAAATAAATTTACCATATTTTTATAATTTCATTTCAATTTCAACGTTCCCGTTCAAATATTTTCCATGCCAAGTTTCAAATAGAAAATTATGCGTAGAGCAGTAATCGCATAAGACAACGAAGACAATGAATATTCCATAGAGCGTAAAGTATACTTAACGTTTAATTTCATCAATTTCAATTGGCTTCTAAGCAAAACATTTATACGCAACAATCGGAGATAAGAATGCTTGGATGACTTAAGAAGAGGATACGTCTGAGAAGTACGAGGAAGGACGTTCTAAAGAATTCTTTGTTAATTAACTTGCAAATTACTCATCATTTCAAACAACAAACATTCACATTTCTAATTGGCCGGTCAATTTTACGTATAAAATACTTTTATAATTAAAGAAAAATATTTATTATAATAAAATATCATATTTAAAGGATACAGAGAATAATCTAAAAAGGGAAAATAAGAAGAAAAAAAATGTCAAAGCCGAATAAACCAATGTGTATCATCGTAAAATTCGACTCAGGGGTTGCGCGTTGATAAGATATCAGTATAAACACGAAGGCCAACTATTTTGATATAATATTCGAGCAGTGCATCCGAGGTCTTCGACCATTCGCGTTTCGTCGTTTGCCTCACAAGCTCGCTGTTCCCATAACACATTCTGCATACAAAGTATCGTTGACTGCCGCTGTACTCGATGACTTTTTACCCTTCCTTTTTAATTAACAGGTATCTCACGTATGCGATAGCTGTTCTCTTCTTCTTCTTCCTTTTTTTTTCTTCTTTCTGTCTTTTCTATCGCGCTTATGAGAAGACGAGTCGTCCTGGCGTACATATAAAGCCGCTCGAGGAATCCACCTCGACGAAAGATTTCCATTCCACGCTGAATCGCGTCAGAACGCGCTTTGAGAAAAGAAATCTAATTTCTGGTTTTTCTAAGATTTCGTCGGCGAGAACAGTGATAGATGTGGCAAGTCAAACGATAATACAGACAATCAAAGAATTTGATTAAGATCGAAGGATTTTCAAAGAAACGATTTAATCTTTTTGAAAACTGTTTATTTTGAATCATGACGATGACGATGAACCGATTATACGTTTTTCTTCTTTTCGCGAGTATCTCTGCATCGAAAAAGATACGTTACGACGGTCATAAACTTTACAAGGTCCATGTTGACAATCACAATAGTTTGAATGCCTTAATGAACATGCAAGAAGATGAAGATTATAATTTTTGGAATTTACCGAGGATGAATGACTCCTCGTTAATCGTTGTTGCTCCAAAAAGAATCGATGAGTTTGAAAAAATCGTTAACAGTACCAAAATGTCTGCCACGTTAATGATGGACGATCTTCAACGTTATATCGACGAAGAGAATCCGAACGTCGATGGTAGAGGCACTTTTGATTGGACAGCTTATTATAGACTCAACGTGGTATGACAATTATTTTCTTTTTAGTATTTTTCTTAATAATCACTATAAAGATTTAAAATTTCTTCCAAAATTTATTCGCCTTTAATTTTTTATAACACGACCGTGAATGAATATAAAACTTTGTTTTTTCTTTTCAAGGAACATTAGTTATAACGTTATAAAATAAGTATTTTAAGACGGAGATGCTTTCTGCAGAATTCTCATTATTCCGTCGTATAGTTTACGCGTAATAAAACGTGACAGGTCCATTAAACCGCAAGACCTTACAAGATCGACCCAATCAAAATCTTATAAATATTGAGAATAGGTTTTAAAACTTATTGATCGAAAAATTAACAAATTTCTTGAAAAATCAAACCGAAATATGTTTTTGAAAGAATCATAAAGCTGTAGCATTATGCAAAAATCAATTTTTCCTTTTTTCTCTTTTTCGGAATTTCCTAATGCCCTTAAAATATAAATTCCTCGTTTTACTTCTTTTTTTTTCATGGAAATTTATATTTGTTTAATTTGAGATATATCAATGGATGGAAAGTCTCGCTCAGGAACATTCTAAAATTGTTAAAATTGTGAACGGTGGTATCAGTACCCTTGGGACGCCTATAAAAGGTTTAATGCTTCGTTTTAATCCTAATCAAAATACGTCGATTTTCTTGGAAAGTGGTATTCACGCGAGGGAATGGATATCGGTGGCCACAACTACATACGTGGCAAACGAATTGATATTTAACGAAGATCCTGCTGTTAGGACTTTGGCGGAGTCCTATATTTGGTACATATTCCCAATTTTCAATCCAGATGGCTACGAATATTCACATACTACGGTAAGAATGAATCTCGGTTTCGTTATCAATTAAACAAACAAAAAGATCGGATAAAGATAAGCGTATTGCAAATCGGTATCACGATCTTTATCGATTTCTTTAATCAATTGTCTTCTTTATAACCTTATTAATAGTCTTAAACAAACTTAAACGTTTTTATCGACAAAAAGATATGAGTGCAATCGTTCGACGTAAAAAAGAAAAAAAGAAAAGAAAGGAACAAATAAAGGAAAAAAAAAAAATATATAAAACCCGTTGAGAGATATCGGATAAAAATCTCTATCAATTGTCGTTTACGTACGATCATATGCAATAATTGATCGATCAATCGATCGATAACCAAATAAGCCTTTTCTTTCCTTTGATCGTACGTAATCGTTTTAATGATACGCATTTTTTAATCGAGATTTAATTATAATATGAAGGTCAATCTATTCGAAGTATACTTTAATAGGAATTAATTTCTTTTTTTTCTTTTTGTTACGCCTACTATATCAAATATTTACAATCAATGAAATTCTAAATCAAGGTGAAATGTTCGATCAAATGACCGAACGCGATAAGATGTCGAATTCCAAAAGGCTAAAAAAAAAGGAAACAAATTTTAAGTGCCAAGTACAAACGATAACGATACAGATATTTCTTTTTTTAGAATCGATTGTGGAGGAAGAATTTGAAACGATACACGCTGAGATGTAAAGGCGTCGATCTTAATCGTAATTGGGAATCCCATTGGGCAGGTATATCCAAATAATTAATCATCAAATAAATTCATACACAAAATCGTACACTATTTCTTTATATTATTTATTTCCAATCGATCGCGTAGAAATAGGAACAAGTTCTAATCCTTGCGCCGAAACATATCCAGGACCCGAAGCATTCTCTGAAATTGAATCGAAGTCTATGTCAAGGTTTCTAAAAAGTATACCGGAAAAATTGACGGCTTATCTAGCCTTCCACAGTTTCAGCCAATTGTTGCTTATACCGTTCGGTCATACCAATCAGAGAATAGACAATTACGACGATCTTATGGAAATTGGAAAGTTCTCCGTTAAGGCTCTATCCAAGAGATACAGTACCGATTACACCGTTGGGAACGTAGTCGATGTTATTTGTAAGCATACTATTGTATGTTTTGTAAACATACTATTGGATCTCTTTTTTACACGATACTGTGTAAAAAAAAAAAAAAAAGAAAAAGAGAAAAGATTGCATAAAACATGTCCGTGTTGAAATTTTTAATTGACTTAAGAAGAGTATAAAATTTGTGTTAAATTAACGCACTTGTGCAAATTGTATAAATGGCAATTTAAAATATGGAAATGTATTAACTCATAACATTTTATTTAACAAAAACACGAAAGAAAAATTAACGCATTGGAGACAAAGAAAAAGAAAAAATATTTTTTAAATAAGTTAATTATTAGCGTCTGTTTTTGCAATCGTGTAAAATCGTAAGTAATAAAAATAAAAAGAAAAGAAAACAGGAAAAAAAACAAATAAAAAGCCGTGTAACTGTGAATCGTAAAAAAAGGAAGGAAAAGAAAAAGTATCGCGTAGAAAGAGACTCAAGGTCAAACAATGTATGTTTATCCACGAATGAATCTAATAAAAAAAAAATCATATACTATCGCAGTATATAAAAAACTTGTTCAGTAATTTATTCCTTTAAAATTATATTCACAGATCCGGCAGCTGGTGGTTCGATGGATTGGGTCCGTGCCGCAATTGGTCCTCGTATAACTTACACGTACGAGCTTCGTGATAAAGGCCAATACGGTTTTTTGTTACCAGCTAATCAAATTATTCCTACGGGAGAGGAAACGATGGATTCCTTGATCAGCATGTTTCAAAAAGCATTGGATCTTGGATATGGATCACGATCATGATTAATCCATTTTAACAAATTCATAATTGAAATTAAATTTTATTTGCAAATTTTTTTCTTTAACGCAACAACTTTCTTTTATCTTTACTATAGCGTTTATTAAATCAATTTTATCTTTTAATATTATAAATGCTATATTATAAATAACGAAAAATTACGTCAATATCAACAATAATATTATATGTATAAAAATAAAATGTAAATAATGGTCTCATCGATCGTCGTCTGTTAAAATATTAATCGAATTGCTTATCCGAATCGATTATAAAATCGAGTGGTAAGATAAGTGGACTTAATTAAAAATGGATTTAATTAAGAAACAAACTCAAATACTTTGTATATCTAATAATAAATAGATTTCATTTTAATATACGTTGATTTATTTCTATATATAATAAAATATATCACTCACCCTTTCGACCCCGCCGTTCTGATTTATTATTAATAATCTTATAGACTTATATAAGCCGTTGTATCTACGAGATGCGTTATCAAGAATAACATGACCTGAATATTTCTAATTAATCCATTATTTGATCTTTCAGAAGAAATTATTGTATTCGACCAATTTTTCTTACCAATTAAGATTTTTTTCAATCGAAGAATCATACCGTTGATCGGTGTGATAAGTAATCATGTTTAAAAAACAAATAGAAATCTTTTCAATAGATTAGAAAGTAATTAACTAACGACATCGTAGAAAAAAAATCGATCGATCATCGATGCGTCGACGTCTCAAGAGTTTTTTTTTTTGAATGACAGATAACGATATTAACGATGGAAAATACACACTTGGTTAATCTCCATTTTCTTTTTAATCTTCATTCGTAATTCTCGTAACAGAAAAAGCAAAAAACAAGAACTAAAATACGAAAAAAGGGAGGGAAACGAAAAATGGAAGAAAAAGAAATAAAAGAAAGAATATATTCTGTTCTCGATTAAATCGAGCCAAAAGTGAAATCAAACTAAAATAAATCGATAAGGAAGAATAATTTTATATTTTGGTAGCGTTTTAAATTTATGGGAGGTCAATTTTAAAAGAAAATTTATTACGTTGGCCATAAAAATCACGATCATCATCAATTGGATTATGAATAATTTTTCCTCGATTGTTCCGATTGACTAGATAAATAATTCGTTCTACAGACCGCGCGAACGATAAGAGGAGATTCACAGATCGATCGATGTCATTTTTTAAATGAAGTATAAAAGAATGATTACCGATATCTTGGTGCCGTGTGCAGGTGTTTCTCTTGGTTTAAATAGCAGGTCCGATTATCGAACAGGCACAAACTTGATTAGTTCTCAAAGAGGGTAAGACGAAAAACGAATCGTTTCATGACTCTTGGTTTAAAACAAGTTTGTACTGACGAATAACTTTATTAATCTTATTATTTCTTCATTTTTTATTCATTCTTTCTTTTCACAGAGCTTTCAATCATGTATAAGTTCCTTGTTCTAACGTTGGTCACCTTGGCGGCAGCCCAAAAGGCATCCTATGAAAATTACCAAGTCTTCAGTATTCTTCCATCGACGGAATCACAATTGGAAATTCTTCGTCAGATCGAAGATCACGATGGTGTAGGTTAATCCTAGATCGTAAAATTCTTCAAACGAAGAATTAGATAGATTGCTAATAATTATAATTTGATTTTTCGATATATTACAATAATACCTTTTCTTCTTCTTTCTCTTTATAGTTCTCACTCTGGAAAACACCAACTCTGGTAAACATGACCGTGGACGTTATGGTAGCACCGGACAAGTTAGCAGATTTCTTCGATCTGATGAATGTACTTGGTACATCCTATGAGAAATTCATCGACAACGTTCAAGACTTGATCGATTCTGAGATGCCGAAAGAACAGTTAGCCAGTTTAAATGGCTTCAGCCTTAACACGTATCACACGATCGAAGAAATTTACGCACATTTGGACAATCTCGCTAGAGATCATTCTGACAAGGTCCAGATCATCGTTGGTGGATCAAGTTACGAGGGTCGTCAAATCAAAGGAGTGAAATTGAGTTTAGGAAAAAACAAACCTGGCATAGTAATTGAGGGTGGAATTCACGCGAGAGAGTGGATATCGCCTGCCACCGTTTTGTACATTATCGATCGTTTGTTGAACAGTGCTGATTCTGAAATTAGTTCACTTGCCAAAGCATACGACTGGTACATCTTTCCTAGCGTCAATCCCGATGGTTATGTTTACACGCATACCAAAGTACGTTTTTTATATATTATTTATATTACAATATAAGTTATTGCAATAAATTTAGATGACAGATTGAATTATTAATACATTTTAAATTTGTTTTGCAGAATCGTTTGTGGAGAAAAACGCGCAAACCTTACTCGGTCTTTTGCTATGGTTCCGATCCAAACAGAAACTGGGAATACAGATGGAACAGTTAGTACAAAAAGGAATTTCATTTCTAAGGACAAAAACGAAGGATTATTTAATCATTTAACTAATCATTTTTTTAGCCGGTGGCGCCAGTTCGAATCCTTGCATGGAGACATACGCCGGAAGTTCCGCATTCTCTGATATCGAAACAAAGAGTCTGTCCCAATACCTTCAATCGATATCTGACAAGTTCTTCGCGTACATCTCTTTCCACAGTTACTCGCAATTGTTGCTCTTTCCTTACGGTCACACGAGGGATCATCTTGAGAATTATAATGACTTGGTAAGAGAAGTTTTTCTTTTTTTTTTTTTTTTTGTTGAGCACGATTAAAAAGAGAGATTATGATCCAGCGATTGTTTAATTGACGGAATTTTTCTTTCTTCCTTTTTTTCGATTTTTTTTTTATTTTCTTATTTTCTATATCACAGTTGGCGGTCGGTAAGAAGTCGATAAACGCACTTGCTAAAAGGTATGGAACTTCTTATCGTACTGGAAACATTGCCGAAACTATATGTAAGTGCAAGAAAAAATTGTTTTTAATTTTTAATTTTCTTTTATTTTATTTTGTATTTCCCTTAACATTACACGTGTCATTTATAGACATCGCTACCGGAAGTAGCGTAGATTGGGTCAAAGGAAAAATGAAAAAACCAATTGCCTATACCTACGAATTGCGTGATACAGGAAGATACGGTTTTTTACTTCCGGCAAATCAAATCATTCCCACAGGAGAGGAAACTATGGACTCTTTGGTAGCTTTGTTCAAAGAAGCGGCTGCACGAGGTTATCCGCAATGAAGAAAAAGAATTTTGATGTAACGCATAAATGTCATTAGTGTAAATATCCCAGTACAAACTACATTATGTTAATATGACGTAGCGTAATTCGTCTGAAAATTTGCATAGATTTTATTATAAGATATCAATGAACGTTTTCTTAATTTTTATTATTTTTTCTCCCTTATTCTTTTTCTTTTATGTTTAACGAGAAAATAGATTTTTGTATTTGAAAAAAAGAAAAAAAAAAAAACACACTTCAACGCATTTTAATATCGTTATCCATTTCCTTGTCCTTTTAAATTAAGGCCATTTTCGTTAAATGCAATTTCACGTTAAATGATGCATTATAACGATGTTGTTGTATAGATAATAAATATTTTAAATCAAAAAAAATCTACGTATATAACACAATGATACAATATATCGTTATAATTTTTTTTATGCACTCTCTGATCCCAAAGAAATTTGCAACCACCGATTAATCAATAATTTCAACGATAACGATCATTTACAGAAATGGCTTTTAGCGATAGCCTTGAGCTCTTTTCTTGATATTTTTTCAGAGGGTGTATATGGCATTTTTTCTAAAAATATCACACCCGCACGTAGATGATTACGCTCAGTCATATTTATCGCCACCAATTCTTAAAGTTCTTGTTCGGTTACCTATATGTTAATTAGAATTTGTGAAATGGCTTGTTTAATTTTCTATCGAATATTTTAAAATACAATCGTACCTTTGAATCGTGAAATTTGATAACAAAAGCGTTGGGATGCTCATCGTCCTGTAGATTAGGAACTCCTACAACCGCAGTCTCGACAACGTCGGGATGAGTTTGCAACAGGTTCTCAATCTCGCACGGTGAAACGTGATAACCTCTGTATTTTATTATCTCTTTCAGTCTATCAACAAAGAAAAATTGGCCTTTCTCATCGTAATAGGCGAGATCACCAGTATGAAACCATCCTTTCGTTTATGATGAATAATTAGATTAAACGAGTTTTTCTGTAATTGATCATATTTTTCTTTTGTTTTGTTTTTTCTTTTACCATCAGCATCGATCGCATCCTTGTTTGCCTGTGGATTTTTGTAATAACCCTTGGTCATCATTAGCGATTTTGCTAAAAGTTCACCAGTCTTGTTTGAACCCAATGTATTTCCGGTTTCTACATCGATGATATTGACTTGAACGTTCTTAGACACCGTACCAATTGATTTCGGTTTGTGATATGGCATTTGAACCGTTATAGAATCACACATTTCAGTAGATCCTAAGAAAATTTAAATAATATTATCGACACATTGAAACCTGTAACGTACTTCATTTGAAAATCTTGAGCTAAATACTGGTAACGTAGTTCTACTTTTATGTGTATCTGCAAAAAATGAGAAACGTATAGATACTACTACTTTATTTGCAGATCATTTTTTTAAATTCCGCTATGTAAAAATAAATGTTTCGTTGGATACCATAGATAAAGAACATTATTATTATAATATAATATTAAATTTTTATTGTTGATTTGTTTGTTCAATATCGTTTAATTTTATTAAATTTTATTGTTAAACGTGTTATATTGTAAAATTATTTTTTAATTCAGTAATATGTTTTATATTGCAAGTTATTAAAGTTATTGTATAAAACAAATCTGTACAAAATGTTATCAAGTTTTACGTTACATAATTAATTAATTTCCAAACATATATATATATATATTATTGAATTTAAGGAGCTCTTTCAATTTCAATTTTTCCAGTAATTTTTCATCAAAAATTTTTTTTACTTTTAATGTTAAACAACAAACGATTATAAGCATGATACATCAAGATACAATATTTTTTTATATTCACACATATTTACATAGCAAAATTTTGTGGTATTTAGTTATAGAATTTAAAAAATTATAATGTATGTGATTAAGCTAAGCATTTCGCCTGATAAACGTTGTGTAGTGAATGTAAAAAATTCTTGGTTTAAAATGATGATTTTTTGGACAGATCAAAACGTCGAATTTATTATTTTCCTCTTACCGTACAGTTGTATAATCGTCGCATTAATCAAGTTTTCCTTAAGCGTTCTTTGACTTTCCGCGTTAAATATACCACCAGTGATAAAGATATTTTCAACGCTAGATTAGTCGTACTTTTTAAGGTATCCTGATTTCAGCATTCTATTCGTCATGCTAGGTGACAGAAACAGCCATGTCACCTGTCAATTCAATCATTTATTTTTTCATTTAAGATACACACACCACACACATACATAACTATTAATTGTAGGACCCTTGAAAATAGGCAACACATAATGTTTCTTTGCTATTAGTAAAGAAACTGTAAACATATTTCTCTATATTAAAGTTCTGTGTAAAAGGTTTGCATATCACAGGGAGCTCGATGGCATTTGCAATAAATACGATCATGAAAGTGTAAAGCGTCGAACTTTTTAAACGATATTAATTATTCCCATTAATTATTTTACATTACATTACATTTCATGATTTTACCTTATACCTTTCTATGATTTTACACATCATCTCCTCTTCGAATTTAGGATAAAGGAGTCTTTTGTAATAATTAATCGTGGAGTTCAACGTTAACTGCATTCCAGTGACCCAAAAATACGGTGTCATCCATAATGGAATATTACAAATTTTCAAATTCTCGGAAAAGACAGCATGATACAAACAAGCGTAATGGGAAATTTGTACTTCTTTTAGGAAGTCCGATCGTACCTGATGAGTAAGCGATTATCGCTGTATCGTAAACCTTATCGACTGGTGTACACTCAAAATTATCCACGTCAGATTTCCTATGATAAAATCCCTCCCTCGAGTACTTTCAAAAAGGGAATAGCATTCGAAGCATTACCAAAGACGACGATCTTGATGTTGTTATTCTCGAGTTTCGTTGCTTTGATTAATATGTCAACCAAACATTCTTTCGTGAAAACAACTTTTGCATTAGATAATTTCATGAAAAAACATGCCTCTCCTGAAAATGATAATATTAAGTAATATCGATTATTTCTTTATTAACGATTGAGAAAATTGAAAGGGAGGCTCATGTACTTATATCCATTTCGGTGTTCCAGAGAGTAAAAATTATTGCCAAGCTGAAGCTAGCAAAAATTGGTGCAAAACTGTCCATAATATTCGAACTGCAAACGGCGACCACGTCATTAGCTTTAATTCCTTGTTGACATAACCATAGAGCAAATTTTACAGTACGATTAAACATTTCGCCAAAAGTATACGTTCTCTTCAGTAATCACATCAATCTGTTTCGGTTGATATTAATGATTTATCAATTTTGTTAACAAAAATAAATAACAAATAAATATACAAAAAATTAGTGTAAATGGAATTTTCCGATCAATGTTCCGTTTCAATGTACATTATCCAGACGATGAGAAAAAAATATTTTTAAGAAATATATTGTACGTCTTTATAAAACGTGTGGAAATGTATATTTTTATTAATGTGTATCGAAGAATCAACAAGAATATTATTTTTTCAAAAGTTATCGATATTTTTTGCGATCTCGCTGATATAAATTTTACATAAAACTTCATTTTGTGGAGATCAAGGTCATATTTACGTCATGCTGTTATACATGTCCTAACGAATTTTTTAATCAGTTACAATATGCAATAGACATATATATAGTTGTATTCAAGATAACATATAACCTTGAAAACTTCGAAAAAAATGATCTTTGAGAAATAATATTCTTGTCGATTCTTTGATACCATTCATATTACACTCAAAAAATACTTTTTACATCATCACAATTTGACGAGATATTTAAGTGGTCTTATTTAAATAGATCACCCTGTATATTATTTCGTGCGATTAATTAAATACATATTAAAAAATATTATGTACGTACTAACATCGTACTTGATGTTAATACGAAGACACATTACTTTATCCCAAATATTAGTTATTGGAGATTCTTACTTACCTGACCAACGAAGTCGGGTTTAGCCTTCATTCGATCTAACAATAACTTTCCGATGTTTGTGTATTCCAAGGATACAGGTTTTTTTTTTATACCTTTCAATATGTTATCTTTTGTACTGAAATTGGATGTACTCTGAAATAATCATTTGAAATGATATTGGAAAGATTTATTTCATAATTAATCTGAACCGATTGTGTCTCTTAACTCGTTAACCGTTATATATGTACATACATATGTATATTTTAACTTGATCACACTTAACGATCAATGATGTTCTTCAAAATTTAGATTACTTAGAAAATGAAATTCGACTTACGTTTATTAATTTATCGACTACCATAATTATCGGCTGTAATATAAATTTTTCAATGGATAATATCTTTGCACTGTAGTACTATAATCTATCAAGCGATCTGAAAGACAAAAAAACGATTTAAGTAGATTTTGATATCAGAACCGTATTCCACGACTTCTAAGTTTCGACTGTTAACAAAATCAAGTTAACTTTCTTCTTCTAGAAAATGCGTAAGACAAGTGATTGGAGTATTCTCTTATCTCCTACCACCACCATGCTCACGTCTACGTCACATAGTAATTTAAATTTACAGCTTTCTCCATTGAAATGTCAATACATCTTTCACAATATAGCTATTATTTCTTTCAAATACTTTTAAATAAAAAGCATGTGTAATGAAAATTAATCTAATCAAAATATGTATTAATATTATTCATGACAAGAAAGAAATGGATTTTTCTTGCATTTGGGTCTATTCATATGTCAACGAGACAAATGTGTACGATAAGAAGACCAGCAAAATAAATAGCGTGATATGTGAAAGTTGATTGTAAAAATTGTATTTTACAAATTAATAATCTGTCCATCCCCCAATTGTAAATGGTGAAATATAAATAATCTGTCGACTCTGAAAATCGCATACATGCATATGTTTTTAAAGCTAATCACATAAAAACAAATCTGGACGTATTAAAGATAAGCGTTACAGATTGTTTAAATAATATATATATATATTCAACTACCGTTAAATATATAGATCTTCTTTTATCTTAGAAAGGAAAGATAATAAATATAGTCGATTTATCGTAGAAAGGTATACTTAGTAAATGACAACATGTTTTGTCTTTATTCGAGAAGCGTATCGATGAAAACGAAACGGAACTCGAATAATGTTTGATAACTATTGAATATCGATGGACTTAATTAATTAATTAATTTTTCTGAAAAAACCTTTATTACCCTGTTCCCTCTGTTATTTGATTTAAGAGTAAATCAGTGGACATACAAGCGTAACAGTTAAAAGATAATATACAAAGAACGTAATATTGTTTCAATTATCCTAATGGGTGATAGAGTAGCATTATTTCTTGAGCGTGCTTGTCTTACTGAAGGGAAACAAATCAGATCGCAGTAAGTATATATAATATATGAGTCATTGATTACAAAAATGGCCTGAATCATATATTTTAAAAGATACCTTCGTGTCTAAAAATAATGGTATTGTCAACGACGAGATACTTCTATATCATTTTATTTCTCCATTCAAACGGTACTGCTATATATCATAACAAATTTTTATGCCGCAGATAGTACTATCACGTCTATTGTACGATCGTGTACGATGGTAAGAGAAACGTTCGAAGCATCAAACAGGGTGATATTGTAGAAGGTTGGTAGGGGTTGATGGTCTAGACTTGATTTTTAATTTTTGTTATAGCTCGATAAGTTATAATCGTATCAATACCATTAAATAATACATATGTCTTAAATAAAATGTTATTACGATACATTGTAATAAATAAAGCTAGAATAGGGTGCATCATCAAATGCCCTGCGTAAGGATAAGAACGAGCGGAATTAGAATTTGTGAAAATTCATATGAAAACTATTGATCTCTTACCAAAATCGTCCTCGAAATAAATCAACCAATATGAGTATATATAGTCATGTCGCTCGGTGGTCCCCTCCCAAATCTAATCGAATGAGAGGCAACACAACCACCCTTCAAGAACAGGGAGAAATAGAGTCGTCAAAAGAATTTATTCAGATATCACGTCTGTTACTTGTTCTTTTAAATAAATGGCTTTAATTTATACGATAAATCTAACGAGTCTTTGTGTGGATAGCGGAATTCCAATTCTAAGTCGATAACGATTCCAAGAATCCTCCCGACGGTTTCTTTAGTTGAATTTTGTATCCTTCGCGTTTTGCCACAAAGAAATTTCTTTCTTGTACGAGTACTCCAGTTTTTGACATCCAAACAAAATTTTGGATCAATCTAGGGTAAAATCGCAATTATCGACGTTCGCGAAGTGGTAAATAAGAATACTTAAATTCCTCGCAAAGTTCCTTCTTTTCGATTACAGAGTCTACGCGATTCAACTAAGTATAAGAAAGGTTGGAGATTGGAGAGACTATGTACTTACGAAAGAACATTTGTACTTCCTCCTATACAGATCTGATATAAAATAAAACATTCGTGAACTTTCAAAATAAAGATTGTGTTAGAAATGTTTAAGATAATATAAAAAATATATATAAGAAATGCATCTTCCCTTATCGAATGGTATCGCAATAGTATTTATATCTACTGCAGACCCCATTAGGAACCAGAAGGAAAGATTTGAATCATTAAAAATAAATTTCACAGCTTCTACTTTTTTCTCTCTTCTTAAATTTTTATCAATTCCTTTCGATTTTCTGGGTGAAAGCGATTATTTTTTCAATAATGTATAAAAGCTCTTTTGAAAGTTCACGATTAAACTCCTCTAGATTCATAGAGTGATCAGCTTATCACGCATCCGCCATCGTTCTTGTATACAAACAATTCCATTACGTAATGTATAAATTCAATACTATCAAATATTTCTAACGCCAATAGAGTGACCCGTGTTCTGCGTTTAGATCGGTACTTAGTGTGTAAATTAGGCGAGTATAAAGATCCCATAATGCGACGATTTTCGCCGTTCACATTAAGCCACGCATTTGCCATCGTTCTTTAATACGAATAATTCGATAACGCGATGTATAAATTCAATAACAAATATTTATAGACTTTAAGAACAGAAGTCGCAAACCTAACAGTATTTGTTACATCTAAAACAAGTTACACGTGTTCAGTCACGACATAAAAAAAATTATCCAAAAGATTTTCCAAGATGGAAAAAGGAATTCCGTGAATCCTATATTACCACCAATTTCCAAAAGTATCATCTTCTCTTTTATGTAAGTGTAACGCTTATGTTCGGCGATCGATCAGTAGAGATAAAAACTTAGTCTAAAAGAAATCTCAATATTCACATTGAATTTTAATGGAAAAGTGTTATGTATATACCAATAACGAATAAATATTTTCCATACATAGTATAATACATTTCGCATAGCAATATCACATTTTAAAAGACTCCAATTGTTGCACATTCTAAATTAGCGATCACAAAATTCGTATTAACGATCAATCGACCCGATAGCTTTTAGCCATTGCTTTAAGGTCTTTCCTGGATATTTTCCTAGAAGCTGTATACGGCATTTTTTCTAAAAATATCACACCACCGCGTAAATGATTGCAATCCGCCATGTTCTTTGACACCAATTCTTGGAGCTCTCGTTCAGTTACCTGGATGTTGGGTAGAATTTAATAAATAATTAAATTATCATCAGGTTTTCTTAATTTTTTTCATAGAATCGTACCTTCGAACCGGGAACTTTGGTAACAAAAGCAATGGGATGCTCATCGTCTAGAATATGGGGAATACCGACAACCGCAACCTCGACTACATCGGGATGAGTTTGCAGAAGACTCTCAATTTCGGATGGAGAGATTTGAATTCCTCTATACTTCATTGTCTCTTTCAATCTATCGATAATGAAAATTTCACCGTTCTCGTCGTAATACGCGAGATCTCCTGTATGCAACCATCCTATCGTTTAGACGAATGATTAGGATAATCGACTAAAAGAGTTTTTCTAATAAATAATTTTTATCTTTTTCTCGCTTTACCATCATCATCGATCGTATCCTTCGTTGCTTGAGGATTATTATAATAACCCCTCATCATAGTTAACGATTTTCCCAAAAGTTCACCCGTCTTGTTTGGGCCCAATGCACATCCAGTTTTTACGTCGACGATTTTGATTTGAGCATTCCTTCTTACCGTTCCAACGCTACCTGCTTTGTGATGTGGCTTTTGAGCCGTTATAATTCCACAAAATTCGGTCATTCCTAAGAAAATTTACATGATTCTATTAAGAACTTTGTTTACGACAAAAATTTCCAAGAGATTTTCGTCATCTTACCAAAAATTTGTATGACGTCGGCACTTGGAAAACATTCTTTAAGCTTAATTTGACTTTTTGCTGTAAATATAGCACCACTAAGATTCAATTTTGAAATACTAGACACATCATACTTCTTAAAATACCCTGATTTTAATATTCTATTCGCCATGCTAGGTGACAAGAACAACCATGTAACCTATAAACCAAGGATTTGTATTTTCATGTAAAATACATATATTAAGATTGGTAAAGTCCCTTAAAATAGGAAATCCATCTTGAATTTAGACTTTTTTTAGTAGTAAGAAATCTTTCAAAACCATATAAACATAATTTTCAGCATAACAGTTGCATACGATTATATTGCATATTTTGAAGAACTCCAATCTTAGTTGTTGAATTATGCAGTGTTTGTAACCAATACCATTAGCAATAAATGAAAGCTAATTTATCTTCAGGCATTAACTATCAGAGGGACATAAACTACCTCGTCTATAAATTTACATTACATTATAGCTACTCGGCTTACCTTATACTTTTCTATGATTTTACACGTCATCTCCTCTTCGAATGTTGGATAAAGAAGTCTTCTGCAATAATTCACCACAGAACTCAATGTTAATAATATTCCGGTCATCCAAAAGTATGGCGACATCCACAATGGAATTCCTTCGGCATTGAAATCACCCGGCAAGAGTACATTACTCAAAAGTGCGAAATGCGAGATTTTAACTCCTTTAGGAAAACCAGTTGTACCAGACGAATAGAGAAAGCCTGCTGTATCCTGAATGTTATCAACGCTCGTACATTCAAAATTCTCCATATCGGACTTGCTATGACCTTCAAGGACTGTCGAAAAGGGCAAAGCATTCGAATCGTTACCAAATACGACGACCTTGATATCATAATTTTCAAGTTTTGCCGCTTCCAGTATCGTCTCTACCGAACTTTCGTCCGCAAAAGCAATTTTTGGACCGGATAATTTCATAAGGTATCTTGCCTCTCCTAAAAATTATTAGATAAAGCCGAAATTTCCTTTTAAACTACTTCCAAAATTAAAAGGGACTTACGTATATTCATTGCAGCGTTCCAAGGAGTAAAAATAGCTGCCAGGCAGAAACTGGCGAAAATTGGTGCAAAACTGTCCATAATATTGGGAGTGCATACGGCGACCACATCGTTAGCTTTAATTCCATGTTGTCTTAACCATAGGGCACATTTTACAGTCCGATCAAACATTTCGGCAAATGTATATGTCTCTTCGGTGATAACGTCTATCTGTTACGATTGTTATTAACTATCGATTAATAATTTAACTCGTACATTTTTGTAATAAACGATATACAAGAAATTGGACCCTGTAAATTGAACTGATTATATGGCAAAATGAAATTACGAAATGTTACGTTCTATAATATTTCACCTTCCAACATATTATTATTATGTTTATAAATGTCATTAACATTATCATTATCATATTTTTATCTTCATCATCAACGCCATTATTATTATTATTATTATTATTATTATTATTTCCCATTTAATAATACTTAATTATTTTTAATTATGTATTATTATATAATACAGCTTCTTATTGTTGGAGAAATATAGCTTCCTATCGTTTTAATAGCATTGCCCTTGTTCAAGAAATGATTCACCGTTATCTCTAGTTATCTCTATTTTCAAGGTTCATCGGTACGATTTGTGTAACTAGTATAATAATACCGACATAGTTTATACATAGTGATATTTTATTTGATACGATGTATTACCTCGTTATGTTCATTACTTACCTGACCAACAAATTCGGGTTTAGCCTTCATTCTGTCCAAAAGTAACTTTCCGATGTTCCTATATTCCGTAGATAAAGGTTCTTCTTTCCCTTTCAATACATTATCTTTTATAATAAAGTCGGTGTCACTCTGTAATAATCGATTGAAATGATTGATATAGGATGCGTTTACTCTTAAATGTATTTAGATCGATTATGTCTTTCAACTTGTTACGCGTTATTAAATTATTTCAACTGCACATATTTTACTGCACACGATCAAAGATCTTACTTAAAATTTGGTTCGCATAGAAAATAAAATTTTTGGAAAAATTTTGTGTACACTTACATTTATCAATTTACAGGCCATAATTGTCGATTATACACTTTCTATTGGGGATAAACTCAATTATACTGTAATGTATGTAGATCTTATGAACTGATAAATATGATCAAAGTGCGTTTTTGCGATTAGTATTGCATATCACGAAATATTAATTGCAACTGTCGAAATGATCTCTATTTTTTTTCTTCTCGACAATAGGTTGTATTAACTGAGTTATCTCCTACCACTATTATTATCACGTTAATATAGCGTAGCAATTCACAAGAATGATAGTCCGTTATTTCTTTTTAACGACGATATAATATCTTTTATGATGATAAAATTTTTTTTTAACATTTAAAAATGCTACAAAACACATAGTATGAATATTCGCCCAATCACCACTATGAACAAAAATGAATTAATTGTTGACAATTACTGATAAAAAAAAATATCTATTTCTCGTATTTTTTACTATCTACATGAACGCCAACTGTTCAAATATGTGATAAGAACTGCTAAATACATAACGTAAAAGTTAAAAGTCGATCGTAAATGTTCTCTTTTATCGCTTAAAAATCTATCAAAACGAACAGATTTGAACTATTGGTCAAATATTTAAATGCAAATAAATGTAAATAATGTAAATAAGTATCAATATTTTAAAGATCGTGGACTTATGAATATCATTAACACTATTCATATAAAACCGATTATCGTTACATATATAGATCCTCTTTGATAGTAAAAAGAAAAGATAATAAATATAGTCGTCGGTTCATCATACACAGCTATAGTTACAAAATAACAATTTTTTTATGTTTATTCGTTAAACATAATTATTAAATGCGATATAATAGATAAATAGTAAAAGTGAAACAAAAATTGGCGTAATTATTGATTATTTATGGATTATCATTTTTTATGCAAAAAACTTTATTACCATGTTTTTCTCTTATTTGACTCATGAGTAAATAAAATGATACACGGGTAACATATGAAAGATCATTTAAAATGGCCGGAAATTGCTTCAATTATCCTAGTGACCGATATTATAGCACTATTTCTTATACGTGCTCGTCTATTTGAAGGCACAAAAATTAGATCGCAATAAGTGTATATAATGAATAAGCAATTTACATATAAAAAATGGTATGAAGAAAAATTTCTCTATAATTGTATTCATTTCTTTAAACGGTGTTGCTTGATATAGAAAAATTTATTTATATCATGGAAATATTGATGTTGCGTTGGCAATTAAAAGATTACGGATTTTGTCGATAGATTCTTATTTAAAAACCGCTATTACTTAGTTGCCAACCCAATACTATTACGTCCGATGTGCGATCGTGTCGTAGACATTAACACTAATGGCGGAAAAGTCGAGTATGCCGACGGAGCAAGAAGGTGAACTAGAGTAGACGATTGAGTATCATTAATTGAATTTTTCATTCTCTGCGCTTTGCCGTAATGTCCAATAAGAGCTCTAAATTTATATATCTATTATGACCTCTAAATCAAGTAAATTGATGGTAATAGTTTATGTAATGTCACAGGTTTTTACGTAATTTATTTTCATTAAATTTCTAAAGTAACAAACTAAAAAATTGAAAAAATCGAAAAACAAAAAAAAAAAAGAGAAAACTGGGTGTAAAATGGTAATAATATTAAATATGTTTAAAAACTATATTTAATACATGAGTCATGAAAATGAACAATACGTTAGAAAATACAAAAAAGAAATTTACCAGAATATAAATATTAAACCTTTCGCTTCGAGCGCCGCTTATAGGCGGCACCCGCGAGATGACCTGTGGGTATGAGCGCCGCTTATAGGCGGCGACCACGCGATGACTCCTGGGTCCGTCAACCCGTTCAATGAAAGTATTTCGACGGACTGGACTGCCGAAACGAAAGGGTTAATGCACTATTGTTCAGAATTAAATAAAAAATATTGTATTCACCAGTCGCGAATCGAATATTTGAACTGAGTAATTTACAATATAAAAACAAATTCTATATTCAATTTTTTAATCGATTTGTAGTAGTAAGAATCACGAAATTAAAATGAAATTATGTAATTTTATATAAAATTAGTGCAGAATATGTTAATTTTTCTATATCAAGATTGTTCAACAATGTTACATAAGTAGATAATTAAATTTCCCAGATCAAAAATTAAATATAAGTCAGATACAATAATTTACGGGTAGATAATAATAATTCAATAAAAAATATTAAAATAATTTTTATGATTTCAAAAGATTTGAAACATCAATTTTTGTATTAATTTGCAGAACTGGAGATATACTATTTGAAAATTCACGATTACACTTTCCTGTAAGTTTCTAGAGTGATTTGGTGGTCACACATTCACGTCTTGTATATGAACAATACAATTACTTAACATATAAATAAAATTATGACAAATATTTATAGATTTTACAAACAGAAATTATACACATAGCAATCTTTATCACATCCAAAACAGGCAACACATGTCTAGTCGCTACACGAAACACATTGATCCTAAAGTTTTCCAGGCTTGAAAATGAAATTTTGTGACTCCCATATTACTACCATTACCTATCTTATCATATTCTCCACTATCTAAATGTAACCCATACATTCGGTGGTGAGTCACCAAAAACGATATTTAGTCTAAAACAAATATCCATATCTATATCCATATTTATATCATCCGAACGTACAAGAAAATTATTGAGGTGTTCGAATTTTAACGAAACATCGATATTTATACACCTACGTACAATAAACAATTTTCATAGATATTATTCTACATTTCATATAATAATATTATATTTTAAGAGACTTCATTTAATGCACATTCTAAATTACCGACCACCGACTAAATAAATATTTGAAAGAAAAAGATCATTAGGTCTCATAAATTTTATTCCTTGGTTTAAAATCTTGCCTGTATATTATCCTAGAAGCCGTATGCAGAATTATTTCTAAAAATTTCGCACACTCGCGTAAACGATTGGAGTCCGTAATATATTTTGCAACCAATTCTTGAAGCTTTCCTTCAGATAACCTGAACGTTAGGTAGGATTTTATGAAACCTAATTTATCATCAGACTTGAATTATAATTTTTTCCATAAAATCGTACTTCAGAACCAGAAACTTTGATAATAAAAGGAATGGGATGCTCATCGTCCTACAAATGAACAGCTCCCCCAACTGCAACCACAACAATATTGGAATGAGATTGCAAAAGATTCTCAATTTCGAATGGAGAGATTTCAATACCACTTTAATTTATAGTCTCCTTCAGTCTGTCGACAATGAAAACTTCACCATTCTCGTCATAATAACCGAGATCACCGGTATGCACCCATCCTTTAGGTTAAGACAAACGATTGGAATAAACGACTAAACAAGTTTCAGGAATAGATAATATTCTCTTTCTTTTTCTTTACCATAATCATCGATAGCAGCTTTCGTTGCCTGAGGATTATTGTGATAAGCCATCATCATCGTTAATAATTTTCCCAATAGTTCACCTATTTTGTTTAGACTCAGTACACACCTGGTTTTTAAATGGACGATTTTGATTTGAACGTTCCTTCTTACCGATTCAACGCTACCTATTTTGTAATATAGATTTGGAGCCGTAAACATCGTTTACAATTTCTTCCACGTGGACAAATGATTGAAAAAATAATCTTCATTTTACCGAAAATTTGTATAACATTAATTTGAAAATTCTTGAAGCTTAATTCAACTTCTTGTATTTGACTTCTTTAATTTCAATTCTTCCAATAAAATACATAAGATACTTAAATGCTGGCTACCTCATAGTTCTTAAAATATCCTGATTTTAATATTCTATTCGTCATGCTAGGTGACAAGAAAATCCATGTTACTTGTGAACCAATGATTTATGTTTTCATTTAAGATACATATATAAATATTAATTCTAGTGTCCCTGAAAACAGACAATGCATTATATTATTTTGTTATTAGTAAGAAGACTTCAAAATTCTATAAATAAAATTTTCTATATAACAGTTGCGTAATATCAATTGCATATAACGAAGAGTCCAAAATACAATTAAGCGGTGGATGTAACGAATACCATTAACAATATACGAAATGTCGTCCATGTTCGAACGGAATATTAACTATTCCTGTTAATAATTTTACATTACATTACAGCTTTTGATCTTACCTTATATTTTTCTATAACTTTACACGTCGTGTTCTTTTCGAATATAGAATAAAGCTGTCTCCTACAACAATTCACCGTACAAATAAACGTTAATAAAACTCCAGTGATCTAAAATACGACAATAACCAAAATAGAATTTCTTTCTTATTGAAATCGCCAGACAAGAATACTTCACACACAAAATTATAGAGTTTATATCCGTTATTTTTATAGGTCTTATGTGTTCGTTAGTTGTACCAAACGAATAAATCAATGCTACTATATCGTGAATACACTTGCGTGCATTCAAAATTCTTTATCTCGGTTTTGCTATGACCGTCAAATATAATATTTTCGAAAAGGGCAAAGCATTTGAAACCTTAGAAAATAGAACGATCTTAATATCGTAATTCTTGAATTTTGCTGCTTGTATGGAGTATGGTACCTATTGAACTTCCGTTCGCAAAAACAATTTTCGCCTCGGATAATTTCATAATATAACTTGTCTCTCCTAAAAATTATTACATAAAGACGAATTTCGCTTGAGAAGATCGTAGAAAATTGAGATACTCTAGGTTCCAGAAAGTAAAAATTGCTGCCATGCAGAAGCTAGTGAAAATGGTTGTAAAATTGTTCATAATATTATGGCTGCATACAGCAACCACGTCATTAGCTTTGATTCTTTGTTGACGTAACCACAGCGCACATATTGTAATCCGATTAAACATTTCAGCAAAAGTATAATTTCTCTTCGGTGATAATGTTTATCTGTTTTAATTGATAATAACTATCAATGAATGTTTTAATCCATCCATTTTGTTAATAAATGATATACAAAAAATTAAGCCGTATAAATGGTATCATTTCGATATCAACGTTTTTATCGAAACGACGGCAAAAATATTTGTGTAATGCAACGTTCCATTCCATCTTCCAATATATTGTATATTGCTATTATCATTTTTTTCATCCTCATTAACATTATCATTATTATATCATCATCGTTATTATTGTTATTATATACATTATTGTCAACATATTTGTTGAAGCACACATAAACATCATCATGTTTATTCATGATAATCATGTAGCATTATTGAAAATATCTAACCTTGTAATATCATTGGACAATCTTTAAGAGAATGCTTAGATAAAAAGAAACATATTTCTTACGTTTCTCATCATTCCCATTATTGCCCGAATTTAGAGATTATTAGTCGAGCACATGTTCTTCGGGTGATAAATGAACAGTGAAATTAGACTTGTAAACAAAGTAAGGCATGGTTATTTGCAACGTACTTTTAAAATATCAATTCGACAGTCTGGAATCAATACGATTACCAGAACAAAGAAGCACACTTGAGGTTATTTAATCATTTCGAACGAAGTGTTCTGATAAGCTCGCAACCAATATGCATCATTACTTCCATTCCCATACACTATTTTTACTTATACTCCTCCTTTTTCCCTTTCCCTTTTCTCGTTTCAATAACATCTTTGTGGATAGTCAGAGAAAAACTATTATTTATTCGATTGACACATTTAGAGTTAAAAACACTAAGACAACCGAGTCTTATTAGATCATCCCTCAAACAGAGGTAGCCAATCCAACTAACGACATATACTAACTAAATTCGAACATCTCAACATTTTTATCTAAATACGTCAAATATAACGTTACAAGTTAAAGTCAGATAGTGAATTTTATCGCGTATATACTTTACGAGCTCCATAAGATTCTTCAAAGAAATTGTGTTCTCTAATTAATTGTGGGAATGTGATGAGCGGTATTTTGCGGAGACAAATCGACAGATTCCAAGCCTTGTGCCGCCGCTCTTTTGCATTGCTACCAGTGGGTCTACAATTTGACGGTTAAGAAGACACAGGGGTATCATCCCTGCAAATTATCAAGATTAATCCAATAGGAGAAGCACAACGTAACGCGTTCTCCTAGTTGCTTACGTACGACACAAGATTATTATTATGATAATTACTGTAAAATGATTGTATCCTGAACAAGCTCAAGGGCCTATCCATGCTTTTGCATGGTTACACCCTTTCCTTTTCTTTTTTCTATTTTTTTCTTTTACGGACGTTTCCTACAAACATTTTCTAAAAATCCACGAGAAAGATTCATTTCAATTTCTTACGTATACTACTTATATACTTACAATGTATACTACTATTCAAAATCGAACAACAAGCATCTTTCTTTCCTTTTTTGTTATCTAATTTCTATGCCTTTATAATGATTATCCTCCCTTAGAAAAAAGAGGCCTCTAAGAGCAGATAATTCGTTTCTGATCCTATTATCGACTTTGCCTACTCTTGCTTCAATGCTTGTTTTTCCCATTCTCTCTTTCTACTTGTTTGTTTCCGTCCGATCATGTCTTCAAACGTAAATTTGTTACAGTAACGCTTTATACGATCTCTCAGGCAAAGACTTTCTTTAGAAGCATAAACAATTTGTAGGAATGTCTTTGTCCGTACGTAGCCAATCAGTATCGTTCTTCCTTTTCCTTCTCCTAATATTCTGACTTACTTAATATTTTGAGAAGCATCGGAAAGTCAGTATCGAAAAGTTATTCTAAAAGAATAAGCACTAGTAAAAAGTATCTAAAGGTCAGTCATCGAAATAAAGGTCACTAATCTAAAATATCAACGAGTCAGTCAGTGAATAAGCAGCAACTAAAAGAGCAGCTGAGTCACAATTAGATAAAATAGTCAATCAAATATTATTTTCGAATTAGAACTTAAAATCCTAACAAATTGTACATCAGATCATACATCCATCACGACTTTCTATCATCATTGTCAGAATCACACACCAACATCTACAGTTCACTCAAATAAACCATTTTTGTGGTATATTAAAACGACGCTAATTTTTTACACGCAACCTAACCAGGATCCTCTCAAATCATTAGGCGGTATTGGCTAACGGTCTTAAGTAACCTAGCATAGTACCGCCGCTTCATCGTGTCCAGCGCGTCTATAATTTTGATGCCAAGGAAAAGACGAAGGACAATTTCTCTATGCGAATTGACCAACATCGCAGATACGGTGAGAGACGCATACCTTCAAACGATCTCGTAATTACGCCAGACGCAACAGTGCTTGCTACCTCGGAATGAGGGATGACCACTGATGTTAGTAAGACTAGATGGTCTTGATGATTCGAGTACGAAAGATGTATATCGACTTAAGGTACCTCCGAGTGAGACAAGACCAGTGATGTTGGTAAGACTCGGTTGTCTTACTATTGAGTACGAACCATATGACTTTACTGCTTGATTATTTCTTTCGAACTATCCGCAAAGATAATAATGAATTTGGAAAGGGGAAGAGAGAAATTTAAGTAAAAAGTCCATGAAAAGGAAAAACAAGATGCTTATGGATCGTGGGCGTGTCAAGACAGTTCGTTCGAAATGTTTAAATAATCCCATGTATAGTCATTTATCCTGATGACCGTATGGATCCATGAGTGTTTCATTGATATTTGAAAGATAAACGGCAGACAAATCCATGGCTCGTTTTGTCTAAGGGACTACTTTCACTTGAAGTGTTTATTTATTGCCTTGATCAATACATTAATGAAGACACATTAATTATCGATAACTATATATGAGCCTTAAGAGAAAGTACTATAAATCGATGAGGATGTACACGTATGCGTTAACAAATACAGATATTGCTTGTGCATAGCGATACTTTATTTGATACAAGCTATCAGCATGTTGAGATTCTTATTTCATCAAGAAAGTCGGGTTAATTCATTCTGTTTAACAGTAACTTTCTGATATTCGTATATTCTACGGATAAAAGTTCTTCTTTGCTTTTCAATATATTATCTTTCATAATGAAATCACAATCATTTCAAAATATTTAATTAAAACGATTGATTTAGAACGAGTCTACTTAAAAATGTATCCCAATCTCTCTCGGCTTGTTAAACGTTATTAATTTATTTTAATTGGATATATTTAACGATCGAAGAATTTTCTCAAAATTTAGATCGTTCAAAAGAAGAAACATAATGAAAAATTTCGAGGACGCTTACATTTATCGGTTTACAGGCCATTATCGTCGATTATACACTTTCTGTTGAAGATACGCGTGCTTTTGAGATTATAACTACACTCCACGAAATATGAGTTACAACTACTGAAGAGATCACGTTGTTTTCTTTTTATCCGTCGCTGGATTATTTCTTATCAACTCTCATTTATGCATCGTAGAAATCCACATATATCTTCGACAATTATTTCTTCTTATATAATATCTTTCGTGATGAAACTATCCTTTCTTAAAACACTTATAAATATAAAAACAAACTCGTGTTATGAATATTAATCTAATCAAGGCTACAAATAAGATCGAGTTAATGATTGATAATTTCTGACATGAAAAAAAACAACATCTTTTCCACATTTTTTTCCTATCTTCTTCTATCTACGTATATGTCAACGACCCTGATATATGATAGGAAGAATAGCAAAGTGAACGACGCATAAACGTGAGACTCCATCGTAAGGATTCCATTTTAAAGCTAAAAATCGATCGAAAAGTATATATTTCAACTAAGCTTCAAATATGTAACTGCGAAAATGTAAACATGTATCTCATCCGTAGATATTATGTGTATATATATGTGATTTTAACATTAATAATAAGAACATGTACAATGTCTACAAGAAATCATTCGTCTCTTATCAAAGTAATGGTATTTATTTATACTGAAGATCCTATAAGGATCCAGAAGAAAGATATGTGTCATTAGTAACTAAATTTTATTAGTTTAACTTTTTTTTTCTTCTTAAACTTTTATCAGTTCGCTTAGATTATTAGGATGATAGAGGTCATTCCACCGTTGATGTAAGTTGATTATAATTTTTCATATTTTTGTATTTTTCCGTTCACATTTTACCTACATTTAATTTCTTATATATATGCCTAGCTGAAATAATGCGTTATGTGTTGTAAGCTAAGCGGTCTCTTGTTTAGATAAGGCTAACGTAAACAGCATTTCATTAGTCCGTAATACAATGTTAGAAAAGAAGATAATAGACTCCGAATGATTACGCAAATGCATATTTTTATAGGAAATAGATAAAGAAATGAAACAAGGACATATAATTTTGTGAGATTAGGAGAATCTAAAAGTACATTTTTATTTTGCATTTCTACATTATCTTTGACTTAAATGTTTATATTAAATATAAGATATAAATAAATAATATATATGTATGTATTATTAGTATTTCAAATGAGATACCTTAGAAAGAAGTATTTCAGATGAATCAACGCTACGAATAAATTATATGAAACGTTACTATAATGCAAGGATTCAATTGATCAAAGAAGTTATAGCGGACAATTATATAACAATCCCTATGGATAAATCTATCAGTACATTCATAAATTTGTCAATATATGAACCGTCTCAATGATTTCAAAATTATTCCTGGAGATAATGGAGAAAAAATTAAAAAGAAAGAAATAGCTATTTTAGAAAAAAAATGCAGTGATTTGAGAATTAATTAAATCATCAAACATTTTAATCAATATGGTCATAGAAATACAAAGAAATTTTAAGCAATATATTTGTGAAAGAAAATCCAGAATACTATTGGAGTAAATTCAAATACGCACCGATTATACCGTGTAACGTGTGCGCTCATTCTCGACATATAAAAAACTATGTAAATAGAAATTGCATCAATTTACATTATTAAATCTAAAGAAAATGCTTGTAATTTATTGTCACTCAAACGATAATAGGCAAGAATAATTGCTAAAAATATTATTAATATCCAATATTAAGTATTATTCCTGTATGATCCTTCTTTTTTGTACATTTACATATCTGCCATGCATAAATTTCATATGCTCTTTGAATATTTATCATGCATAAACATCCGGAAGTTAGTGATAATATTGTAAAGTTTTTTCCTTCACCGTGCTCTAAATCAAGGTATTTGGTTTTTTTTCAATTTTTCAAAAAAAATTGAAAATATGGGAAAATATAGGTTTGAGAAAATTGAATGGTAATATGAGAATAGTGTTAAATATATTTAAAAACAATATTTAATACTTAAATCATGAAAATAAACGGTACAAATTCGTCGAAAAATACAAAGAAATATTAAAATCAACCTAAGTTTTAATGCACTATCCTGTATATCATATTTTCATTGTGAATCTTTTCTGTTGGTGATTTGAAAGAAAATAAAAAACTTTGTATTTGCCAAATGAGAGTTAAATATTTGAAGTGGACAATTTACAAAATAAAATCAATTTCAATATTTCATTTTTTAAACAATTTGTAGGAGCGAAAAAACAATATCAAAATGAAATAGTATAATGTTACACAAATCTAATAGGGAATACTACTATTGTGATGATAATTCTTTCATATCAGGATTCTTTAAGCGATGTCATATAAGTCGATAATTACCTTTCCCCCACTTTTCGAGATTAATTAAGAAATTAAACACAAATCAGTAATAATATTTTATTACTCCACTAGATAATCTTTGAATTATTTTCTTTCTTTACAAAAATTTGAAATAATTCTTTTTAGTAATTTACAAGACCAAAAATAAATATTTGAAAATTTAAGATTAAATTTCCCTTTAGCGTCACAGATTGATCTAATGTTCGTGCATTCGTTATAGCGTCAAGTGTATGAACAATATCATTACTCGACATATAAAGCAAGTCAATACAAACATTTATAGAATATAGGAACATAAGTCACACACATAACTGTTGTTGCGTTGTGAGGTGCGCGACTACGAGAGTGTTCCCAGATATCTGTCTCGCATCGGACCTGCTAGGATAGTCGATTTGCAAGGAGAATCTTCCACGTCTCTTCCTAATCGTCAGAATTATAGACCCATTGGACGCGATGAATAAGGCCGGTGGCATAAGGCTAGGATACCTTTAAAAACCATCAGCAAAATATCGCTCGCCGCGTTTCTGCAAATTAATGGGAGAATGCGAACTCTTTTGAAGGATCCCGTGTAGCTTTTGATATTGATTTGCGTAAATGAATATAACACAAATGGAAGTTATCACAGTATATTTGTTGAAGTATGATACAATTGTTGATGTGTTCTTGTGTAAAAACGATTTATATTGTGCTGAATACTTTCGTTTGAGGCATAGCCAGTGATATTGGTAAAATTCGACTTCTTTACTGGTGAGTGCGAATGCTTAGATGCGACTGTCTGACAATTCCACCTGAAGTATCCACGATTGTTATTGTTATTATTATTGTTATTGTTATTATTATTGTTATTGTTATTATTATTATTATTATTATTATTATTATTCCCGTGTGGGGTGGCTATTCCCCCATCGGGTGCCTCCCCAGGTGGCGGATAGAGGGACGCCTTGTAGACATACAGGGTGCCGAGGATTATTTTCCGGGGTGGACCAAAAATAGCTATGGGACGGACACCCAGAACAACAAATCAACTATGGGTGGCATTGAAGAATAGCAAGAATTACGCTGCAGGGGGACGGACCCCCCAGTAACCGTGGCTGGACAGGGAGCGCAAGCAGGCCCGCAGCCGTCGTCATCTTACAACTGCAGTCCTATGCCGGTGGCTGACTTGGCCGGTGTCGGATTAGATGCTACAAGCAGTAAAAACCCTTTCGAAAAGAGGTCGAAAATCGGGCGAACACCACCACAAACCCCGATCAAAGCGACAAAAGAAAGGAAAAAGAAGTACAGAGAAAGAGAAAAAAAAACAATATCTAAACACCGAAAATGAAGGACTCCGAGAGAACCGTGCTTCACAGCTCCCCAATCGATGACCACATCGCTAGTGCGAGGAAAAAGAGAAGAGGAGGAGCTAGCAAAATGCAAAGATATTTTGAAGGCCATGAAAAGTGCAACCGAGCGGCAGAGAAATATCAGTGCAGATGTCAAAAAGGGTATCCTACTTTTGGGAGAAGCCCTAGACGTCATTACAGATCTGCGAGCATCATGAAAGACCATTGAGCTCTCTGAAGAGATCAGCTTACACGGACGACGCGCGACAAACCTCGCAACAAGGCATCCCAGGTCGAAATAGCAGAGGGGGCCAACAAAAAAGAGCAACTACGAGCCCAGTGGTGCAGAAAGCTCGAAAAAAGAAGAAGGAAGAGGCGCCTCTCACTCCCACTTGGACGGAGGTATTGAAGAAACGCCAGAAACCGAAGAGAAAAATAGCGGAGACACTCGGCGAACACGAGAAAGGCCGGGAAAAGAAGAGCAAACCCAGACGGGCGAAACCTCGCCTGGAGGCCCTCCTGATCAAACCAACTGGAGGAAAAACCTACGCGGAGGTGCTCGGGGAAATCCGTGGTAGAACCAAACCGGAGGATTCGGAGGCAGAGGTGAGATTAATTCGCCAAATAAGGGCGGGCGAGGTACTTTTAGAATTGGGCAGGGCCACAAAGGACAAGGCCGCCTTCGAAGAAAAATTAAAATACATCCTAGGGGACAGAGCGTTTGTTCGTCACTTGGAACCTAGGGTGACGATAGAGATTAGGGACCTCGATAGCCTCGCCACTGTCCAAGAAGTGGAAGAAGCGATCAGGAGGGACATACGGGAGTGCTCCGTAAACATGAAGATTTGGACGATCAAGACGAATTGGAGAGGGCTCAAAATGGTCATCGTAGAGGTGAACGAGTAAGGAGCAAACCGACTTTCAAAATCGGAGCACATCAAGGTGGGGTGGGTCAGTTGCAGAATAAGACGGAGGGCGGTAGTCTCAAGGTGCTATAGATGCCTATGATATGGGCATACCGCCTGGAACTGCAAGGACCCGGATAGAAGCAGGCTCTGTTACAGATGTGGCGAAGCGAACCACCGAGCAAAAGTGTGCCTGGCCTCCGAAAACTGCCTCCTATGCATAGAGGAAGACAGAGGACAAGGAAAACTCGAACGTGACCACGCTCCGGGATCAGGGGGTTGCAGCGTGTTCAAGGAAACCCTATAATAATGCTAAAATGCTCCTGCGATGACGCGAATACTACAAGCGAACCTGAACAGGAGAAGGACGGAAAAACGACCTACTGTATCAGCTGGCCCAGGGGAAGAAAGCAGATCTGCTGTTGATCAGTGAACAATATAGGGACAAGAAATCACCCCTATGGTTCTCTGATCTCAGCGGCACAGCAGCCATCTGGATCTTAGAGCCAAGCAAGATTACCAGTAAAGAGTCACGGAAGCCGTCAGGGTTTCGTTTGGACTAAAAGTGGGGAGGTAACTTATTTTAGTTGCTACCTCACAACAAACGAACACATCCACGACTTCCGGGAAAAAATAGACACGCTGGAGGAGGTGGTCCGAAATACACCCGGTAGCATCCTGGTGGCCGGCGACATTAATGCCAGGGCGGTCGAGTGGAGAGTGCCACACCAAAACTCGAGAGACAAATATATAATGGAAATGGTGGCCAGAATAGGGCTCAATGTTCTAAACGTTGGCTGCACCACAAGAACCGCGTTTATATGACTACAATGATTGACATAGGATTACATTTCAAACATGCTTCAGTGATGCAATTGAAAATGAACTTGTTAAGTTGAACATAGCAAGAAATTGAATATAGGCACGATATTGTTCATCTTAAATGTCTAATAAATTCTTTCAGATGTTTTTGCATTTTGTGTAATTTCATTTTCCTAACTTTCGCAAACTCCTTTTTGCAATCTGTTAAAATGTAAAAGATTTGAAAGAGACAATTTATAAACCATATATATATACATACATATATATATATATATATATATATATATATATATATATATATATAACTTATATAAACAACACGGGTGAAAATGTAAATTGATAAAGGGAAAGATGTAGCTTCTTATCGTTTCACTGACATTACTCATATTCGAGAAACGGTATCTTATTTTTATAAATTTTTCAATACTTCCTTGATACAATGTATGCAACTAATACAACAATTCCGAAATTGTGTGAGGATTATGACACTTTATTTGATTCCAGCTATTAGCTTGTTGAGATTCTTACGTACCTGTTCAACAAAATCGGGTTTTGCCTTCATTTTGTCTAAAAATAACTTTCCGATATTCGTATATTCCGTAGATAAAGATTCTTCTTTGCCTTTCAATATATTATCTTCCATAATGAAATCGAAATCGTTCTAAAATATTCAATTAAAATGATTGATTAAGGATGCGTTTACTTAAAAATATATTTCAATCGATTATGTCTCTCAACTTGCTAAAAGTTATTACTTTATTTTAACTGAATATATTTATCAAATTTAGATCGTATAAAAAATGAAACTTAATTGATAAAAATTTTATTGAACGCTTACGTTTATCAATTTATCGACCATCATAGTTATCGATTATACACTTTCTACCGGATATATTTAATAATAATAAATAATAATAATTATATATAATTATAATAATATATAATACTTTCACTTTACTATACTATAATGTGTCTTGGCGACCAAAAAGACAATAAAAACGTTCGAAGTGTGGTTTTGAGATTAGTACTTTATTTCATGAGATATGATTTGTAACTGTTAATTTCCCCTGTTTTCTTTATTCTAGAGAATCCGTTACAGGAACTGAATTATCTCATACCACTACCATACTCACGCTTACGCTGTGTATAAATTCAAATAGATCTTTGTTCCAAATGATATAACATATTTCATGATAAAACACTTAAGACACTTGAAAATATAAAAAGAAATGCGTGTTATAAATGTTCTAACTAATCAAGGCTACTAATAATCATAATATCGATAATATCAAGATAATGATTGATCATTTCTGACAAAAAGAAAAATAAAATGCGAACTTTTGGACATTTCCCTCGTAGTTTCGTCTATTTACATATAAATCAATGAACTATAACATATAAGTCAATGAACTGAAATGTAGAATATGTGATATCAGTAATTTTAATAAAATGAAAGATTTATTGAAGAAAATTAAGAAAAATTATACAGAAAAATGAAGAGAGTCTTAAGTCGTGTCTTAATTGCTTCGTGTCTGTTTTTGAAACCATCCTGCTTCATTTGCCATCCACCTAGTTTTTTTCTTCGATAACCCGGGCCGCGCTCTCGCAGCACGCATATACTCACATACATTTATTCGCATTGATGAAATGAAGTCTTGGAAAATTTTTAAGTGGACCTATACGAAGGTCGATACACCGACTCGCTCACATTTCACGCACAAAGCATAGACTAAAATTTTCGATACCACATACATACATATATATATATATATATATATATATATATATATATATTATATATACATATAAAAAAATATCTATAAAAATATATCTTCTTTTACATTAAAAAGAAAAGATAATAAATATAATTATCGGTTGATTGTACAAAGGCATATTCTATTTGATATTTTCTCGATAATTAATGAAAGCGAAACGAAACTCGCATAATTATCAGAGAAAATAAGGTAATAAATCTACTTATCAAGATTAAGAAAAATTCACTAATTCTTAATGAATATCTATCAGATTTTGTAAAATAATTAATAAATAATGATTTTTTATTTCAAAAATGTATTTTACCAATTACAATTAAAAATTTTATTAAAGCGATGCATCTGATAAATCTTTTATAACTTACTGTAAAGGTCATTCAGGATTTCATTCGATAAATATAAAATATAAATAGTTAAATAGTCGATAAAATAAAATATAAAAAGTTAATTTTTTTTTTTATTAAAGATAATGAAACGATAAAAATGAATGATAACTACTGCCGTAAATAGCAAGCACTATACCATAATGCAATTATTATTTTAAAAGATACACCTTATCTCGGAATGATAACTAATTTGCCTTTGGAATAAATTCCTTCCATATATTTAAGTGTCGTAAAAAAACTTCTACTTAATTATATACGAGAGAAATCTTCACAAAATTATCAAAGGAATGTATTAAAAAAAATATCTGATGCATTTTTACCGATAATAAGTTACGTTCGAATTAAATTTGTTAGAAAAAAATGTTCATTGAGCAAAATAAAGCGTTGGAAATCGACAGAACTTAAATTTTTTTATTATATATCATGTAATAGCTTGACAGAACTTAGATTTTTTTTCGTATTATACACTTTTATTATTCTAATTTGACAGAATTTAATATCTTACAATAAATATTCACGTTTTCTTACTTTGTTGCAATTAAAATTTTAGTGTCTACAGATTTATTGAAACATAAAGCAATTTCAGAAATAGCTTATTAATATACTTCATCAATCAATTAAGTTACTTAACGTTATGAATATATTTTTTTGTAATATGCATGGATTCAGAAATTCAAAGTCTTGAAATTTTTGATACAAATAAAATATATCGTCCTGTTGAAAATGATGTAAAAACTGCATCCTTGCGCCATCTATTTGGACCTTATTAATTAAAAAGTTGATTTTCTTTTTGTTTTGGTTGCATTAGTCTTTTGTCTTAATCTTTTGCTTAGTTTCCTTTTTAGTCTCAGTCTCCTCGCCGCGTTATGCACGCAGTCATGTATAAGAAGCAAGTGTTATAAAATATATAATTGTATAAAACAATGTGTTGTTCTTGCACTCTTTTCCTACACGTCCATTATAAAATTTTATTATTTTTTCATGCCATAATTCGATTTTAAAGGGTAAAATTACCCCTTGAAAAAAAGTCAAAATCTTTCTTGTGAAATATCTCAAGAACGATGAAAAATATGTAAAAAAAAGTTTCAACAAAAGTTTCATCGTTTTGTTGTGTCTACTAAACTGCTTAAAAGAATTTTTTGAAAAATTTATGATTTATTCTTCCTCCCATCACTATTCTTTAAAAAATTCTTTTTAGTATACATGTAAAAATACTCCTGGATACCCTCTTTTCATAATTATCAATATCTTATGTATTAAATTTTTTTCTCGATTAAATAAAGCAATTATTATCAAAAATATAACTGAATAATAATTGAAACATATTGTACAATTTTCTTAAAAAAAGAAAAAAACTGATTTTGGAATGCAATACTTGAATAACTTACATTTGTTTTCAATTCATTTAAATGAAAATTATTAATATTAAATTTAATTACAACAGTGCAACAGGTTTTTATTAACAAAATGAATAAGCATTGGCATTCTCAATTTGTATATTTTTAAATATTGAAGAGCATAATTCTTATGTAAATAGCAAAGGACGAAAACAATGAAAATCACGATTTGTAATAGTGATATAAAAATAATATTTTTCAAATAAATGTCTGAAATATCGCATGAAAGCCAACGCTTCGCAAATACTATATTTTAGTATAGCCAATATTAATAATCGCAATTTAATTATTACATTGTATGAATGCAAATTAATATCTTTATGTGAGAAAATTACTTTTTCGAAAAGATTTTCACAAAATTTTACCATATCCGAAAACTAAACACGTCTAAAGGTTTATGAATAATATTCGTCATCTTTTTTGAAATGCTGTCACCTCTTTATTTTCTGAATCAATTTATTTAACTGATTTAAACAATCACAAAGTGTAGATACACTTGAATAACTTAAACCAAATTTTGAAATGTTCAGAAATGAGTGTTTCTAATTTAGAAGTTTCAGTGTAAACATTTCTTGGTCGAAATAGAGTCACTTGCGTTATTGAACCAAATGTAGCTTCTGGTAACTAAAACTATATATAGTTGTGAAAGAAGAAAAAATTGTGAAATTCGCTTGTTGAAATAATAAGCATTATAGTATAAATGTATGTGTCGTAAGGGATATCGATTGAATAGCCATTCCTACTATTGTCAATCCTAATTTTGATAAATGTTTGTTCAGAATGTATTTCAAGGTTAAAACCATTCTTGTGTGCGTTATAAATTTCTTCGAGCTACGATAATTGGGACGTTAGACCTTACGTGTAAAACAAAAGTTTCCGCAACATTTTGAAATTTACCAATATCTCGAAACATAGATCGCAATTTTATTATATTAGATTCTCAATTTTATTATACTGCAAAATATGATTCTATGCACATTATGAATTTTCCGATCTACCGTCTATTTGCCTTAAATTCAGACAGGTCTACCAAATCTTTTTTGTCCAAAACTAACGATCTCAAATTTAGTTAATGAACAATAGATCTTCTATCAAAAACTTGTTGAAATTTTTGCAGTACATAGTTCTTAGTCAATGTCTGCATTTCTTCTATACTTCTCGAGACCGTAGCATACTTTTGTAGTTGCTGCATGGATTTAACTTTCAGAAAGTTTCTTTTTCCAACGATAAACGGTAAAATCCTTGTAACGTAACAATAAACCTATATATTTTAAACTGACAAGGGATCATCATGTCTTCTGCGTAATATTTAATAATAATATTTTAATATATATATATATATATATATATATATATATATATATATTTCCTAGAATGGAAGCGAATATTTTTTATAAGTTCTTCTTTCTTGGATGCTTAGTAAAGCCTAACTATTTGATTATTATCTAACTATTAATATTTATTTCCTCGAATGATCATTGTTGATATTTATTTTCTCCACTGATAGTTGACATGTGTTTCGCGATGATCTGTGCCAAATAAGACACAGTGGCGGTACAATTTTGTTTGATGAGAAATCCAAATAAAGTATATAAATTTATTGATTATTTTATCATTAGTGAATATATATATTTATATATATACTTATATATTATATTATTTTTATAAAAATCAAAAACAGTTTTTTTATTTTTATTAAAATAATATTTAATGGATATATTTAGTATATAAGCATTCATTAATTATTATTTTGTATAAAATATTCGATAAATTCTTATTTTTGTCACAAATTTATATACCAGCTATTATACGTATTAATTATATTTATTATTTTTTATAAACTTATATCGTAAAACAAATGTGTATCAGCGCTATATCGTATCACTCATCAAAGACACCATCATTCATCATCAAAGAAAAATGAAAATACTGAATTGGCAACTAAGTGATTTCGGATTCTGTCGATAGATACTTATTTAAAATCCGCCATCACTTAGTTGCCAACCCAATATAGAAGATTGAGTTCATAGCCCATTAAACTTAAATAGTCTAACATAATATACAAACACAATTTTTATGTTACTTGTAAAAGTGGTATAATCAATACAAGCTTATACGTCGATATGATAATGTCATATGATATGAGTCGTATGATATGAACAGTGTTCCCCATTTGCGCTTACAATTCATATTTTGTCTGTACATGTCGCTAAAGTCACACACGCTTTGAGCGAAACGCAATAAACGCAATCTACGGAGTAGATACTTATTTGCATTTCAACATTTACAATTTGACATGCACTTCGAATTTACGAATTAGAATAGAATTTTATGTTGTAAAATAAAAACTGCACGACTTACAATTGTTTCATTTTACATTATTTATTCAGCTGTTATTCTTATCATATATTTAATTCGCTGTACATGTAGAGATAACAAAATATGTCTTTAAAATATAACTCATTCTTTCGTTCGTAGTGTAATGTAGTGTAAGATTAGCTAATAATTCATGTCACGTGCTTTTCTTTTTAATATAATATTTACAAGTGTTGAAAAAAATAACTTTATCATGAAAGATATATCGTCTTTAAAAAAAAATAACAGTTGAAGGTATATAGATCTTTACGAGAGGTGGATAGAATGATAGCAGTGATTAGTGACAAAAGTATAAATTCAATTACCGTAACATATTTTAGACAAAAACGCCCGATTTTGTGAACAATCGAATCTTATATCTCGTGGAGTCTTATTACAGTCTCAAAAGTCCTAGTTTAAACGTTTTTTTCGTTTTTTAGATCGCTTAAGGATATTATAACATAGCTTAGTAAAGATATATCCGGTGGAAAGTGTACAACCGATAATCATGGAGGTCGATAAATTGATAAACGTAAGCGTTCAAGAAAATTTTTCAATTAAGTTTCATTTTCTATGCGATCCAAATTATGAGAAATATCTTTGATTGTTAAGTATGTCCAGTTAAAATAAAGAAATACGTTTAGCAAGCTGAGAGACATTCTTAAGAAAACGCAACCTGAATCAATTATTTCAATCGATTATTTCAGTGATATCGATTTTATTATAAAAGATAATATATTAAAAGGCAAAGAAGACCCTTTATCCATGGAATACATAAAAATCAGAAAGTTATTTTTAAACAAAATGAAGACTAAACCAGACTTTGTTGGTTAGGTACGTAAGAATTTTAAAGAGATAATAACTAAAATCAAATAAATTATGATAACATCGCATACACACAAACATATATACACATATACATTCGCACGCAGCACACGCGTACACCCACGAACGACACACGCGCGTAAAAACACGCACCCACGTACACGCGTAGCGTAGACACACACCCGCGCACATATACTATTTCAGTAATGTGCAATTACTGTTTGTATAAAGTATAACGAAGGAAATTGAATAATGTCTAATGAATGAGGTAACTCGTAACAAAAATGTATTTATCATCGTTCTTGAATAATGTTAATGAAACGATACGCAGTAATTCACATTTTGGCACGTGTCGTTTACAAAAACGTAGAATATACTGCGTAAAAATTTTTTTTTATCGCTGTATCGATAAGCAAAGTCGATATCAGAATTATTTTATTTATAATAATTTTTTCTGAATCGTTTATTAATGAAATCGATGTCATTCATAAAAATAGATAGATGTTATCACCGAAGAGACATATACTTTTGCCGAAATGTTTGATCGGACTGTAAAATGTGCGCTTTGGTTACGTCAACAAGGAATCAAAGCTAATGACGTGGTTGCCCTATGCGCTCCCAATATTATGGATAATTCTGTACCATTCTTCGCTACCTTTTGCGTGGGAGCAATTTTTACTCCCTGGAACTTCTCAATGGATATATGTGAGTGTTCTCTACTTTTTAATCCAAAAATATCTTCATAATATGATAATTTTCAGATGGCGCACGATATTTTATGATATTATCCGGTGCAAAAATCGTCTTTGCGGATGAAAGTTCGGTAAGCACAATATTGAAAGCAGCAAAACTCGATAATAACGATATAAAGGTCGTCGTCTTTGATAAAGCTTCGAATGCCTTGCCCTTTTCAAAAGTACTCAAAGGTCATAGTAAATCCGACCTAGAGAATTTTGAATGTGCGCAAAACGATATTCATGATACAGCGGCACTTCTTTATTCATCCGGTTCAACTGGTCTTCCTAAAGGAGTTATAACCTCACATTTCTCTCTTTTGTATACTTTAACCATACCTAATGGTTTTAAGGTCGAAAAAATTCCATTATGTATGTCAGGATATTTTTGGATCAGTAGAGTTATATTCTTTACCCTGCATTCGAAGAGGAGATGACATGTAAAATCATAGAAAAATATAAAGTAAACCCTAAAGCTATAACATAATGTAAAATTATAAAAGGGAATTGTTAATATCATGGATTGGTTATGATACCGATCACAAACACCGCCAAAATAATATTTTGGGCTCCTTATGATACGCAATCCACTTGTACAGAATTGTAATACGGAATATCTGTTTACAGATATTTGAAAGTGCCCTTACCGATAATAAAGAAGCATGATTCATTCCTTATTTCCAGATATTATATTTAATATTAATATAAGAATATTAAATGAAATAATGAATCGTTGAAATTAACAGGTTACGTGGATGTTTATGACACCTAGTATTATGAATAGAATATTAAAGTCAAGATATTACAGAAATACGACTTATCAAGCGTTAAAACAGTAATTATTGGTGGAACTATACTTACAAAAAAGAATCAAATTAAGCTTCAAGAATGCTTGTCAAATGGTGATGTCATATAAATGTACGGTAAGGCGAAGAAAATTCGTGGGAACTTTTGATACGTCTTTTAGAACTTATAAACGAAGTCTGTCAAAAGAATCGTTTAAATTTTCTTAGGAATGGCCGAACTTTGTGGCATTATAACGGCTCAAAAGTCACATCACAAGGCAGGTAGCATAGGGACAATAGCAACTAACAGTCAAATCAAAATAATCGACTTAGAAAACGGAAATGCAATAGGTCCGAACAAGACAGGTAAACTGTTGATAAAATCAGCAATAATAACAAAAGGTTATTACAATAATCCACAAGCTACCAAGGATACGATCGATGTTGATGGTAAAAGAACAAAGAAAAGAAAAAAAGATAAAGATGATCTATCAGAGAAACTCGTTTAAACAAATTATTAATCTTAAAAACAGGATGGTTGCATACCGGTGATATCGCGTATTACGATGAGAACGGTGAATTTTTCATTGTCGATAGACTGAAGGAGACATTGAAGTATAAAGGTTTTCAAATCTCCCCATCCGAAATTGAGAATCTTTACAATCTCATCCCGATGTTGTAGAGGTTGCTGTTGTTGGTGTTCCTCATCTTCAGGACGATGAGCATCCTATCGCTTTCATTACCAAAGTTCCTGGTTCGAAAGTACGATTCTATAGAAAAAATTTGTGATTGAAAACCTCACGAGAATTTAGTTATTTATTACATTCTATCCAACGTTCAGGTATCCGAACGAGAGTTTCAAGAATTGGTGGCAAAAAATATGACGGATTCCTACCATTTACGAGAGGGTGTGAAATTTTTAGAAAAAATTTCCCATATACCTTCCTGAAAAATAGCTAAGAAAAATCTTACAACGATAGTTAAAAATTATCGAGCGTAATGATCGTTTTAGTTGAAATATTTTCTTTAATCGGTAGTTAGGAAATTTCATTTTGCAATAAATGGATTCTTCTAATATATAGTATATTGTATAATATATAATACGTATCGGAAATATTTATAACACATTTTTGTATTATTAGTTTTTCAAATTAATATATCAAGCATTCTTATTACTTCAAATTGTCTGTGACGTTCTATGATTCGATAAATAAATATTCTTCTGTTGGAGCTCAATCGTAGATACAAAAATATGTTGAAAATACCATTCGAACGATGGAAGATCGAGATCCGGTGAGAGTTAATAAATAGAAGTTTCTTCCTGCGGCCCACTATAGATTTTTTTATAATTGTAATATATTATAATAATTTCACACCAGCTGTAAAAGTTATAATTACATTTTTCTTATTAAATTTCTTTTTGTACTTTTTCATTATATACATCTAAAAAAAATATAGAACAATAAGTACACAATGCAAATCAATATTACATACGGGGTGTCCAGTTTATCTCGACGAATTTCTTATGCTTCTCAAATTACCGATTTAAGTAAACGAAATTTATTTCGTAAGAAGTTCGAACGTCTTAGAATAGAAGTCGAACGTTTAAAATATACAGCCTAACAAACAGCAACCAACGATACAGGATTATACTCCTTAGGAACTCACAAATTTATGATATGATTTAAATTTTACGAAAAATATATATATAATGCCATTAAAAAAAAATTGATTTGGCTTTGAAAAAAAAAACAAATCTTTTTGATCGGTTTAGTCTCTCATGAGATATTCTAATTTTTCAAAATAAACGGAGCACCTAGTATATTTCAAAATATTAGATCGAACTTGAACTTTTTGAATTATTGTCGTTTAATTTATGACACATAATTAAACGGAAAATTCTATTATGTGCCTTATTATGTGCCGTATTATTATTTATCGTAAAAATAAAATATTTTATAACAAATTAAAAAATGAATAAACTTTTACTCATTCACATAATGAAATGTAATATCAAAGGATATAATTACTATCAGGCTAAGCTAATCTTTCAATTAAACGATAACCGACACATGGAATAATGTAACAATATAGCGACAAGTTTAATCATACCTCAAATTCATTTCGAAAAAATTTTCAAATATAAAACTTTATTAGAAATATTTAGAAATATGTACACCCGTGGTAACTGTTGACGTAAACTATTATGAAACCAGGGATAATGAACAGTATTAACGCAAATCGCATAAAAACAAATTTAAATATATTAAAGACACGTTCAATTACGTCTATTCAAAACATATCTAACTATCGTTAATTAAATAAATCTTTCTTTATCTTATAAAAAGAAGATAGTAAATATAATTGATTTATCGCACAAGGGTATACTTATACAGTATATAACAACAGGTTTTGGATTCGATGAAAACGAAACGAAACTCGCAGAATTATCAATAATTATAAGACTATTAATTAATTAATTTTAGGACTATTAATTTTGAAAAAACTTTACTACCTTTTTTCTCTATTATTTGACTTATACGTAAACTAATGGAACAATATACGCGTAACGGTTTAAAAGATAATTTAGAGAAGTTGCAATGATAACATATACATTTATGTATTAATTATTACATGTATCGATTATATTTATTATTTTCTATGCATTTATTTCTATTTATATTTATCTAGCACAGATCACTGCAACCAGACGTAACCTAGACGCATGCTATTGATAAAAGATATACATATGAGAGAATAAAAAGAGTGAGTTCATAACCTACCAATTTACTCTAACCTGCACTAAACTGTTTGTTATATAAGCAACACAAGCTTATACGATAAACCCATGATTCCTCACTTGCGCTTGTAGTTCATATTTTATCCTTACCTGTCGCTGAAGTTACATATGCTTCGTGCGAAAGATGATGAACAATCTTAAATCCCGTAATATTAAGAAAAAAAGATGGTAATATATAATCTTTTTTATCGGTTAAATCAAGCAAATTATGTTGGTTTAGAGTTTTCATGTTAGATGACACCTCTATGACTAAAAAGTATGTTTCGTTCTAGGTCTACTCGAGGATTCGTCATTAAGTAAGGCTAACGAGCGGACTCAGTCCTAATCGGCATAGAGCCAGGTTTAAAAACTCATATATATTCTCTCTTATTATCCATGATGTTGAGATAAAGATGAATTGGCAGAAAGTTCTCTGTTGCGTTCTAGTGAATGAGGTCATACCGCGAAGAACGTCTAATGAGTAGATTACCGACTACAGATAAGGCTAACAAGTGGACTATGCCCAAAACGCCATGATTCATCTTTTCAAAACTTTGTTTTCACCTGTTGTTTGGGCGCTACCAAGGTTAATAACAATATTACTACATAAGTAAATGGCTACAGTAGTAATAACTTACGTAATGTTACTAGTCTTAAGATGCGTATCCATTTGTTACGTATCCTCGTATCATATCACTGTTGCATATCATCATTGCGTATTATCGTTGAGTGCATATCCTTATAAATACGGAGGATACTATTTGTCCATTACCTGTCCACATCGGTATGGAATGGAGATACAATACGAGGATACGCAACAACCGAAAACGCATCTTTTCATGTAATTCTTTCTGTATTTTTCCAAAGTAACAAATTGAAAAATTAAACAAATCGTAAAATATATCCAACATATCAAAAATATTCGAAAATTAAGATTTAAGATAATGAGTATGGAATTAAATATGTTCAAAATCAATATTAAATACATAAATTATGAAAACAAACAATATAAATACGAAAAAGATATGGAAATAATCATAACTTTGAATCCACTACTTTGTGTACACGATCAATATGATTAGATAGTTTACATATAAGTCCAAACAAAACAATAACTTGTAAGTTTTACGAACATGAATCACACACGTAACAGTTTTTATCACATCTGGAACAAATTACACGTGTCTAGTGACTACATAAAACACATTCAAGTCAAAATACTCCAGACTTGAAAATAGAATACCGTAATTTCCCATATCACAACCATTTCCGATTATTCTATTTGAATGGTATTCCTACGTCCGGTAATAGATTGACAATAAAAAATATTTAATGTTACTAATATCTATATCTATGTCTATAAAACAAATATCTATATCTATATCTATATCTATGTTACTCGGACTTCACAAAAACGAAAACTCTTAAAGTATTTGGCCTTCAATGAGACACCGTTATTTGTATATTTATAATAAATATTTTCTATACATATTATTCCCTAAAAATAACATAATAATACTATATCTTACAAGAATTTATTTATCGCAAATGAAAAATTTCCAACCTCCCATTAAAGAAAATACTTTAACAAAATCGTTCATTTGGCCTGGTAACTTTTAGCCATTACTTTAAGATCTTTCCTGGCTATTTTCCCGGAAGGTGTATGGGGCATTTTTTCTAAAAATTTCACACCCCCTCGTAAATGGTAGGTATCCGTCATATTTTTTGCCACCAATTCTTGTAACTCTCGTTCGGATACCTGAACATTGGATAGAATGTAATAAATAACTAAATTCTCGTGAGGTTTTCAATCACAAATTTTTTCTATAGAATCGTACTTTCGAACCAGGAACTTTGGTAATGAAAGCGATAGGATGCTCATCGTCCTGAAGATGAGGAACTCCAACAACAGCAACCTCTACAACATCGGGATGAGATTGTAAAAGATTCTCAATTTCGGATGGGGAGATTTGAAAACCTCTATACTTCAATGTCTCCTTCAGTCTATCGACAATGAAAAATTCACCGTTCTCATCGTAATACGCGATATCACCGGTATGCAACCATCCTGTTTTTAAGATTAATAATTTGTTTAAACGAGTTTCTCTGATAGATCATCTTTATCTTTTTTTCTTTTCTTTGTTCTTTTACCATCAGCATCGATCGTATCCTTAGTTGCCTGTGGATTATTGTAATAACCCTTCGTCATCTTCATCGATTTTGTCAAAAGTTCTCCTCTCTTGTTTGGGCCCAATGCATTTCCTGTTTCTATGTCGATGATCTTAATTTGTGCGTTACTTACTACTGTTCCTATGGCACCTGCTTTGTGACCCGGCTTTTGACTTGTTATAACGCCACAAAGTTCGGTCATTCCTAAGTATGTTTAAATTATTCTATTAACAGACATTGTTTACAAGTTCTAACAGACTTACCAAAGTCTCACACGTATTTTCTTCGCCTTACCGTACATTTGTATGACATCACCATTTGGCAAGCATTCTTGGAGCTTAATTTGACTTCCTGCGGTAAATATAGCTCCACCAACACACACTTTTATAATACTGGATACATCGTATTTCTTTAGATATCCCGTCTTCAATATTCTATTTATCATACTAGGTGACAAAAACAGCCATGTAACCTGTAAAAACATTGATTCATATCTTAATTTTAAATTCTTCTATAAATATTAAATATAGTGTCTCTGTGTGCGTATGGAAATAGATAACACAATATTATTATTCGTCCCAATAAAGAAGCTTATAAACGCCTGTAAATAGATTTATCTGTATTACAATTTGTATAAACGAATTTCATATTGTAAGGCGCTCAAAATATTACTTATTCAATTAGGCAATGTTTCTGTTCGATACTATTAGCAATATATGAAATGCCGTATATCTTCAAACACGATATTAACTATTTCCATTATTATAATTTTACATTACATTATACCATTTAATGTTACCTTATACTTTTCTATAATTTTACACGTCATCTCCTCTTCGAATTTAGGATAAAGTAACCTCTTACAATAATTCACCACGCAACTCATCGTTAATAAAACTCCACTGATCCAAAAGTATGACGATAGCCAGAGTGGAATTCCATTGGTACCCAAACCACCCAGGATTAAATTACACAATAAAGAGAAATGTGAGATTGTAACTCCTTTAGGAGGACCAGTTGTGCCGGATGAATAAAGAAGTGCTGCTGTATCATGAATGTTATCGATTTGTGCACATTCAAAATTCTCCACTTCGGACTTGCTATGTCCTTCGAGTACTTTCGAAAAAGGCAAGGCATTCGAGGCCTTACCAAAAACGACGACCTTGATATCGTTATTATCGAGTTTTGCCGCTTCTAGTATCGTGCTTATCGAACTTTCGTCTGCAAAGACGACTTTTGCACCGGATAATTTCATAAAATAACGTGCCTCACCTAAAAATGATCATGTTAAGACGAAATTCGCTTGAATTGAAAATTAAAGAAGACTCACGTATATCCATTGCAAAGTTCCAGGGAGTAAAAATTGCTCCCACGTAAAAGGTAGCAAAAAATGGTGCAAAACTATCCATAATATTAGGAGCGCATACAGCAACCACGTCATTAGTTTTTATTCCTTGTTGACGTAACCATAGCGCACATTTTACAGTAAGGTCAATCATTTCGGCAAAGGTATACGTCTCTTCAGTTATAATATCTAACTGTTTCGATTGATATTAACGATCAATTAATATTTGCATCAATAAATATCGTAAACAAAGTATACACCAAAAATTAAATCGTATATGCATGTCTAGATAATAAAAAAAAAAGATAGGCGAAAAAAATATTTTTTAAATCTTTAAAAAGTATATAATATGTATGTAGTTCAATACATATGTAGTTTCTTTAGGAAGTACATATGTAGATCTTATTTTGTATCATTTTGATATTTATTATAATATTTGAAGTTATCTACTTTTTATAAATTATTCAAATTATTGCATCATGGATACAACGGTGGATATATCATTAATGCTCATGATACGCTGCATCCGTTTTATATAACACATTACGTAACCGGTAGCAAAAAGATGATATAATGACGTATTATTATATCTACAAGCTTTATCAAATTCTCACCTGACCGACAAAGTCGGGTCTGGCCTTCATTTTATCCAAAAGTAATTTTCCGACGTTCGTATATTCTGTGGATAATGGTTCATCTTTGCCTTTCAATATATTATCCTTTATAATGAAATCGGAAACATTCTGAAATAATTAATTAAAATGATTGATATATAACATTAGTTTACTTACAAATTTTATCCGAACCGATTATTTTGCTTAGCTCGTTAAACGTTATTCATTCACTTTACCGGAACATATTTATGAACGATCGACAATCTTACTCAAAATTTGAGAACACTTAGAAATTAAATCTTATTTAAATTCACCGAAGAAAAGAACAGTTGGACGCTTACGGTTATTGATTTATCGGCGACCATGGCTGTATACCTTTCACTAATGATAAATTTACTATACTATACTACCGTTTCATTAAACGACCTCGACGTTTGATATTAGTACAATATTCTACGTAATGTGAATAACGACTGCTGAAAAGAACACGTTTTCCTTCCTCTTATAGTAAGTACAAGAGTGACTGGACTATTCTCCTGTTGTCAATCCCCTTCCACTAGTAGCCTATCGTTGTTTCATTTACAACGTAAACTTTACGTCACGTGGAAATTAACTATAAATCTTTGTAAACGTTTTCATTCCTTCTAATAGATAATTACTATTCCCGTACTGAAACCATAATAATTAAAAAAATAGTTATAACAGCATTCATTTGATCTCGAAGTTTCTAGAGTCTTCCGAAAATATAAATTATCTGCTGACGTAATTATTTTTTTCTAACACCTATCTACGCCATATTATCCTTTAATGGCACGATATCTATTATGATTTAATATAGTAACGTTGATCAACAGTTTATATATAAATTTGCAAATCACCTTCTGAACAATTTTAAAAAAAAAAAACGTCATTTTGTTAATATCTTCTTTACAATAATCGATGATTTTATTTAGAGAAACACATGTCTTAGGAGTATTTATTTCTTTTTGTATTTATTCTTTTTATGAGTCTTTCGTCGTGTCGAAGTTCGTGGGAAGATAAAATTGAATTCTATTGACTCTCATTATACGAAGCATCTGCGTTAAAGGTCAATTCACACATTTCGATTCAATTCGGGTCAATTCCCTCACTTCAGTCACAGTTACAGTTTTCGGTTCACTTTTTATATATACATATATCAGTTCGATATATCTACTATCAATCAGATTATACAGATCCGATTCTATCGAAAATATTTTCTGTCTATAGACAAAGAATTACGAGTTAAAAAAAGTCAATTAGCGCATTTCAGTTCAGTTTCCGTTTCAATTGGTCGAGCACAGTAACTTTAACATTATTGTATGTAATTTAAATGTATTTTCGCGTTCACATATTTCCGTTCAGTACAAGTTCAGTCACTGATCATATTTTCTCTATAACCCAGATCTTTCAAGATCACCGTCAAAAAAGTTGCTTTTAAATGACTAACAGAATTTTAATAATTTTTGTCTTTGTTTATGGCGCAATACAAAGGAAAGAGAGAGAAAGAGAAAATTTTCTATCGTTCCACATATCTTCACTTTTAACAGTCTTTTGTATTATTAGATTGGAATACTCTGCATACGTTTTGCTTTTCCTGCTTGTTGAAGAAAAGTCGGTTTTCCTTACCACTCTCAGCTTCATGCATACGAATATTATTTACCATTTGATAAAAGTAAGTTTCAAGGAATCATTTTGATAAGATTTCCATAATCAGTTAACCGTATCATGTTTTGTGAAATTTTAATCATGTCAGAAAATAAAGAACATTCTGGTCAGATTTGCTTTTTCTGTTACCGGAAAGACAAAAAGTTTGCGACGTAAACTCGTGAAAGAAACAATTGTGAAAATTTGTGTTTGCATAAAGTATCTTTGAAGATTTATTTAAAGACGAAAAATTTTGATGTCAAAAATGCATTTAAAAAAAAAAAAAACAAAAACGCTAGGATTGATATTGTTTGAAGATATTCTGTGTACTCTGAAAAGCCTTTAAAGTGTGGATGAACGGATCGATAGAAAATCTCCATTGTTCATGAACAAAAAAACGTTATTGCAATTCCGTCAAAAATCATCGTTGACGACGATCTCGAACACAGAGAAAATATGACCGGATTGTTGATCGAACTGAAACTTAACGGAAATGTGTAAACGCGTAAGTAAATGAGTACGTTAAAATTACAAAAGATAATTATTAAAATCACTGTGATCTAAATTCTGGTCGGAATGAAGACGGAACGGAGACTGAACTGGAATGTGTTAATCGGCTTTAAAACGATTAAACTAGTCTAGTCCGTTCAACAACATGAATCGGAAGATATAAAGAAATGCACGTAATTGCGACGTGATCGAATCAGGGACTTTGTACGTAAAATTATTTATTATAAGAGAAATTGCAAATTGCAAATGATTATAATTGAAAATCAATGAAAAAGTATTCTTTACAATTGCAAGTGCAATGTGTACGCTATTTATCTTGTACGATTCGATGTATGGCTTATATCAATACGTTTCAGTTATAACGGTTGAAAAAAGATAGTAAAAAGTAAAAATGAACATATGTTTATATACATGTACGATATCGGAACGCAGCCACAGTATACAAACATAGAGTTCCTTCAAAAATATCTTTAGAAGATTTCTTAATAAACGTGCCAATTATGGTAGCTTTAAAAAAATGGATATATGTGCATCTTTAACGGTATCGTATATTAATGAAAAATACAAACAAAATATGTAGGTATTTATTTGGTGTTATACAATTTAATTTTATTCAACTTCATTTTATTTTTTGCATCGACAATTACGAATAAGATAGTAATTAAAGTGCACGCCACATTTTAAGAAAAATATCTTATTTATTCTTACAAATTATTAACACAAAAAAAAAGATATATGACGTGAAGGAAAAGTTTCATTTTTGTAGATATAATTATTTTAAATATGATAAAAATATTACATATAACGATAAACGTATAAACACATCTATCACGTTTAACATCAAATAGAAATATAACATGGAGCATTTATTAAGATATAAAAGAAAATTATTAATTCTTGTAATAATCATATTTCTTCGTAAGGTAAAAGTAATGTAAAATGTAAATGCTCTAATATATACATAGATACATTGCACATGCACATATATTATTAAGAAAATTATATAAATTTTACGAAAGAAAAAACTTATTTTTCCCTTTAATTTTATTAATTCCAAATTTTATAAAATACCAATTAAACATGATACTGTACTTTTTCGATGAATGTATGTCATATAATAATTCCGATCGATATTTATAGAAAGTATGTACTTTTTTCCGATGTTGCCAAACGTAAATAAGTGCAACGTGAAAGTGCATGCGTTTCCAATTACGAATACTACGTATTTATGTTCAAAAATAATATGTCGGATTTTCACCATTCGACTTGTACGCATACGTAACATTAAGAACATGTTATAGAATAGAGCTCTAAAAATGTAATTACAATCTTTAGATGTCATAAAGGTAGTCATCTACTTGAGAATTTCTCACGATAATAATTGTTTTCAAGAGTATTCTCAAATTTTGTATCCATTTGACAGGAACTTTGAGAATGTTTATTCTCAGATAATAACTCACTAACATGCTCCTCAAGAATCTACTAACAAACGTTGGAACGCTTGAAACCTCATCCATTCGAAGTTCATCTATAACCGTTTGTTACGTTCGTCTATGCTGTTTGCTTTAAGATAATTGTCATGAGATAACGTCTTCGTTCATCCGTTTATTATTGAATTTATTTCGCATATTTTTATTATTTTTGAAGCTCTGATATATTTTCTCAGTTTTTTTTTTGCAAACATTTTCGTCCTTCTATTCTCTAAGGATGGAATCAAGTTCAATATGTACTTAAGAATTCCAAATTCCATTTCAATAACCAAGTTTCATTTAATGGGTTTCAATTTACTACTCAAAAGCAATAAAGTTTCAATAAGGTATATTTGCAACTTAATCATTTTATATGAGTTGATGTTCGAACTCTAGAATGATTACCTACGAATTTAAAAACATATCAGTAAATAGTACAACGTTAGAAAAATTCGAATTTTTCAAAAGTATTATACTAATTTTAAGTATTAGTTTGATACTGATTGCACCATTAAACATTGTATTTTAACTTTCTTACTTTTAATATATTTCGATTTTAACTTTCTTTCTTTTAACGCAGTTAAGTTTCGATTGCTGAGAACTGAGAAGTTAGTTAATAATTAAATGACTACCGCTACTAATGATGGTCACGTTATTTGAATCGAAAATATTCATAACAAAGATTCGAATTTACTTGACCAGAATTCGAATATATTTGAAAGTACCGTTTACTCTTCTCTAAATACTTACAAATAGTTCAAGTCTACTTGAAATGATTGCTTTCATCGTTCGATAGTTTCGAAAAATTCGATTCAAACCTACTTGTAATATACTTGATCCCATCACTGCTGCTCTCATTATAGCTATTCTCAGAATACAAAACTGATTTATATTTCTAAGAGAACTCTTCGATAGTAACATTCCTTTGTTAAGAGAATGCTACAATGCAATTATTCTCAGATTTGTAGTTGAACCATGCTCTCAGATAATTCTTTTCAAGTCCATTAGTAAATAGAATCCGCTAGCAAGAGATACTCACGAAAGTAACTCGCGATAGTTTTATTATGGGGTGAAAGACAGACTTAACAGTTTTCGGGCAGGAAATCAAAGCAAAACCTATAGGCAAGTTCACTTAAGAATTTCTTGCGTTATAGTTTTTTACGAGAATACTCCTCAAATTTTCTATCCATTTGAGAGCAACTTCGAAAATATTTTACTCTCAGGTAGTCACTAACATACTCGTTTAGAGCTTACTATCAAACAGAACAATCAGAACCGTGTCCCTTGGAGATTCGTTTATGCCCTTTTACTACCTGAATCTATCCTGAAATAAGCGTGACATAACGTCTAGATTTTTACGTTCAATATTGAATATATTCTACGTATTATTATTATTAAAATATATATACAATCTATTGTGTGTGTGGGGGGAGTTGAAGATTCCAGGGCTAGTTAGTTGTGTGGGAGGAGAGGTGAAGGTTCCATGGCTAGTCAGTTGTGTGCGTGTGTATGTATGAGATAAGTTTATCGATAGTTAGGCAAAAGATGGAAGGTGTCAGAGTTAACCAGCTGTATGCAAGCGTGCATGAAATAAGTGAATATATTGGTCGAATAAAAGATGTAAGGTCCTAGAATTGGCTAGTCGTATATGTTGTGTATGCATGAGATATGCTGATCGGTAGATCGAACAAATAAATGGAAGCTTCTAGTATTAATTAATTGTGTACGTGTGGTATAAGACAAATTGATCAACAGAACGTGATTTGTCTTTACGAAGATATTGGAAGAGAGAGAGAGAGAGAGAGAGAGAGAGAGAGGAGAGAGATAGAGGAGAGATAGAGGAGAGAGAGAGGAGAGAGAGAGAGTAATAAAAGGTTGCGAGAGTGAGTGTACGACTTTCTTGAGATTCTCAGCGAAACAACGGGAAGGACAGTCTTGAGCAGACCCAACGAGAAAAGATAACAAAGGTCCTAAGTGGACCAGATCTTTAGTAAACCAATAGAGATATAACGATGAAGATCTTGAGTAAACAAAGAGAGATATAACGACGAAGATCTTGAGTGGATCAATGAGGAAGAGATCAGAGAGCAGAACTAAGAGTATCACGTGTAGTCCTAAATGGACCAACAAAGAGTAAAGCCTTGATTAAGTCAGTGAAAGAGGAAAGAATCGTAGAATATATCGTTGTAATATTTTAAGTATAATATTTATATCAATAAAATACATATCAGCCGACTAAGTAGTCAAAGTTAACCAATCCGTATCTAATAGGTAGGGTTGCAAAAAATATCCTATATATATATTTCATATATTATTATTAACTCGAAGGTTAAATATTGTCCACTTATTTTGTAGGCATTATCGTGCTATTATGAAAATGCCAAAGTAACTATTCTCAAGATACAGATACATGCTAGCAAATAACTTGCGACATTTTTTCCGAAAACGACTCCCCTGGATTGTTTGAACACGTGCGAGATAATGGGCGACGACTTGAACTGACTTGCGATAATTGCTTTCAGATAACGAAATACTATTTGATGTAAATTTTTACTTCCTTTATTTCGAACAATAATTTCCACCTTTCGACAGTATCCGAAATATTTGCTAAGAGTTCGTACATTAAAGATAACGGAGATAAATAATGCTGGGGGAAGAAAGAAATATTCGGAGTAATTTGGCGGAATATTCAGATATAAAAAGCGAAGATTATCATAATAAAATAAAAAATAGAATTCCTTAAAAAGTCGTCTAATGAGTTTAATAACCGTAAATACCGTAATATCACGACGAATTTTCATATCTCTTTTCATTTTCATAGTTCCAAAAAGTTCCAAAAGATACTAAAAATTACTTAAACTCATACGTAAAAAAATTGAATTGTGTAGGATCTTCCATTCTCAATCAAGACAATAAAATTTCATAATCATCGAGCTCATATTTTCTCAATCATACTTTTCTGTTTCTCTCTTTCTTTTTTAAAACAACTGCTATACACGTGCAGCAACAACCTGTTGAGCTGGCATTTTAAACAGAATTAAATTTATGATTTCCTTCTGCATCATTTTCCGCTGTGTATAATTCCTCTCACGAATCATTACAAAGAACGAGTCGCATCAATATTTACAGAAAAGTGTACACACTCGTGCAAGTTGTTCTTGCAAGAAATTTCGCAAGTTACTTGCCAGTGTTCTACACCTATATGTCGTATATTATATATATATATATATATATATATATATATATATATATATATATATATATATATATATATCATATATCATATTTCGTCCGTTCTTTTCTTATAAACTTTTCCATGTTGGTACTCTTACGAAGAACACAGAATATTTCGTATTAATCAAGAGAACTCCTTGATGGTAACATTCTTTTGTTTCCATTTGAGTAAATAATGCAACACAATCGTTTTCAAATATGCAACTGAATCATGAGATAATTACTCTCAGTGGGTAATCCCAATGTATTATTAGAAAAAAATACTCTCGAGAGTAATTCACGATAGTTTTTCTATCAAATAAACAGCTGGCTTTTGTTTCTATTTGAGAGAATACTATGATACAATCGCTCTCAAATATATAACCGAACCTTACTCTCAGGTATGTAGTTTAATCATACATTGTAATTAAATATGTAATTGATCGGTGCTCTGAGATAACTACTCTCGAACGCGGTGTCTATTAACAAGAAATACTCTCGAGAGCAACTAGCAATAATTTTACTATCAAATGAAGAACTGTCTTTTGTTTTTATTTGAGAAAACGTTACAATACAATCGCTTTCAGATATTTAGTTATTATACTATATGTATTAATTGATCCATAATATGAAATAATTATTCTCGATCTCGATCTACCACAGAAAAACTTACCACAGGAAAATTTTCCAACTGAATGGTTACCTTAACAGTTTTCGAACAGAAAATCAAAGCAAATTTTGATAATGACATACGTAAATTCTCTCTTAAATTCGACAATCGCCTAATTATCGTTCACCAAACAATGGTTGATATTCCTTGTACTTATCTACCACATGTTTAATACGTAACTGTATTATTTACGTCTCTCCTGGCTCGTCTCATTCAACGGATTATAACTCGAATGACAGAGAACATGCACGAATTTCATAACCTAGTAATCTTTTATTGAATGTCTCACGAACGTTTTTCAACGCTATTATGATATAATCTTTCTTCGTGACAAGTAAGATAAACACGGGTTATTAAATCATACTGCACGGCATTTATTTATTAGTTATCTCATCAATGACTTTTGGATCGAATGCAGTCTTGTATCTTTTTTTTTCTTCTTCCGATCTCTTTATATTTTCGTCCTCAACGCTCTCCTTTCTTCCAATTTTTTTTGCAGTTTCGATATTTGAGGAGAAACGGTAGTAACGTTCGATGCTTTTTCATTTCCCTGTTTACGTGTATCAGATTTTCTGAAAATAATGAAGTAGAGGAAATTAATGAAATTACTTGTGCCGTCGTATAAAAAATTGCATGTTTTATTTGGAAGGTAAAAGTATAAATTCGTCAATTTAAAATCCATTTAAGATCAATTTGCATATATACAATTATGTCATGGCCTTCTCGTGTCCCAGTCGTGTACCAGACTCGAACTAGTTACTATAGTTTTATACGTAATAATTTATACATCGTCCGTGCCGGGTTCATCATCGATCCGTGCCCTTGACATTCTCCGATCACATATGTTAGCTACTAATATTTTCCCTATCTAAAGACGTCTACAGCACGGACTTGTATAAACTGTAAAATATTATAAAAGTACAGATAAACCTTGTATAAATATTACGTTCCATAGAAATGCTGCTTTCTATAAATCCCGTTACAGGAAACTCAAATACTATAAATAAAAACGGGGGTTAAGTACCAAATTTTCTGTAACTCATTTTAAGTACTTTTTCTTTCTAATTACATAAACAACACGTTGATATGACAAACAGGAATATATTTTCATTTAATTCAAATATTTCGTATACCTATGTCAACATATAAATCATAAAATGTGTAAATTTACTATTGTTTATTAATACATTATTAAATTTACATGAAATGAATAAACTTCATTGCACATAACGCGTAAATTTTTTGGACAAAATAAAATAAAATGCGTATTTTAATTGTCATCGTTATCTTCAAAAATAACATTTCGTCGAAGTTTTTGTATTTGCGTATTCTTAATTCGTTTCAGTTTAACAGTGACTATAGTGACTCTGGCATAACATAAAAAAGATTAAAAATTAACGTGCATACGTACGTATTTTTAAAAATATATAAAGTGGAAAGATAAAAATTTAAATAATGATTTCAAAACTGCGTTATATCGAAATGGCGTTGTTTAAATATCGTGTTATACACGTATATATTATCTGTACCGTGTTGTACTGAAATATTCATAAAACTCTCATTCATGATCTATTAATCTCTTGTAAATATTAAATCCTGTTTTTTCTACGCCGTTTTGTCATAACAGATATATCTAAAATAATACGTCTTTTATAGTCTGGTTTATTCAATTATTCTTTCTCTTTTTCATCCAAAAGTATTCCTATTATGATTAAATCTTCAATTAGCATTGTGTTATATAAGTTCATACACTTGTATTAAGTTTGACTTCAAATTGACTTGCACTATTTTATCTCAGTTATATATTCTCAGTTACGATCACAATAAAAATATCAATGCATTATTAATTTCGTATTATAAGTATTAAATGTTAGGACACGAAACGTTCACAGCACGGTTGTATGTAAGTATATTTTGAAAAACAAATAACGAAAAATCCGAACGAGCATAATAGATAAGTATTATATAACAGGCGATTGAAAAAATGTTTTCAAAAAAGAAAATAAAAAAGAAGTAAAATGATTTGAAATTTGAAAACCTACAAGCGAATTATTTCGAATGATCGTTGTGGATGTCGAATCAAATAAAATTCAAAAAATAAAGTGAATAACATATTTGTAAGATCGAATGAAATTTTATTATTGATATCTAACTTGGTACTTTTGTATTCGTCCAGTGCGATCTTACTATACTTGATTATGTTCTTTTGTCTTTCTCTTTCTCGTTGAATGACAATCTGACGTTTTTCTAACTCCTCATTCAATTTCATTTTCACCCAAACTAGTCGTTCCTTTAACTAAACGGGAAGGCGTAAGTTATTTATTAGTGGATATTTTGATATAGGACTTCAGATAGATCGATAAATTACCTCGACTAATGACATCTCACATAACAATCCTAATCCACTTGTTTCCGTAGGATCAAATTCCTTGTTCTTAGTAGCCAACCTTAATGATTGAATAGCCTTGATCTCTTTGATTAATTGACCTTTCCTCTGTATTTCTTCCTTCTTTTGCTTAGCTAGTAACATTTTCAATTGTCGAGATTTTTCGGATACCTCGGCAGCTGATATCAATTATTACAAATGATTTAAATTATAATAGATAAAAAATAAGCAATTTAAATACCTTTTTGACGTTTCTTATCGATCATAGAATCGTAAGCATCTCTAGAAACTTGTTCGAGCTCCCGACATTTTTCAACATTCTCCAACGCTTCTTTCTTTTGCTCTGTTCTCAATTTTTCTAATTTATGATATAATTCTTTTTTCTGTGATATAAGAAGATATTTTATAAAATTTAATTTGTAATTTCTTGCATCTCACTTGTGTATATGTGTCTGTGTGTGTGTGTCTGTTTTTCTTTCTTTTTTTGACGAAATATACCTCCTCTCGAACATTCTGAGCATAAGTCTTGTTCTCGTTCAAAAGAGATCTCTTTGCCAAATAAGCACCTTCTCGTGTTAGCAACGCTATCAAATGCTTCTCCTCGATCTTGTTCATCTCCTCCTGTCTCTCACGTTGTCTCCTCTCTTCGTTTAATTTCTCTATCGATTCCGGATCCAAGTTACCTTCGACCAACTTTTGTATTCTATGATTCGAAAAGAATTGTCATAAAGAATTAGAATAATTAATGAAATAAATCTTACTATATTACGAGCATCGTACGGTGATGGTATATGTGGTAATGTAAAAGTAGAAAGACATTAATATCACGTTCAATTAAATTCCATTAGAATTATAAGAATTCGATAAGAATATATGTATATATATATATATACAGGGTGAGGTGCTAATTATTGCCATCTAGACTAACTCCGAAAGTATGATAGAAAAAGTAGAAAAATTTTCGAAACAAAAATTGCATGGGACCACGGGGGTTATCATATGAAGTTAGTTTTTTGTTGTTAGGTGGAATCACGTCAGAGATTTGAAGGTCAACTTTGCTTTTTTAAATAGAATGCTATATTTTGGTACTTATTTTCTGATAGCGGCTATTGAGACGAATCCAATGACGTGCAACATTAAGGTTTTTAAAGGTCAACAAAGATCATTTGAGGCAAAAAAGGTGAAATGAACTTTATTTTTATGTGAAATGAACTTCACTTGTTCAAAGTGATTATCAAGGTGTTCAAAGTGATTACCATTGGTATTAATGCAGTGCTGCAATCTCCTTATCACGGATTGTGTAGTATTTCTTATCACTTTGGCACTTATCGAATCACATGCTCTAACAATTCTTTCTTGCATATCTTCAGGCGTAGTTGGAAATTCTTTATAAATAAGGTTTTTCAAGAATCCCCACAAGAAAAAATGACCTTTGTTGACCTTCAAAGACCTTAATGTTTCACAACATTGGATTCGTCTCAATAGCCGCTATCAGAAAATAAGTACCAAAATATAGCATTCTATTTAAAAAAAATAAAATTGACCTTCAAATCTCTGACGCGACTCCACCTAGCAATAAAAAACTAACGTTATATGATATCCCCCGTTGTCCAATGCAACTTTTGTTTCGAAAACTTTTCTAATACTATCATACTTTTGGAGTTATTCTAGGTGTCAATAGTTGCCCTTCACCCTGTATATATAAGAATTAAATTAATCTCACGTCAGATGAAACTTGATAAGAATAGTAAAAAAAATATGAGTAATTAATGAAATCAATATCAAATATTAGTATATTATAAGCGTCGTATGCTGATACTATACATAGTAACGTAAAGATAGAAACACATTAATGTCACGTCACGTGAAATCACATTCTAATACGTGATTTCAAGTAACATTCGTAAAGTGTGATCCGACGCATTTCCATTTCTTTTAAATCTGTTAGAAACAGATTATAAATCACGTCACGTTGTTCACGCCATTACGCGTGACGTATTGTCACGTATGGAAGCAGGATTTCAAAATTTCACGGCATTCAAAAATTTTATTGTTACGGGGATTCAAAAATAGGAAGAATTGTTTAAAAATGAACATACTATTTCTTTCTTTTGTTTTCAACTCTATTGTTTAATTGCATCAACCAATTGTACGGATTATATTAATGTCACGACATAACAATCTAAGTTCACGGTTAAGTTATTGTACAGTTGGATACAGTTTAGATAATATATTGGCCTTTGTATAGATTCTATGTTCTTTTCAAATTATCTTTTAAAATGGACCTTACAATTAGAATATTGTCCGTGAGAAGAATATTTTCTGTAATGCGGAATAATATGTTCAATTATCAGTTGTACAATGCACAGGTCACAAGATAGGAAATTTTTGTTGCTGAGGGAATACTGATATGTTTCCTAAAGTGTTTCTCTATCGTGATACTTGAGATTACAACCTCATTGTGCCTTGATAGCAGATAGGGATGGACTTATCTGGAAGAAAATACTTTTAATCGATAGAAGTCTTGATTTTACTGACGATTTCCATTCTTCGTTTCAGTTTTTCTTTTCTTATACCCAAAAGTAGCACAAATGATATTTGGGGAATCAGCTATTTTTCTGGCTAAATGGCTTCAATGTCTATGTGGAGAGAAACTTAAATTATACTGTTATCGATTTATTTCTTTGAATCGCTTTGACATAAGATTTCTAACAGAACATGCAATTTTATTCAATATAAAAATCACTAAATTTCATGGATCAAAATTTATTTGTTTTTATTTATTTCTTTTTTCTTAATATCATCATCTTTTCTTTTTATATCATTTTCAATGTGTCCATGCAAACATTAAAATTCATCCTCGGTCATTCTGAAATATTATACATATGATATTTACTGGGACGTTCTTATAATTCTTTTACTAAATAACTATATTCTTCTTAATTACTCTCTCTTTGCATTTATTTCGTGTACCCAAGTCGATCTATGCATTTCATTTCGAACTAGAAATATGCTGTAAGATTTTTGTATATCTATCTTCCAAATGGAAGAATTATTCTTTAAGATTTAACGATCTATTATCAACAGAAAACGATATAGGGATTACTAAATATTTGTCAATGTCTTAACGCGATACAAATAATGCGATACTAATCATGACATCATAGCAATGCTATCAAACGTAACGTGATAGCAGGTGATTTCACACGATGTGATATTAATGTGTTTCTACCAGTGGTAACACAATACGTACAAATACAAAGTACAATAGTTTATTTTTTTATGTATGAAAGTAATAAACCAAATCATGACCGTTGACTCTCACCATTCTTTTGCTTTTTTTTTTTAAAAGAAGTCAATGTTTTCAACTAACTTTGATACTTCCTTTAGTTCTTCGTTGGCTATTCGCGCACATTCGCGAAGAATCGAAGTTGCGTTTTGCTTAATTTCGACCGGCTACAATAATAAAACATATCAAATGTAATGTAACATAACCGTATAAATTTAATCACATCCGTATTTTATTATTCTTTGTTCTTTTTCATCTTTTTTTAATATTATTGCTTAGATCGTAAGAAAAAGATTGATAATTACTTTGAAAATCGGTAAACGTTTTCTCTGGCAACTATCATGTTTCTCGATTTCTTGTTCTACCTCGATTAATTTAGTCTCACGTTTCCTCGAACACGCCGGCGCATTTTTATTCGCTTCTCTTAACAAACGCAAAGCTTGATATTTATTAGCTTCCCGCAGAATCTTCAACCTCTCTTCTATGAACGATGAAAAATAAATCGAGTTTGGTATCTTCCGAGGTGATTTTCTCACCGTAAGATTCTATTCTAGGTAAACAAGGGATCCGTCAAAATGATCTTTCGATTGACGAATGAAAATTAAAAAGAAAAATACATGTTAATATAAAATTACTTCTGGCGTCGATGGTGGACACTTCGTTGCTCTTTTCACATGATTAAGAACTTTCATAAAAATTGGCTTCGTTGTTTCTTGCTTCGGTATCGCCATCATATGTTGCTTTTCTTCTCTCAAATAAATTCGCAAGGCCTAACAAGATGATTCGGATCTTTTATTTACATATTTAGATTGTAGATACTCTTAAGTCTACATGGTGATTCACGTAGCTTTAACAAGCCATATCTTATTCTTCTTTTTTTGAAGTTAAAACAAAAAATGTTAAAGGAAAACAGACGAATGGTTCAAAATAGACGACATATTCATAGTCATATTTCTTTCTCAAGTGCGATAACACGCATGTACACGTTGCAGTAACATTATTTTTTTTTAATGAAAACATTTCTTCTTTCTTTCTTTTTTGCATATATCGAATCCTCTCGTAATTTAACCGAAAAAAATGTCTTAACCTAAAAATGATTAGTTCGCGATGTTTCTTGAAGATGTATTTCTATTAAATGAGATGCTCAAACGCTTTTTTTATCAGATTCTAAACATTTCGTACGTCTTTTAATCGTTTTCATAACTTTCGCAATTGTTTCGCAATTTGCTCTTATTCGTTTTTTACCACTTTTACAAAATTTAAAGAATATCAGTATATCTTGCTGCTTCTTTTTAAGTAACCCTAAAGAAAAAAATCTAGAGAGTTCGAGTCGATCAAGCGAGCAACGTGTACTGTAATATTTATTGCCATATGTATGTGTAAGGAATTTTGTAACGATGAATGTTGATTTGAATTGCGTGCTGGAGCACCATCTTGTTGGTAATATATATGTATTGTAAATTTAATCGAGTTTGTAGTAGAATATCATGAAAAATAACGCGATATAAGAACTAGGTATTTACTAGATTTACAATGAAGCGTTCAAATATCTTCTTCAATAAAGACATTTTATCAAAATACCTCGCGAACTAATCATCTTTTGGCCATGTTACTCCAATACTTTGCTCACATTAATTGACGAGAGGATTCGATGTATGCAACAAAAGGAAGATTTTCATTAAAGAAGAAAAAAAAAGAATAACAAAATTGCAAAATACACATAAAAAAAAGATATGACTTATCCGATTTGTATAAATCATCCTATTTACTTATTAATTCTAATCACATTTCAATTTTAATCGGACCTTCAAACGTGGCATGGCCAACAAATAAGGTTCATATATCTTTTCTTGGACGAAACTTTTTTCGAATACGTCGCAACTTTTCGTGTAAAACAAATCCAATGTTTCTTTGCGAAGCAAATAAGATAGTAGATTCAATATTCTGTCGATTTTAAAATGAACGAAAAAATCCATGGTATTTTTAATGGTCAAGGAAGATATTTGAAAGATTAGGATATATGTAATCACTGAAACGTATACTTTCTCGTTATTCTACGTTACACGCTTATATAAGTCATACTGTTTGAAAAACAATCGATAAAAAATAATAATTATATAGACTCGTAATAAACTATTCGTAAAGATATGATGTCAGAAATATCATCTACCACACCTACCCATTATTTCGCATAAATCATGGTTTTTTTTGTAAAACAGTCTTTGCTTTACGAAATCCTCGCATGCAATTCTCAAAGGAAATTGAAATCGAACTATGGTCATGAATAATTCTGCGATTTCGTAATGTAACGATTCTGGCGGTACCTCGATACATATCCAAACAAAATTAATATTAAAACATAATAATCCTTTTCAATAAATACATATTTATTACTAAACAAGGACAATCGATATTATACCTGTATCTTTTTAACATCGTCGACAAGATACTTCAACGATTTGGAATAGGATTTGCAGTTTTTCTCATCGATTGTCTCTCTCATGAACAATACCACACAAAATTCATCCGAAGAGAGATTATGTTTCCTCGAAATGAACGCGTCCAACATTTCGATAACCGGAAGAACAAGGGACAATTGGTAAACATTCCTCTCGTTTATCTGATTAATTAAACTGATTAATTATGAAACGTTTGTGATTTACGATAAAAATAACTTGTTTTAATCATCTTGAAAGATACCTCGTCTCCAATACAAAACATCTTTCGCGTATACAATTATTGTCATATGTTGTATAATTATAATCTATGCTATCGTATCTTTGACGTAAACATGACGATATTGAAGAAACAAATCCGTATTGAAGTTTGACGATTTTCAATTGACGATTGAATTCTTTCTTCTTTTTTTTTCACAATCTTTGACTTTCGAAAGAAGAAATTTCTTTGCGTTACTGTATTATACAATCTTTATGTTATTATCTTTATAAGATCTGGAGGGGAAAAAAAACGAAGAAAGAGAAATCAGTGTACTTTGAAACCTATTACATCTTCCTATGATTACGTTTATAGGAAAAGATATGTGTACATACATTGCATATATATTTATATATATACACACACGCGTTTCCCTGAGAGAATTTGTACTTCGGCGTATGTAAAAAAAAAATACTTATCAGTAGAGAGTATTTTTCCATGCTAAAAATTCTTCGTTCTTCTCTCGTTTTCTGACTATAATACTGCGCCGATATAACGTATCACAACAAATATATAATTACAACCGTAAAGTTTCGTCAAAAGATATTGCAATTAGAATTTCTAGGAAGACTTATATAGCTACGTTATGATAGAAAAGACAAAGAAAGAGAAAAAAGAAAAAGAAAGAGAGATAAAAGAAAAAGAGAAATAGAAAAAAAGAAGAAGTGAAAGAAGAGAGAAAAAGAAAGAAAATTAATTGTACATACAAATGAAAATTCTTTAGCTGTTACAATTTGTATATATATAAATATATAATTATATTTGTATATATATATAAATAATGATATTTATATATATAGGTATATAAATATATAAATATATGTGTATATATGTATATAGAAAAAAATAAATAAGAATTTTCATACGTATTTCTCTAATTTTTAAAAGTGTCGTACTTCTTTGTTTTTCGCATCACGTTAATATCTTATAAATTTACTATATAAAAAGATTAACATTATAATTTTATTTTATAAGTTACGTAAAAGGTAAAGAACGGTCGGTCTCTTTTCTCACTCTTTGTTTTGTTTCATTTCGTTTCATTTTGTTTTTTCTTCTATCTATAAATATATCCTTCTAAAAGTTACGAGAAGTAAGGAAACCGATGGAAAATAAATAAAACAATAATATGCGTCGACAATCGAGCCAATGCATTTTTAAGTTACACACAAGGATTGGCATTAATCGAATCCTTCCACTTATCTCGTGAGTCATAAGAATCCTTCGAAAAACGGAATTAATAATTTCGCAATGATTCGAAAAGAAAAAAAGTAAAAGTACACTTTGTCGTTCTTCATAATATGAATAATGGATAAAGGATATAATTCTTGGCCATTGCATAGTTTGGCAATGTCATTTGACTTTTGTCAGATTTTAAATGATACAAAATTTTTATAGTCACTTTTAAAATACGTGCCAAATTAATAATTAAAAAGAAATGATAAAGAATTGTAAACCGATCGATATGCAATGGCGTATAATTAGAATTAATATAAAGTTCTACTCTAAACATTCACAAAGAGGCGTTCCTTTTTTATGATCTGACATAGATATTTCTTCGCCTATCGTACGCAATACTATTAATACAGATCCGATCTTCCTGGACCAGATACGATATCGATATGTATATGTATATGTATGTACATAGAATTAATAATTAATCGCGGGAGGGTAGAATCCTTAGGACGGGCAATATAAACTAACTATGTATATGTATCACGATAATTGCATAGACAGTCAATTTCTTCTTTTTATTTTTTTTTCTCTTCCTTAAATATTACCTATGTACGTATGTATGTTTAATCGATCTACGATTGAAACTCCGCTTTCGCATCGTTTTCAATATCACAAGCAACATAATGGGACTAAACTTTGATAGACCTATGATAGTTGCGCATAACGCTGGAGGGACCAGCCTTTCATTATTCTTTTAATCGATATTCAAAAATAATAATTTATATTTGTTTATTAATTATATCGCTATTAAAATATTGTCAAAATTAATTCGAAATTAAAACGGGGAAAGAGAAAATTTCCATTCGATACGTAAAAATTCTGTACGATCGTCATTGGCCATCCTTCCAACGTAAAATAGTTACTACTCTAACTATAATACATATTTATATATATATAAATATATATATATATATAAATATAATAATAATAATGATGATGATGATTTTGTATCATGACAAGCGTCGCCGTCCATTACATCTACTTGTTTCCTGAGTGGATGTCATGGTCCATTAACCTCGCGCGCGCGTCCATTTTTAAAATAATCTAATAAAAATGTAAACAACAAATGTGACTTTGTACAATGTTGAATGACTATTTATCGAATGCTTTAATGATCGACGTGATGCTCTCGTAGGTTCCCGTAGCGAAGCCCAATAAACCAATCAGCACGATCGTCACGTCCTTAATAACCATAAAGGGACTTAAGTTGGCATTTTGCCAACATACTACCAACTCGATGATGGGTGGAAAGAGAAGAGCCAGTGCCGTACTACTCACTGCACCGACCAAAGAAATAAAAAGACCCAGCTCTGGTATAGCTTCCGCCAAAACGACTGTAACAATTATTTTTCTCTTAATAATTTTCTTGAAATTTTTCTTCCCCTTATTACGGAAGAGTTTTAAGATTAAAGTATGAAAAATTTGGAAGGTAGGGCGATGGTAGAGCGAGAGGAGGAGGGAACATCGTACGCGATGCGTGTACAATGTATACGATATACAACCATGGAATAAAATACTCACACGTAAGAAAACACAAAGCAGATCGGAAGACGATCTCTGAGAGTACTGGCCATTTAAAGGGACCGAATTGCTCGATGATTCCGGGCCATATAATGGCGATAGGTACGTAGAATTGCAAAGCATAGGTCAACAATATGCTCAACGAGATAGCCAGCTTGATGCACTGAGGTAAGCTGAAAAAATAGATTTTTTGTTACATCGATGAGAAAACAAGTTCGTTCTTTCATCGTTCGACAGCAACGCACAAAATTCCTGAAAAGAATCAAAACCAAAAAAATGAAAGAAAGAAGGCAGTAATCAGAAGATCCGTAGCAAAATATCATTTCAAAGGTCACTCCAACGTCATGCAAAAAAAAAAATTAAAAAGAAAAAGGAAAAAAGAAAAGAAAAGAAAAAAAATAAACAACTATACACTACGAATTAATTGTTACCTTATATTAATTGTTAATCTTTTAAAGACACTTCTTATTAAATCAATCATTAGAACAAAAAAAAAAGAAAACGTAAGAGCACTGCACATCTATCAAAGAATAATTGGTATAAACCTTGCCTGCGAGTAGATCTTTTTCCCGTCCACTCTTCGTATGCAACAATAAAAAACGTACGTTAAAAGAATTCGTAAAGTATAGAGCTTTCGCGTTGGTCTATCGACTCATTTACAATGTTCATTTCGCAATCTATTTATTCTCGATGCAAGGTGCAGGTAATGGCATGCACAAACGATGCAATTGTAGCTATTATTTAACTATGACATTTTTATCGAACGTTATTTCCCATTTTCGACGATAACAAATGATGATAATGGTATCATTGAAAGTTTCTTATTAATTGGCACATTTGGAGCATTTACATTGGAACACCAAAATATCTCCGTTATTTATGATTTTTATAGAAAATATCTTTATGACAAAATTAGACTATTTGAAGAATTATGACGATGGAAGAATTTTTGTCTCAATGTCATGTTTTTACGACATTTCAAGGTTATCGGAATTATGTTTAACGGAACTCTACGATTTTTTTGCATGAATTGATTGTTCGTACTGTTCTGAATAAAAAAAAAAAAAAAAAGTATTACGATACAATGTCGAAGAATAATTAGGTCACGAGCTCTTTTGAACAAATCCCTGATGATTTATTAATCAATTATACGCACGTGCAACCGGGAAAAATTAATGTTCATGTGCATTTGCGAAAAAATATAATCGTGAATATGTAATCCACCTTAAATTATTCATCTTTTTTCTCTAACATATTTTTCTAATTTCAAGCAACAAAAAATATATACGGCTCGTTACGATTGAATGAATCATCAGATGTTTTTCAAAATACCTCGCGAACTAATCATTCTGAAAATAACTCCTTCAAATATTGTAACTTTGTACTGAGGACTTTTCCCATAAAAAGCATAAATAACGGAGATATTTAAGTGTTCCCATGTAAATGCACCATTCTATATATATACGGATTCAGCCACGTGAAATCTTATAAACTGTTCTTAAGTTCTAAGACTATTACAGTAATAAAAAAAAATTGAATACTCTTATTATTACATTAACATAAAAAGATAAGAATATAATATAATAATGTAGAAAGATATATAATTTATCCATTTAATAAAAGTTCGTAATGGTCTTTGGACACAAATATTTCACGTGGACAACTAAATTATAATTAAAAAGATGACGTGATACTTACACCTCTGTTAATTCGAGATTCAGAGTGACCGAGCCTTGTACATCGTCACCATACTTTAAATAGGATAAGAAACCCATCACTACGAACATGGCACCAACAATGACCATACCTACGTTCAATACACCGAATGGTTTGTTGAAGTTGCTTGGCTTCTTCATCTCATTCTTCAAAGGCAACACCTGGACAAATACGATGTGATGTGATTTAGATTAATTATTCGTTCTTTTTTCCTTTTTTTTTTTAGATAGGTTACCTTTTTACAGATAGGTACAAAAGTAAATATAAAGATTGTTTTTTTTTCGAAAATCTTTTGATACTTACCAAAGTGATACCCTCGAAAGAATATATAACAGTGCCGAAGAAGAGAGGTAGCTCATGCCAATCGGCGACGTACCGCCTCTCAGAAACCGCCGGTATGTCGTGACTCATAATATAGACCGTCGCTATATAGCCAGCCATTACCAAGAAATTCGCGACCGACGTTACAGGTACCAAATATTTCAAATTTCTTATCCACGTGCTGAGTATAATGGGTATCAAGACGATCGCCATGTGTTGATGGACGCTTAATTTGACGTTGTGGGCGTTTAACACCTGTCCATTTTATTGTAATCATTATTATTATTATTATTATTATTATTAATACCATCACCGTTACGTTTAATAAACACTCGACCAATCGAAAATCTCATTATTCGACGAATCTCTTATTAATTATCGCAATATATATATATATATATATATATATATATATATATATATATATATATATATGTATGTATGTTTGTTTCTCCTTACCTGTTGCATATTCGTCGAAATAAAAACGAAATACACGCAGCAGAATCCGAGTTGCGTTACGCATAAAAATAAATTAACCATTTTTCTGTAACAAATCGATGCAAGTGTGCAATATAAAATAATAGGTAAAATACTTGAATAGCATTAAGGGGATATGAGAGAAAATAAATACAAACGAATAAGAGGGTCCGTGACGATACAATATATATAAAAACAAAAAACAAACGAAGAAGAAAAGAGAAAGATCGATAGTAATGTTCTGCCCTTTTACCTCATGAAAACTGAATATTTTCGAAGCGCTAATGGTCCCGTAGCGAAACACAATTCAACGGTACCGGCAAAACCAGGCTGAATACTCGAGTCACCTATACGACGTTTTACCTCTTCGTTACATTGTACCTAGAAAAATGAATCGCCATTATGTGTGTGTGTATGTTTCTTGTTACCATCTAACTCAATGCTTTGATCATACGTACGAGAATGTGTTGGGCATGGACGCAAATAATACCGAGGAAGATGGTTAAGGGTGGTGCCAGTAACAATCCGGCATGCTTAAAGGCGTCGCCTAATGCGAAAATACCGGAACCGACGTTACCCTTGAACAGGTGCATCATGGTCTCAATATACCTGCGACGATTCAATTTATTTTTTAGTTTTAACAATAATCTTAATAATTACGATAGCGCGACAGTTGATAATTTCAACGATTATAAATAATCGTCTTCTTTTAATCTTTTTTCTTTTTTTTCTCCTTTTTTGTGTTTTTTTTTTTTTTTTGTTGTTGTTGTTTTAAATACATACGACCACAACGTACAAGCAAGTTTCCTCAATTTAGATAGCAATCAATGAATCATCATCGATCATGGAAACTAAAGGAAGCATATGATAGATCATCCGCGAGGAAATATTGTGATTAGACGCTAGTTTCGCTGTTAATTACTATATAGATAGCATCTTTTTCTCTCGTGATTAATAGATTGATCCTAGAATGAACATCGTATTTATTGAGTCGAGTCGAGTCGAAGTCACGATGAGAGACCATGGTACATCCTCAGTGCAAATTTTCCGAAGCATTCGCGTGGACTATAGCGGGAGCTAATTTAAAATCGTCGAGGAATGAAATCGGCCGACCGAGTTTGGACGCATCCGTTCGTTTCTTGCTAAGATCCTAAAAGTATCAAAGCTTCGCCTAATTTTATATGATGATCGATACAATACTAACTCGGTAATATCGAAATCGTCCTACAAATTTCACAACGTTTTTGCGACAATATTTTTCAATAATTTCTAACGTCAAATATTAACTAAAAGAAAACTTATATCGATTTAACGTCAAACTAGATGTCTATTTAAAGCATATGATTCCGCTCAAGATAAGTGAGGAAAAAAAAAAGAAAAAATATCAGTTCAATATACTTTGGAATAATGGCGCGCTGAACGATAAGTTAAATGTAGGTATTACGCGAACCGATGGGCGCTTATGCCAAATTATTTATTTCGGTCTTGCTTTTGCTCGTCGCAGCGTAGTTTAAATCCAGACCTCGTGACATCTATGCACGCAAAGACTAGTTAATGACAAGAGAAAGAGAGAGAGAGAGAGAGAGAGAGAGAAATAGAACTTACGTAAACAGTTATTGATACAAATATCGCTTGTTAACAATGTACCTGTACTCCTTTATTTCTAAGAAATTACCAACATTACAGAAAATAATTATTCTTAACGGTGTCATTTTGATTGTCAAACATTTGATAAAAGTCGGATTTTTTCAATAATACTTTACGGGAAATATACAATACACACAAACACACACACACAGACACACACATCTATGTGTGTATATATATAGAATACCTACGTACCAGAAATTGCATTTGTTGCATAATATCTAACAATTATTTGGATTACAAAGCGATAGCACAACTTCGATTAACAACAATATAAAAAGAAGAAATATGAAAGCGAAAAACAAATATCATATATAAATTGATAATTTTCATATCAGAAATAAAACTAAGGCGATGATCCAGGTATAAAGATAAAAGTTACTTTGCGACATACTCGAATGTTTAAGGACGAATTAAGATTCAACAGTATTAAGATATTTTAGCGCGTTAAAGGCGTACGCGACTGTATTTTAATTGAGCAAATTGCACGTGAGTTAAGCGTGAAATGATAAACAGCACGAAGAACTGCATGATTTGTTCAATCTGTTTTCGTCGACAGAAAGTTTTTGTCGATTTTCGAATCAACCAGAGATTGATATTTACGAAATCGTACGTAAGTAATAACGTATTTAACGTTCCTTTACAAAGGTCCTAGTTGAAGAAACCTCAAAGTAAGTGTTTAAAATGGCGAAAGAGTAAACCGGAAGTACTTACAAAACACGATTACTTTTACTTCGGGTTAAGTGACCTTTAATTCTATTTAAGTCCAATTTAAATTTGAATCTAATTCAATTGACTTACAATTCGGATGCGAAGATACATAGAAAGAAAAGGAAAGAAAAAAAAAAGAAAGAAAACAAAAAGGAACAATTCTATTTGTTCGGCGTATTTACAAACGACATTGATCGTAACGAGTTCGCCTATAATACTGTCATTTTGTTAATTACGTGTAATATGTACATAAGTACATGCAGATCGAGTTAAATGGCTTAGAAGATTACGTGCGACATGTTGAAATTAAAGTCAATCAGTTGCACGGGTTCGTGAATTAAGGAAATAAACTTGAGCACGCGACATTCATGAATAATTCACATAGAAGCGAGGTAAAATAATGGCCAAGTAACTAAAGAATTAAACCAATCTCCATCCGGTTGAACGTATCTACGTATTCCGAGCCTACAACCACCAAATGGGCTTTTGCGCCGGATGTATAATAATTCATCTAAACAATGTCTTTTTTTGGCCATGCCGTCGAATTTCTCTTCTTTACTACTATCGGAGTCGACTCATCGACAGATACGCACTACTTCTCCAGTCATTCTATCTTTGCGTTGCATATTAAATTAATATATCACGAGAAGATAGAAGTATGTAATCGTTAAACACTCCGACTCATGCAATATCTTACAATTAACTCTATCCTCCCCCCTCTCTCTCTCTCTCTCTCTCTCTCTCTTTCCGAAAGTGCTTAATTGAATTTATAAAATAAAGAAATAAAAGAAAGAAATCAGACTTATGCTAATATAGGACAAAATATAAAAGAAATAATCTGGATATCAAGGCAATCAAGATACCTCAAAAATTTATCATAATCGACGGGGTGTGCATGTATATATGTATGTATGAGAAATTAATTAATTGCACATTGATCTGAAAACGTTAAACGACAATTCGAATAATACTTACGAAGTTGGATGATTTACGGTCATTCCATGCTCGTCGACTCCACCTTTCATTTCTCCTCCCTTTTCCATCGATAAGATCGGATCTTTTGATTGGAATGCTCCATAGGTACCGCCATTGCTAAATAAAATATATTCGATGGACATTGAAAATGATTCGTATGTTATTAAAATTAAAGATCAATCGAGTAACGTTATAATGAATTTTCAAAATAATATTATCGATTATATTAGTTACGAACAAAACATAGAAAATGTAAAAGATATTTCTTCTTTGTTTCAAGAATCGAACCTATAATAATTAACTAGCAATCAAGGATATAAGCAATAGCCTTCGTTCATTTACTTTAAGGTATAAAGCCAGTTGCGTACGAACTAACAAGTGAAAGTGTCTGATCTAAAATGAAACACTGAATGAGTTTCGCGCTTCAAGGTAAACCTCCTTCGATCCATATGCCGTCGCAGTATACATCTGTGTACTTATCTAAGTAAATATATAAAAGCAATTTAAAAGATTCAGATCTTTAAAATGAAAATATACTATTTTCAATATAAAATTTCTTTTATCTTTCAACATAATCTCCTACAATTTCAATGTATCCATTCGGTGATGCTCCGGTGCTTTCATGCCACCTTGGAAATGTTATTTTTGAAAAACTTCAAAAGAGTTGTTCATGATAGTTATCAATTCATCGTTTGACGAAAATTGAAAGTGTCGTCGTCGACCACCAAGAAATTGTTTAACTAAAATTATTTTGTTATTTTTCCGTTTAAATAAATTTTAATCTTAAAAATAGTTTATGCAATTTTCAATTTGGCAAAAAGACAAAAATCTGAGGGAACTAATTCTAGAAAAGAAGCGGAATGGGAAAGCAAGTCAAACTGTAAATCAGCGATTTTTCCCATGATCATAAGGCTTGCATGGGAATATACACTATCCTGGTGAAAAATGATCTTTATTTTCTTAATAAACTTGCTTGGTTTTTCCCCACGAATCGCTTGATTTAATCGACATAAAAGATTATAGCAATACTTTTCAATAATAGTATTACATTTAGATAAGTAATTAATCAGCAATATATCTTTAGTATCTCAAAAAAACTAAAGTTATAATTTTTCCAAAGTCGGCCAAACCGCCTGGAAAAAAGTAAATCTCTTTTGCCTTTTTGGGGAACGGAAAATCGGTGTATCTCTATTGCTTTGATTGTTGTTCTGTTTCTACAATGTAACGATAAATCCAACTCTCAACTGTGGTCCTCATAAATCGACGGACAAAGCCATTGATATTCTTCGTAAAATAAACCAAACAGTTTTAAGAAATTTGCGTTTGATTGTTCGATCCTTTCTTAACAACTGTGACATCCTTTTCATATCCAATGCTATAATTAAGATATGATATGCTCATTCATCCGAGATAACTACATACTTAGCAATTTCAGACATTATTAATTAACGACTGTTCCGTAGAATGATATTGTGCAATATTTTTTTGAAAATTTTTTCCGTCGTTGCAATATTTTTTGCAATTTTCCATTACGCGAGACACTGCAAGCTGTTACAACCGTGTTCTAATCCTATTCCCCAATTCTTTACTGTCGTACATAATAGTGCACTATCACCCGATTTGATATCATTAAAAATCTTTATTAGCTTTAAGTCTTTTTATACGCAACTTATTAATACCATGATGCTTGACGTTATCCATCTCACCGCAGGCACCAATATAGTTTTCTTTAAACTAACAATTTTTTCGATAAACCTAATAACAAATATTATGTATAAAATAAATGTCGCTTTAAAAATTTTGTCAATAAAAATTTATACATTATCGCTATCTACAGATGAGATCGCGAACTTTTCAAATTTTCCTCGAAATATTCTTTTTTTTATTTTTTTTATCTTGCACTAATGACTAACGAATTAAAAAACGCTAAATTCGCGGAATGAAACTAAACGGTTCAATCGTTGTTCAAACGTGCTTTATTCAGTATTTTTTATGTCTTAATGATCGCGAGATTGAAACGATGATGTAATTGAAGGAAAAAAAAAATAATATCAGCTCTCTCTAAAACATTTATTAACGTCTAGATATTATATATATAATTTGTTCTTCATCGAATAAAATTTCGATTAAGGAAGATTAAAAAGTCATATGATTAAGGTTAATTAAGATATAACCCATGTGAAGTAAAAAATATACTTATCTTTACAATAAAAAAAAAAAAAATGAATATTATCGTCAATTGGATTCTGAATTTTTCATGAATAGTTATTATTTACTATGTATTGTAACTTTAATGATAGGCACACGCATATGCAGATGCTCACGCAACTACATGTGACATATTTACCAAGTATTATAACTATATTACTATTGTACTCTTGATATCACGAGTAACAATAAAGAATCTTTTAGTGTCTGCGCTTTTTGTCGTACATAGGCATACTTTTGAATGATACAAATTACGTTTGAATAGTTTATGTCGCTCACAAAATACCATGACGTAATAAACTTTTCGATTAAATTTCAAAGCATTGCTTACGAAAGAAATATGATTACATACCCGAGCGATTCCTTGAACGTTGTCTCATCTCCATGAATGGAATTTTTTTTCGTCGACGTTACAGCCGGATTGCTATGTAATTCCATCTAAGATAAATGAAATAAAACAAATTTAATTAATCGGCGATATCTAAATAGCTCAAGAATTTTTCGTTTTACATTAAACGAATAAGATCTAACCGGATGTGTATATATACATATGTATGTATTATATCTAAGCGATAATACATTTCGAAATAAAACATTGCGATAATACATTTAATCTTAGATTACAAATTTTTTCAAAAAAAAAATTATATATTACAAAGTAATTGAAGTACAATTTCATAAAATCCAATTCGTTAGAGAATATTAAAATCACCGATATTTCATGAAACGACAATCAACCAATCGTATCGTTTAACAAGAAAACTTTTTTGTTTACCAACTTCTTACACGTATAGGTAATATAATAATGTTTCTCGAGTCAATAATAACAAAACATTATTTTTTTCGTCTATATCGATTTACAATTTATAAACACCTTCGAAATTATTTTCAATGAATGAACACACCCAACGTATGTATATACGCGTATGTATACGTATAAATATATATGCATATGTATGTATATAAATACAAGCCAAAGCAAAACAATGCCAAGAGGAGAAAATAACATCTTTCATCCATTTCGACAACTTTTTCGTCGACTGTCTTTATCCGCGAATGAAAGATTTCAGAAATTTCACAGAAGAATGAAACGTTGACCTTCTTTAAGAAAGAAACAAAATTACAGCAAACAGATAGATTTCCAGTAACAAAATACACGCCTATCTACGTATAAATTTTTGTTCCTTTTCCTTTTTCTTTTTTCATTTCTTTTTTTATTTTTTTTTTTTTTTATCTTTAACAAACTCTGACTAAATTTCGTCGTTGAAAGTTCTTGTTCCTAAGTATATTTATATAGAAGGAAGAAAAAAAAGAAAAGATATAGAAAAAGAAAACTACGAGAAAAGATTACCCTCAAGATCATCGATCGCATTAAAACAAAAATGATAGAAATAACGAATAAAAAAATAGAGATACGAGAACGATTCCGATGAACTTTCCGTTCGAACGAGATATCTGTTTCGAAAAAGAAAACGAAATCTCCCAGGCACGAGAATGAACTGGAAATGCAACAAAGTTATACGTAAGTACGTGTATATATATACATACATATGTATATATGTATGTATGTACCATTACTTTCCACCCGACGATGCTTTATCAAATCGGGGTCGTACAGAGTTCAACTAAGGACTCACGATCCGGTTTCTCACGGAAACGTGACCGAACATCTGTCGACGTCGTCAGTTCGAGATCTTTTCGCCTTTTTCTCGGTAATATTCCATTGTTAGTCTCGAATGGTATCTATCGTTACGAATATAAGTATTTATGCGTATACGTATATTATATACATATATAGGCGGGCATAGATACACAAGTAAGTAAATACATATATAGAAATAAAGTAAACAGGAAAATTCCTTTCGAATTTAATTCGTTCTAACGGAGAATTTCTCTGAATCCTCTACAGTCCAATTTTTTTTTCAAAAACTTAGAACGGAAAAATATATCAGACAAAAATTGTTCCTTTACGTAGAAAATATTCCCATTGTAAAAATTACGTATAGGTTATTAAATTAAAAAAAAAAGAAAATAATGTCCACCTTGAAATGACCTTGCAATCTTCCACTAAATAGAAAACAATAATTGCTATAATATTATAGCCCCCCCCCCCCCGAAAACGAATAACTCTTGTCTGAACTATTTTTCTCAAAAGTTCTGTGTTTTCAAAGGAGCATTTGTAATGCCATATTTTAAACACTCGATGTATATATATATGTATATATATATATGCATATATATATATAAACATATATATATATATATATTAGATTGGGGAAAAAGAAATCCATTATTTTTTCGTTCACGTTCACGTAAAAGTAATGGATTTCTTTTTCCCCAACCTAATATATATATATATATATATATATATATATATATATATATATATATAATATAGTATAGTATTAAGTATAAAAAAATATTAAATACTTCGTATATGAATTGACAAATAATATTATATAATGATAAAACGAGATATGACTAAAAAAAATATGAAGATATATGTATATGTATATACTTAAGTATGTATCAAAGTTCACGACGATATGAAGGAAACTTGAAAATATTTTATTTCAATAATTAAAGGATAGGCAAAAATAAGATATTATGGGGTTAATACATGGACGGCCATTTCGATATAATAATAAACCGGTTATGAATTATTATTTATAATTCGTTGGTTCATTCATCGAAAAAACGGTCACGTGTTCTATCGAGAAGCTCATAACGTTCTTTCGTCATGTGACATATGCGGATTAAACATTCCATTTGGGAAGAATTTTTTTTTCATTTGTAATCGGAAAGATCGCATGAGACTCTTATCGACAGATCGATTGAACCGATTAGCTATGATTTCATCTCTTATCTTGAACTTTGTCAATCAATTATTTAAATCGATCGAGATGGAAAAGCATAAGAATATTTTCACGAAAATTAATCAACTATTATCGGAGGATCTAAATACACACACAAAATATTATATTTATATGTAGATAATCCTTGTATAACGCGAATATTCCGTTTCATAGAAATACCGCGTTATATAAATCGCGTTACGCGAAACTCAATTATAATAGAAAAAACGGGGTTAGATACAAAATTAATTTTTGAATCGTCGTGTTTTTATTTCCTTTTTGGTTAAATTACATAAATGACACATTGCTATGACAAACAGGAATATATTTTCAACTAATTCAAATAATAAATATAATGTAATTTAATATAAGTGAAATAATGATATATAACAAGATAAAAATCTAAACATTTCAAGATCGTATTATATCGAATCCACGTTTTTAAATATCGCCTTATACAAGCGCTATTACCTGAATTTCAAGATCGCGTTATATCGAAACCGCGTTATATAAGGATTTCCTGTACATATATGTATATATGTGAATATATATATGCATGTTTGTACATATATCTAATCGATGTACGTGAACATATAACAGAAGGTGAAAGGAGAAAAAGAGATATGAAAAAGTCGAAAAACGTACGGTCTTGTTCGAGTGCAAGTGTTGTTCCTATGTTTTCTTTGAACTTTCAAATGAAACGCAGTTTCCTTATTTTAATAAATCAAACAAATATATGAAACTTTCCATTGAAATAATATTTATAATCTTTAAAAAATAAAGATTTCATTTTAAAGCGTGACGATGACTGACGGCTGACTGTACGTTACAAGGTTTTCAATTTCGTAACAAGGAAAAGAACAATTACATCGGTTCTCGCGCACACATAAATGACATTGAAAAGCGAGATTCTATTCTATATCATGAGTCGTCCGCTAATTTGTGAAAAATCACGCGATAAACTCTTTTGTACAAAACGGTTTAGAACAAGACATTTCAAAGAAAGAAAATAAATCAATGCTAACGCCAGCCATATTTCGCATGCTCGTCTCGTAAGCTTACGAATATCCGTACCCTTATATTATAGCTCCGCCTGAAGTGATCGCATCGAGTGTAACTCTAAACTGTAACTAATAGCACCGAGAAAAAGGACAAAGAAGAAAGAGGGGAATAATGTTATTTTCACAAGAGTGACTTTTATGGTCTTATATCGTCAAATTATTACCTTTGAACACATTCCTTTTTCTTTCCTTTCTTTTGTTGTTCTTTTAATGATAACATATCAGCAATAAGTATATTATAGTTTTTTACTCTACATTATGTTATAGATACTATATAAATTATTAAAAATGATTCAAATATTAAAACATGGAAATTAATTATTTCCATTAATTTTGAAATGAATTGTTGATCTTTTCCTGAGAGTTTACAAAATATGGGTGGATAATTAATAGAGAAGACTTCTCTATTGAAGGTCTGCAAACGATCTTGAATTGTTCAGTTCGAGTCTTTCACACGGGCCAAGGTTACGTACATACACATACACACATATATATACGTAGTGTACCGGTTGAATGTGAATTAAATTCACTGTATTATGTTTCATTTCAATTATGACGATGGTATAAATTCTAATCTGGGATGAAATCATCACATCTCGATGAGGCCATTGAACTAACGGCGATTACGCATAAATAGAGCGTGTGGGAGTAGATTTCGACAGACATCTACATAAAGGATACAGGTAAAGTGCTCGATAAAGAATATTTTGAAGGAAGAAAAAGAAAACAAAAAACAAAACAATACGTGAGATAAAAACGTGCACATTACTGATGAGAAGAAAAAAGCTTGATATGAGAGATATAATATACATACGTCGTGATAGAAAGAATAATAATAATAAGAGAACACATCCGTTGACATGATATTATTATATTTAAAAATGTCATCTGGCAAATAATTTTGTTAGAAAAAATATTTCTACTTTTATCGTGATCAATAGAAAGTAATAGTAATAAAAAAAAAAAAAAAAGAAAAAAATTAGATCTGCAAATAAAAACGCGACATGATAAATACAAGTGACCACTATCAGAGGCGCCAAATTCCTACTTGACGTTTCTATGCGAATTGCTATCGTATCTCGAGATATATCATCTCTCTCTTTCACTCATCCATTACTCCACGCGAGGACATGCTAAGAGTCATGCTTGGCGAGGCCAAAAAAGCTTACGACGACAATGCCAAAATAGAATACGGTACGGTCGGCGCTCGGCCGACCACGCGTCCTGGTCGTTCACGTTTCTCATTTGTCGTATTTGTTCGACACACGAACAAGGAAATATAATAACGATGAGCATCGAAGGTTTGTCTCGAGGTCGACAAAGTCAAGGAAATCGATTTTATTGATGCTACTCAGTGAACGAATGTTCGTATGTATTAAAGCGACCTTGTTTTTACGTTCGCCTTCACTTTACATAAAAATCGTTTTCGCGCGAAAATTATAAGATATGAATGAGAATCAACTTTGTACGATGTGAAATACAATATATAAATAAAGATAAAAAGTAAAGCCAAGAATGAAACATACATATATATAAATCATAAAATCTGAATGTAAACATTGATATGTTTTACTCAAGGATAATAAAATCGGTTTTTTTTCGAATTCAAGAATCAAAATCAACAAGGAAAACCGTTCGAATATTCATAATTGCCTTTATTCTTCGCAAACCATAATTGTATCGGTTCTTGACTTTCTCATACTCTCCTTCGGTTAATCTTGAAGTGACATAATATATAAGTATAATCGAAATCAAAGTCAAAATACTTGAACGACTAACTGTAATTTGAAAGAATGATGTTTTACACGATAATCTAAATGATTTAATATCGATATATCATCAAATAAGTCATCGAATTCGATTGGCGAATTTCATCTTTTCCGTATTTTTCGCGATGTTTATACTTCCTCGTTAAATATTATGAAATATTTTTTATTATCGTTTTATTATCGTTTAAACAAAAATAGGTTATGGCTCGCTCGCTCGCTCGCTCGTTTGTTCGTTCTCTCTTTCTGTCTCTCCCTCTTTCCATGAAAAAAATCTCCGTGAAAGAAATCTCGCTAATGTAAGTAAATAAGGTAAGGCACACACATGGACTTTTGATAACAAGTACTCGTTAAGAGTAATTAAACGATAAATCGTTATCCGATACATCAGATTATTGCCACGGCATCTCGTATGCTGCAATATCATTCAACAAGACGAAAGATCGCGTCGATAAATAACGGCTTTAAAAATTGCAGCGACACTTAATGACTTCGAGAGCTAACAACTTCGTACGTTTACTGTTTGCGCGGTAAAATTCAAACTCGTATAAATCAACGATGAATATCTAAATGAATAAATAAAAGACTTTATTAACAAAGGATCGACGCAACTTGTCGAAAGATTTACGGCTCGAACTTGACGCGACTTGAACTGGAAATTAATCCGGATCGATCTAACGACATCTGGTTCAAATTTATTACCGTTTCAATATCGTCGATCAATTTCAACTTTCGTCTCGGCGATGACGAAATTATTATGAAATATTATGCTTGGTAGGTAAACAAAAGAGAAAGGAAAAAAATTATATTCGTATCTAAAATAATAATTATTTTCCTTGTTCTGTCGAACATACATTTAACATGATTCGTTGGGCACTTTGCGTACTGTTAAACCGCAAACATTATCATGATTTATATCAAAGCGAATTAGTTATCCTTGATAAATACCATTGGAACAGGAAATTTCCTTAACAAATTCATGTTTCCCAATACAATCGATATCGCTCGATTTTACTGCTCTTGTTGCTTCCTTAATTACAAAAATCATAATAATTATAGGATACGATTTTAATCGATTAGTTTAACGATTCAATCAGAATACGAATTGTCAAGATGCTCGTATGCTAGTTAAATAGTAATTTTCTCGGAAAAATAAATGAAAGCATCAATGTGATGTCAAAACGGAAAGTTGACGTTATCCATGCGATTCATTAAAACGAATGAAATTAAAACGCGATCTACGTGCTTTCGATTCGCAGAATACCTACGATAGAAATCGTAAGATCTCGCAAAATAAAATGAAATGGAAAAGTCTCTTGAAAAACTGATTAAAATTCACGTGTACGTTATCTCTAAATCCTCTTACGAAATATGATACATTCTTAACGGAGAAAAATAAAACAGAAAGGAAAAATTATGAACATAATAATCTCTTAGATTAGATCTCTAGTTCTCTTCATTTCTATTTTGACGTTCAATAAAATCATACGGTGTTTCATCAAACTCGATAGATCCAGTTCTATCGATATCGGAATTTCGATTAACGTTACGATTCTTGAACAAGTGCCAAACTAATTCAAAATGTATCAAAGTTCTTTGTCAAGTATTTTATACGCTTCCGAAACTAATCTCGTACGTAAGAAAACCATTAGATCCAATTGAAATAAATAATAAAGGAAAACTCGTAAAGACTTACCTTCGTTAATACTCAATCCAACGATTTGCTCAATGAATAATATAATAACCGGTAACCCATGGATATCGCCAAGATATTATCCGGCGTTTTCTCGTAAACACGTACAACACGTTCGAATGCTTCCGTGCGACTGAACCAAAGTAGTAACGCACAGCTGATGCGAACCGAATAATACTACCACAACTCCGACCCGCTTACTTTCCTATTCGTGCACCTTCGCTACTGCTCGAGTTTCCGATTCCGTTTCTTGGCATCATCAAGAGTGTAGAGACAGGTCGATGTGCAGACCCGTAGACGTGTAGAGAGAGAAAAACAATCTTTCGTCATCCTCATCGTCTTGGACCGTCTGAAAAACAAAAACCGCCAAGTCGTGTGACTCGTGAATGCGCCTGGTCGATTTAAAACAAAGAGAGAGATTCAAATAAATATTCGACGTTTTTTTAATATATATTACAATCGTCCTTCTATTTCTTATTTTTATTAAATGTCAAAGATCTATCAAAGATCCACTTTATTACAATAAAATAAATTAATAAAAATACGATTAATAATGCGATAATAGAGAATTGGTTACGTCGTCGAACGAGTATATGTTGTTACAAAATTTGCAACTGAAAATAAATGATGTAGGAAATGTTTAGTAGACCTACGCTTGTTTAATACTCGGCACAATGAGTCAACGCAATTAACATTATCGTAATTCATAAAAACCAGAGAATTGTATGAAAATTTTCCATCGCTAAGAAATTCTTATCTAAATTATCATTTTCCGATGAGTCTACTCATCACGTCCCTAAGGATTTTGTCACAAGTCGTGACGTATCGTCCTTTGTATCCCTTCGAATTTCGTCATGACATTCCATTGAAGCAAGACACGTTCCGTTACATCATTTTCTAATGAAGAAAAAAAAGAAAATATCTCCGCGATGGAGACCGATCATATCCTTTGATCGAACGCACATAAAGTGGACTGTAAATGGAAACGAGGTCGTTCGTTCTACGTAAGAATCATTTGTACGCTGAATAATATCTCTCAAGTTTATATTGCGATCAAACTTTTTATCCCTATAATAACGGCATTCTTCATTCAAATAACCCCATGACAGCTTCTTTTCAATTTAAAAATAAAATTAAAGAATAAAACTTACTATCCAATATTCTGACGAAATTGAGGAAATATCTTTTTTTATTCAAAGTATATATATCTTATTTCTATCATACGAAAAGACGACGAAAAGATTGCGATTGATTCATTGAAATAGAAAATGTTATCAAAGCAATCTGTCGTGCAATATCATTTTTGTAATCAACTTAATAACGTATAGATACAATGTAACAAAATGTACATAGAATATTTTTTTTTTCAGTATCACGTCGTAAAAGATTTATGATCGGCGTATTAACGAATCTGAATTATCGGTCGACGAGTTGAATTTTATTTTTAAAAAAACTCTTTACGAAGAGTTAACGACAACACGAGTCTCCGAGAGAGTCTAGAATTGATTTTATTTTGTGTGTTTAAAGTCACTATTTAGAGACCGCTGCCAACATACGTACTCTGGGAACGGAATCTAAAATAGCCAAGCGTATTGCTCTACCTGGTCAGTGACCGGTAAGTTCTACGGTCTCCGGTAATGAGGGAAACAAAGGAATGTCTCGAGATCATTCGAATTTTTGTTGAAATTGTAGGAACAACGAACGGTTTTTCGGTACAAATTTCACCATTGATTTGAAAAAAACGAAAAAAAGTCATTATGTCACAATTATTTGTTTTTCTTTTTTTTTTTTTAGCGAAGCATCGTTGATGTCTTTTCTTATCGAATCAATTTAAAATGACATAACCGTGACGTATTAACGTAATCGTTGCTTACGAATAAATGCAATTTGACTGTGCGATTTATACTCGATTTCGAATAAATTACAGACTCAAAGACTAAATTTGGCAAAGAACGAACATTATTACGCAAAGTTCGACAAGGTCAAATAGTCGACATTAAGGTCGAATCAATTTTGCGCACACTCATCTATGTATAAATGTGACTATCTAAAGGATTTGACAAATCAAAATGAATAACTAGAATATATGATCAGTATTTCGTTCCTCTTTGATTATTATAGAACATACAATGTAAAAATCTAAAAAATGATAAAAATATAACAAATGAATTGCCCAAGCAAACTACATAACTACCATAGAAAATAAATTAGCATCAAGCATGTTTACGTGTATATATGAATATTAGAAAAAGATATGTTCTTCAATAACTGGCAGCCAAAGCGACAACGGTGAAACGCATTTCGCTTGGATCACGTGCCATGTATTCTTTACAAACACGGACAGAATCTTCCAATAATGTTTCTCGTGTAGTTGGTCCGTGATCGACAGGAGCAGATTTACGACCATCTAAAAATTACCATGTTATTTTGAAATTTACGCATTTAACGTTATTAATGAAACATTGAACTTTTAAGGAAAATAAAATAACCCACCCAACTCATACAGCGTTCCGTTCTTTCGCACAAATGCAACAAAATGATAATACACTGGAGTATCCTCCTCAGGAGCCTGTATGAGCGGTTAAATTTAATATTAAAATATCGCATAATTAAGCTTTTATTTTATATGAACGCAAGCTTGCCTCCGTTTGTCCTTCTTGAGCAGATTCTTTATGCGTATCGATGATACCTTGAGCATTAACCAAAAGTTCTCCACGTTCGGCAAAAGAAAGATCCTTTGAATCGTCCAAGAAAGATTTTAAAAATCCCTCCTTAAGATTTATCCTGTAACAAACAATTAAAAGATGTTGCATCCATATACTTATCGTAAATGCACAAAAATTATTATTAAAATTAATGTACTTACTCTTCCATATTATTTGCCACACTATGAATTAATGCAACCGTACCACATGCATTGGAAATAATCTGTTTCATGTGATAAACGCCATCCGGTCTATCCTTTCCATTATCCTTTGATTTAGTTTCTTCATCTTCTTTATTTTGTACCTCGATCTATCAATGTAATTAATTATTAATGTATATCTTATTCGTGATTACTATAATAAATAAAATTATCAATTTAAAGATGCATATATACCTTTACTGATTCTGGATAAAGCAAAATGACGGCCAAAACTGGTCTGGGAACAACTGCTAATAAATCTGGCTCTAAACCATAAATATCAATCATGTTCCATTGTTCAGGAACACCCAATTTGTGCAAAAACTAAAACATCAATAAATGACTATGAATAAAACAATTTCGAAAGAAAATTCTTAAAAGTATCAAATATAAATCGATTTAAACTGGTAAGAAGAAGATATCTTCCTCTTTGGAACATTCTCTTAAGTTAGATGTTCATTTGAGAGTTTCTTATGTTAGTTATTCACGAGAGTACTCCTAAATTTTGTATACATTTCAAGGCCACTGTAAAAATTTTTACTCTTGATAGACACAAGAGTACTGGCTGAGAGTTCACTATCAGACAGAACTCTCAGAACCATATCCATTTGAGATTTATCTATGTTCATCTATTCTCCAGTTTGTTTTGAAATAAACATGAAATAAGATAGTAACTACAAAAACAGAAAAACTTTTTATAAAATGTTCTTAAAGTGCTATTATTATCGCGTACGATAATATAAGGAAAAAAAAGAAAAAGCAGAAAGCACACAGTACCATTCCCACCTAATTATTATTCCTTTTTCAATTCTTGTGATATCTGTAATTTCGATAGCAAGTAATATATTTATTTAATTTCATATACTTTATTATGCTTTACTTGATCCTTTAAATTATACATTTTTTTGTATAAGTATCTCTCCTATTGAACATTGGAAATATATATAAATTTCTCTTAATATTTTGTTTACTTCCTGTTTCTATAATTTATGCCCTTAATCTTCCACAATATTAAATTTATTTCACATATTATTATTAATTCGAAAATCTTATCCTTTTTTTCTTGGAATCATTTTTACGCTGCTACTTTCATGGTAGCTACTCTCAGAATACAAGACTAATTCGTATTTTTGAGACTAATCTCCAATAGTAATATTACTATATATCCATGTATTTGAAAACATGCTGTATTTTAACCATGATTTTAAATAACATCTCTCAAGCGCACTCAAGCTCCACTAACGAGAAATACTTTAGAGAATGATTTGCAATAGTTTTACTCTCAAGTGGACACATATATTTATTATTTTTTTATGATTACTTTGAATTCTGCTAACGTACGATTATTAAATAACAATCTTGCAGGAATGATGAAGTTTTTATCTTACCTTTGTCATAACCTGAAATAAACAAAATAAGTATTAATGTTTTTTTGTTCTCAGATTTGCAAATGTCAGATATATAAAATAATTCATTACCTCAGGATTTGATTCTAACGGAACCCACGCCATGTTGTAACACCAAATGTAACGATAAAATGAACTTTTATGCAATACCGGCACTTTACACAATCATTATTAAGAATCGTAAATCTCTCAAGCTTTATATCTTGACGTTCCGTAGATTAACAATCGATTCAATAATATCGAATGCAGAATTCAAGTCACGGTAGTTTCTATGTCAAACTTCAGGTTGTTTCTTGCAAATTTGTAAGTAAATATATTCCCGCTTAAAATTTCGCTTCATTCTATTACATTTTACGAATCGATCATTTCTAAAGAGATGTCGATCAGATATCAATATAATGCTAGATATTGTATGATTAATACTTAATCATTTAAATCGATGATTCCAAGCATCGATAAGAAGAAAGTTCCTAACGTTAAAATTATCTTAAAATTTTGTTTTTCGCATTGAAATTTATTAAAGAATTATTAATTTAATCGTATTGTTTACTTTTCAATTGTTTTTATTACAATAAAAAGAAATCTTTGTTATTATACCTTGAAATTCAATGAATTTGATTTTTTCGAAATAAAAAACAATTTCAAATATAGACCATAATAGATGAAAAACAGGTTAGGAAACATTACACTTTAATATCCATTAAAACAGAGGACTTTACACCATAAATCTGTCCAAATTGTGACCAATTATGATTATAGTTAAATAATGATATGGCTGCATGATAGAATAAGAAGACTAACGAGAAGATTGCAATAATGTCCATAAAGAACACAAAAGAATTTTTTGTTCTATCAATACGATAAAAGTTATAAGAGGTAAATTTTCATAAAATGATTAAAAGTGATCTCGATAGATGTCTCGTTTACTTTGAAGTTTATAAGTTGTTAACGTCAGCATAAAATTTCTTACGATCTTGTGCCACGTATTTTTATTATTTTAGTATTATTGAAAATCATACCAACTAATAACTGTTTTCATGTTTTTTCTCGATCGAAACGAAGTGACTTGGGAAAATCTTTTATAAGAAATGGGATCTTCTCATAGCGTGGAAATACCTGGAGGCGGTACAGAAGGTTATCACGTATTAAGAGTAAGATAAGATCTGAAATTAAATTTTCAACCTTCCACGCGTTATTCGATTAAATCTTTACTTTAAAATGCCTTTCTTATTTCTTTTAATGATGTTGATTCTACCGAATTAAGTTGACACAAAGTAAATAACGTGTGAATATATATAAATATTTAAAACTCTACTATCAATTACAATATGATATTATTAGGTTCAAGATGACTCTCCTGGACAAAAAGCTGGCTTGGAAGCATTTTTTGATTTTATTGTCTCCATTGGAAATACTCGCTTGGTATGTTTATTTTTCAAACTTAAATGAAAAATTCTTATAAATAATCTATCCTTTTCTTTTTATCATTTTACTTTAATATTATTTACTTTTCCATTAGGATCAAGATAATCATATTTTAAAGGATCTTCTTAAAGCTAATGTAGATAAAGAAGTTACTATCACCGTATATAGTAGTAAAACACAATCTATACGTCAAACCGTTATTGTACCTAACATGACATGGGGTGGACAAGGATTTCTTGGTGTTAGTGTACGGTTTTGCTCATTTGAGGGTGCCAATGAAAATGTTTGGCATGTACTTGTAAGTATAAATTAATTTAATGATATAAAATAGTTTTTACGTTGAGATAATCTCTTATGTTTTCAGGAAGTACATCCTTCTTCTCCTGCAGAACTAGCTGGTTTACATCCCTTTACAGATTATATCATTGGAGCTGATTCTGTTCTACACGAAAGTGAAGATTTATTTACTCTGATAGAGGCTCATGAATCTCGGCCTTTGAAACTATATGTATACAATACGATGGATGATTCTTGTAGAGAAGTTACTATTACGCCAAATAATACATGGGGAGGTGAAGGAAGGTACTTTGAAAGAGAAATTTATGTGTCATGAAGATAAAAATTAGAAATTTGCATAAGCATTACAAAGATTCAAATACTAATTGATACTTTGTTATTGCAGTCTAGGATGTGGAATTGGATATGGATATTTGCATAGAATACCTATCAGAAATATTCCAGAAAACAAACCACGTAATTCGTCGTACACGGTATCGAATAATGATTTCCAGAATTTCTTTTGTTAATTTACTAAAGAATTTTATTTGTCAAGATCACATGATATTTTTTATCTTTTTCAGTCTAATATAAAAACTACTGTTCCCAGTCAAGTGCAAACAAGCGCGACTACTACAGTTACAAGCATACCACCTGGATTTTCAATTCCATCTAATTATATTACAACTATTGATAATACGAGCAAAAATGAAACTCTAATTACATCGCAAGTAACATCGTATCCTCATTTATCGCAAATAAATTCTGTCGATGCTGAAGCTACTACAACTAATTCAACAATTCATCCTTCTTCTAATCAACCTATTGTTACTACTTCATCTAGTAAGTAAATATTATTTTTAATATTACTAGGCTTGAAAATAACTTGTTTCTGTAATTATTTAGGTGCTGACTTTACCAATTATAAAGATAGTCTGAACATTCCTGGTATGCCAAGCAGTCCACCTATTTCATCATTTTCTACGGAAGGAAATATTCCAATAGGATTAACTACTGCTTCTTCACTACCTTTCAATGTGCCTCAATCCCAACTTGTGACAACGCCTATTTCATTACCTGGAATGCCACCAATTACCGTTAATGCAACTCTCCCACAAAATCCTTCTTTCTATTCTTCTGTTCTTCATCAAAATCAATTACCTACTACTACTCCATCTTCACCTACATCGGTAACAACACAGTAACAGTTATTTCTGATGCTTCAAATACAATCTTTTTCTGCCCTTTGATAAAATATTCTATATGTAGGTAAAATAAAACAGAACATATTACGCAATTTGGAATCATTGCATTACCTATTTGTATGCAAATATAGATTATTAATGTTACAAAGATTGTATCTTTGATAAGAATTATTATGTATCTCAAATATCACAACATGATATGTATGAGATATGTAATATTGTACATAAATATTAACTTAACGAAATTTGTAAGGAATGTGTTTAAATAAATTAAAGAAATGAATCGCATAAAAGTATTTTACGTAGAGGATAGTTATATATTTTTATTTATAAAGATATATTTCTCTCTCTCTCTCTCTCTCTCCTCTCACGCACACATACACACACACACACAATCTATCTAGCTATTTCTATCTCTTTAGTAATCTAAAAACTTACGTGTTGCTTTATAAATATATACAAATTTCATAAACTGATAAAGCATATATCAATATTTTTACATATTAAAAAATATTGTTACTTTTATCAGTTGATGACAAAAATATAATTACTTTTATCCAATGTATTAAAGTATTTTCTATTTATTTGCTGAAATTATATAAAAATTAATCAGTAAATTTGACTAATAAATACGTAATGTAACATAATCAACCTAAAACAATAATTTATATTTTTATCTATACCAAGGATGTCTTCTAATTTTTGTTAATTTATAAAAACAATTTGTATTATATTTTATTTGCATAGCCTGTTACAAATATCATCGAATAGAACAAAAACTGCGGTTTGTTGATATTCATTGTCTAACATAACTACATTAATATATATTACACAGACCAGTACTATATTATTTTAAATAATTATTTCTGTATCACCTAATTCTTCATCAGTAGGAAGAACAATTTTAGCAGGATCTATTAAATTCATATCGATGGGTGGAAGACCATGTTCTTCTCTGTACCGAAGTTGTAAATATGCTTCACGTTGTGCCCAACCCTGCATTGTTCGTGTATCAGGTTTATATACCAGTCCATATCCAGCTATTATCACACCCATTGTAATGGCCATGAAAAATATTTCGTGCATTTTGCGTCGATCATCTCTCTCACTTGTATTATCAAAACCATAGCTAACCCAACGTTTCTTTTTTTCAGATGGCTCAATTACATTAGTACTATCGTCCTTTTTTTGTGATGTAGTTATCGCACGACATGTTATTTTTTGCAATCTTAAAAAATCCATACCAATTTTTAGAGTATGCGAAGTGCCTAATCGGCAAATTCCAGCCATTTTCTTTAGATTTATACTCTGGATTTGAGAGTGGAGGTGAAAAGTATGTCGTCGATTCAATCTCGACGCGAAAATATTTTCACCAGCTTTGACAGTCAATGTTTAATAAAATCGTACAATGGCATCTATTCTAATAATAACTCAAGTTCTATATGTAAACGTAAAGTACGAATTTATTGGATCCTTTTTTTAGATCAGATGCTCCGTACCTTTAAGATCTAAAAAATTTTGTTCTGATCTAATACTGCAGTACTGTACATATTTGAGGGGAATTAAGAAGGTTACCATAGCTCGGTTAATGAACATAACATATATAGGTTATTTGTCCAAACAAATTATTTTAAATATTAATACTAATAGCAATAATTCAAAATTTTTCTTGAGAAATTATTCAATTATTATATAACACGTGAAATTAATAAGATCTAAGAATCTAACAATTTCTATTACATATTATACGTTATTGACACGCGCGTATTTTCAAGTATTTCACGAAATTAATTACGATTGGTTATTGTATTTCTGTAAAGTCATTCTATTGGTTAGATTTCTTTTCGTATAATTCTCATTGGATGAAATGCACTATCACCTTTTTACAAATGAAATTTTAGGGAAATAGAAATGTGGTTCGTGGAAATCATTCTTAGGAGCACAATTTGAATTCGATCAAGTTTTCGAAACAGTCTGAAGTCGTTAGTATCATTGAATGTTTAAATTTGAATTACACAGTCTTTATATTTCTGTTACGTGTGTAACATATATTTTATAGTGATACATGTATTATTTATTGTTTATTCATCCAAAAAATTATGGATTCTGACGTGGAAAAACTTCAAAGTCTGTTGCTCGACTCTAATCTTCCATCGACTATACACGATCTCAAAAATCCAACAGAAGATTTTGTTATAAATTTAATAATAACATTTTTAACACGGTTTAAGATCGATGTTAATTCAATTAACAAGGTAAATTCATCGTTCAAATATTGTACCAAATCAAAAGTAAAATAAGGTATTATATATGAATTAATTTTTCTATACAATATATTTTATTTTTCATATCATTAATTTTATAGCCCACTTTCGAGCAGCAAGTAGCTATGTCATGTATAGAAGATACTGACATTGTAAGCATTATTAATCTACATGTAATAATGAGACAAATATGTGATGGAATATTTATAAAAAATTTTTGTATAAGTGATATTACTAATTGTAGTAAGTACTATAAATATAATTATTCTTGAAACGAAATCCTTATATTATTTTTTGTTATTAATCTGAAAGTAATTTGTGTAAGTAGGCTCTAAAAAAATACGTACATTTGCAAGATATTTAGCAAATTTTATACTTTATGCAACTAATAAAGAATCGGATATGGAAGACATTATAAAAGAAATTCATAGCAAAGCTAAAAAATTGGAAGAGTTACAAGGAAGAAAAAGAAGTATACTAACAATAAAAAATGAAAAAGCAATGAACATTACCAAGCAATTATCTTTAAAGGAAAAGGTATTATCATCTTTAAATTTATATAATCATAAAAGTTATAAGATGAGACTTTTAAATATATTTATAATATTAAAAATTGAACAAATTTTTTAGTATGAAAAGGAAATACAGAAAATGCGGTCACTTATTGAAGACAATGAAACAAGAAAACTTGAACTACAGGAAAAGATGATTACTATAGAAGAGAAGAGGCAAAAAGTAATAGAAGATTATAATACTCACAAACTTGAAGCTCAAAGGGTACATATCATGTACATATATTACTGTTTATATCATTGAATTTTTATTACTTATCAATTTCTTCAAGATTAAATAGTTTTACAAGCTGTTATTACATTCTGATATAAAGTAAATGTATTTATGTAATTTTTAGCTTGACAAAACAATAGCAGCATTGAAATCAGAAGTAGTGAAATCTCCAGAAGAATATAAAACTCGTTTGTATAATTTAGAAGAACAGAATAAAGCAAAGATTGAAGAACGAAGAAAGATGCAAGAAACATTTTTAGCTAAAAACGAGTTAGTTAAAAAATATGAGAACATATTATCTTTTGTACAGAAACAATATGAGAAATTCTCAGAAATAAGGGATATATATGGACATTTAAAGTATGTTTGTATCTTGAAGTTTTATGGATTATATTTACTTCGTTCTGCATTAACAGATTAAAAAATTATATTGTATGATTTATAGGGAAACAAATATTCAAGGAGAAAATATAAAAAAGCAAGTTGATACGATGAAAAACGATATTACTGAATTAATTAAAAAACACAAAATGCAAAAAGATCATCAAGGATCTACTCTCGAAGAGATTCATGTCCAAACCAAAGAAAGATTAACTACAGTTCGTGAATTACATACACAATTACTAAGGTACTTACTATTAAGTGCAATATATTTATATGAAATATGTTTAATAATTATAAACATTTGTTATAGTAATAAAAAGTTGGCAGTAGTTAAACTGGAAGAAAATAAAGCGTTATATAATGAATCATGTATGAATAAAAATAAAATTAAGGATCTTATTAAAAAGATAGAAGAAGAAACATCTACTTTCATTAAGAATTGTCAAGAGCTTTATAACAATGAAATTCAAAATGTGAGTATAAATAATTATCTTTTTTCTTAATTCGAATAAATTTCAAAAAAATATAATCAATTAATCTATTTATTTGCAATGCATATTATTTTGAAAAGTATATTATTGTATTTTAACAGGAAATCGATTTACAAAAATGTTTCAACACAGCGTGGGAGGAATCACATAATACTCTAGAATAGTTTTTTAAAACATTCGAAAATAAAGTTTTAAAAAATATGAATTTATGTTATTAATTTTTCTTTTTCGTCTTAATAGAGTGGTTAAACAACAAAATAACAATGTAACATCCTCATAAATAAATTACATTACAGTAAAGAACGAAGTTGCATAAATTCTAATATATTTATATATATATGTATATTCCTAAAATATTCCTAAAATATTCCTAAAATATTCCTAAAGAAGGGAATTGGTTAATATGTAAGTAAGTAATAATTGTATATTTTAGTATGTTTGTATATATTGTAACGGCTCGCTAAAATATATAATTTTAGAATAAATACATTTCCATAAAATTTACATATAATTCCATAAAATTACTAAAATTGAAAAATGTCGAAGGATATGAAAAAAAAAGTAATGGAAAGACAATAATAGAAATCATGAATAATTTAAACTAAAAAGCAAACAGCGTGTATATTAGAAATAATAATAAGTTTTTAAAAAGAGAATAATTGCCTCTAATATCTAATGAAGAAACGTATAAGAGCATTGATTTCTTCCTTTCTCCTTCTGCCATGGTTTTTATATTCGATGTGAATCTTATAATAATATTTACGAAAAGAAATTAGTTTAAGCGAAGCGTTACAATATTTCTGAATAAATCATTTATAAAGAATTTAAATACCATTAACATTATGTGAGTTATTATGTATATTATATACAATTGTGTATACATATTAACATTTACACTTATATTATTATTGTTAACAAAGAAAATTTTATAATAATAACACGAATGAGAATTTATATATGAATCATCATTTTCTCCAATAACTCTGTTTGTACTTGTATGTCAATAAGAGTTATTAACTACGCTTTAAATATATAATATTTAGTAAGTGCATATATATTGCTGTATTTAGTGCTAGATTTTTCAACATAACTTAATTACGTACAAATTATTTGTCATGTGCAAATACATTTTTTTTATATAATGAATTTAATGAAATGATAATAGAATGAATTTAATGATTTTTTGGTAATATCTTTGTAGAGTATATATTATAAAGTGAATTAGTTCTCCCCATAAACGATTTTTTATACAAGTTTGACAAACATCTCGTATGTATAGTTATAATTTAAGGATATTTTTTACATACAGTTTCTACTACTTTTCCTTGATTACTTTTCTACAATTTGTATTGCAATAATAAATTATTGCCAACAGCTTTAAGATATTTAAATTCAGCTCAATTTTTAAAGTATTAGTTCATTTCGTCGTAGATAACATTATTACATGAAATTTTAGTGCAAACATTAAATATCATATAACATATCAAAATGAGAAAGTATAATCGCGATTGGGTGGTCAATGTTTTCTAAACTATTTCAAATGGCAGTGATATAGAAAACTCAGATATTATTTCTTGTTTGTCCGAACAAAATATAACAATATATGTAATATAACCTACATTTGATGTCTATGAATTATTATTAATTAGATTTTGACATAGATGATATATTTACGAATTATAGAAATATACATCTTTTCCAATTTATAATTTATTCGAGTTGTCCTTGAATATCTTATAGTTTCCAAATTCCTAAGCATTACAATGAATTGTTAAAGTATTTATTGCTGGAGTATATTAAAGTTAATACGTAAGGTAAAATCCTTCGACTGTTCTCTTAACATGTACAAGATGAAATAGTTTCCGTCTTGTTTCTCTTAGTAATATAAAATTATATAGTTTCTCAAATACATGTAAAAGTAAATGAAAAAATAGTGGCTCACCAATTTTTTTAATAATATTTACGTATATTTATTTAAATTTGTATCCATGTATACATATCCATACATTCTTGTATATTCATTTCATGTAGGATATTTTGTACATGTTTCAAATGCAAAAAAAGAATATATTGCATAAATTAAGTAGATAGATCTCATTTATGTAAAAAATACTACGAAATATTTAATTCAATTTTAGTTTTTGTAAACAATGACAATTGAATATATTATCTTGTTTTATGACTTTAGCATTGTTTTTTTCAAAGTATCTTTACAGCAGAAAATTAGCTATTTATAATAAGTGGAATTCTTTCATTTTTCCCTTTTTTTGTCATTTTTATCTGATCATATAGTATCCTTTGATCAATAGATAAGACGAGATCATATGGCAGAATATAATTTCCATGTAATATTGCCAACTTCTTGTCAAGTTAAGCAGATAATTGGTTTCTTTAACTCTTATTTTACTATCTATCTCTTTCGAATTTTAAAAATATTTGTCGACTGTAAAACCTCATATCCAAGTATTTTTTCTGGTTATGAGTCAAATTATTTCATAGTAAATATACTATAACTCGTTAACAACAATATATTTTCATATGATAATACATTTTCATTATTATTAATAACATAATGCAGCATACAGTCTTATAGGGGCGAAATTCTAAGCCCAAACTAAAACTCTTTAAGTATTATATTTGTTATAGGATTTAATGAAAACATTTCCTTTGTACATGCATATAACACTTAAAGAGTTAAAGCACTTTTTTATTTTATTTTCTTTATTATTATTTTTTTTTTTATGAAAAAAAACTACTATAAGTAATGAAATCAAAAATTATTCACTTTTACAAATACAGTAGCAATGACGTTACAAAGCCAAAATACATCATAGTCTAAAAAGTTAAGATCATACAGAACTGTACTGCAGTAATATTATGTATGTACAAAAAAACTCAAATTTTGTTATATTTGTTATTCAATTGTTCAATTATTTAATCAGTATTAAACTTAACATCAGTTTCATATTGTCTCGAATCAATGAATACAATAAGTTTAAAGCAATTAAGAACAAGTAATAAGAAGTAGTGAATTAGAAATAAATCATTAATAACTTATGATATGTTAATCTGCTTTGAATATTACAATATTAACATTTGATAATGAAAAGCACGTTAGATACTTTGATTTTATCAAAACAGTTTTCTATTAAGAGTAGCTTAACATAACGTTTAATACATATGTATAAAAATGGCACGATTAGAAAAAAATGAGAAAGCGAAAAATAATAAATTTAAATAATATGATCATATTAATAAGTACTACAATCCATTCCGAACTAAATATAATTTAAATAAGATTGGTTTCCCTTAAAAAAGTGGAATCTTAAAAATTGTCTATTATAACAATTTATCTAATATATTCAATGAAAAACGTTTGTAACTTAATCGATAATAATTAATATAAAATGCAATAATATTCTGAGTAATTAATTTTCAATAATATTCTAATTACAACTTGTGTATAAATCATTATATACTGCTTACATAAATATTTATTTTTTTACTATTGTTAATTATCAAAAAACAACACAAAAGTACAGATTTTTTTTATTAAAATATAAATTCTGCTTTCGATCAACATTTCTGCAAATTAAAATAACTTATTTTATAAATAATGTTTAATTTTAAATGTTCTATTGAAAAATCAACATACGTCATATAAACTAAGTAAATAAATAAGAAAACATTTAAAAGCATGAAGCAAATAGAACATGTATATAGAAAATGAATCATATATATGTTACAATAACAGAGTTTATCAGTTTTATTTTTAACAAAAAGAAAAGGAAAAAAGAAAAATACAACATTAATTCATTGTTCCCTTTGCCATTTTTAAATTAATTATAGAGATCAATGAAGTAGTGGGCTGTTTTCTTCTAACAAGAAATCCACTTGAACTTGTGCATTTTACAATTTGTAGTACTGTATTTGTTGAAATCTCTCATTTACATTCGCACAGATATTTAATTAATTTTTGTATAAATACTAATAAAGAAATTGTTTATAGTAGTACACACAAATTATTAATGTGGTATTTCTATATACAAGGACAGTTGAAAATGTTCAGTTTAGCCCAATACTCTCTCTCTCTCTCTCTCTCCGTTGACTTTTTGTTCTAGATTGTTTTAACTTGTTTAAACAGAGCTAACCTGAATTGAAGAAGTTAGTGATTCTGATTCGTTATGCGCCCTTAAGTTTATAGAAGCTTCTATATTAACGTTGTTGTCTCCAGTATCCCCACTTAATGCAAGTCGTTCTCCATCCATTAAAGTAACACTTTCAGTTCCAAATGAATTATTTTCCACACTATTATTCTTCTTTCTGTTCATACAACCATTAATATTTATATCAACTTCTGATTGTTCACTATTTAACATTGAACTACTTCCTTTGATATTCTCTTTTGATGTATTTTGTGATCCGAGTCTCTTTTCCTTATCAGATATTGCATTATGAGGGTTTTTTGCTGTTTTTCCATCTCTTTCTTTAGGTTTTTTTCCAAGTACTGGAAAATTAGTCATTTTTGATGAAGCTTTTTGATCCTTTGTTTGTCGCATTGAGCCAGCACGATTTGGTTCCATTGATTCTTGCTCTTCTGTGATAGAGACTAAATTACCTTTGCCTTCTCCAGTGGAATCTTCCTTTACAACTTGAATCGGTATATCATCTGCAGAAGAAACGCAAATAATTTCATATAAGATTTTTAGTAAATACTAAATATAAATTTAACCATTTGTGAGTATAAAAGATAATTCAATTAAAACTAATCAAGATTTTATATGTCGTTCAAACTTTTATATAATGTACTTAATAAAATTGTATTTTTAAACGCCATACATATAAGATATTTAATATAGGAATATAAGATTTAAGCAAATTTGTGAGCAAATAAGCAACTGAGAAGAAAAATATATAACTGAATCTATATTGCATTTACATGCAGTTTTTTGAAATAGCATGTGCTTTGTACTTGTATTCCATCATTGGTGGTGGATAATATTTTTGAAATGATCATAATCTATATTTGCATAAGTTATTGATCATAGAGGTGATTAGTGCTTGTATTAGATTAAATACTGTAATCGCGTGATTGGTGAACAACTTTGGCAAGATTAACTGATCCTAAATTGCAGCAACTTTACATTTAATACCATATATTTGTTGATAATGCAATGGTAGTAGAAAAAGTGCCTGTTGTACTGCTTCCTGTATATAAACTTTCAGACGAATCTTGTACAGCCTCTCCTAAAGCTTGTTCTTCTAATACACTATATAAATGTGTACTGGCATTTAATTTATTTTCATTATAAACCGAATCGTATATTTCTGTAGTGTCTTTCCATTGTCTTTGTTTTATACCATCTTCAATACTATCTCCAGCAACTTTTCGCTGATCTTTGTTCTTTTTAAAAGGTGATCTGTTTGGTGAATTTTTATTGCTGCATATGCTTCCTCGTCTGGAACTTTCCAGAGAGGTGGAAGAATGAGTTTTGCCAATATCATCCTCATCGAGAGAATTGGAAAAAGCATGCTTCCAAAGCCAATTACGGCGTTTATTACTTCCAGACGTTGTTGGTTGTTGATGCTTCTCAACTTCAGTACTGTGTAACTCATCCGCAAACAATTTTTCATCCAGATCATCTAATGACACATGTGTGTAACAAATGCATATTCATTGAATTTACTTGTTTATATATAATAGAAACATTTTTATAAGTTTAATTATGCATGATCAGAGATTTGTAATAATTGTGTATTTGATAAAATTTATTTTGTATTTTTTGTAAAAAACCATTACTTGTTCAACAGAGTAGCACAGCTACAGAAAGTTATTAACTTATTCAATGTCATGTTACACCAAACACATTTAACATTGTATTCTTGAGAAACGATCATGCACCTCTATCTCTGCATTGTATTATATCTATATTTACAAACATTTACGTTTCTAATTTTAATAATATTTACATTTATATTTGTTATATAGTAATGATAACAATCATGTTAATATTAATATTTATATGAAATATATTATATTTACAACTATTGTGCTTATACTTCCCTTATTTGTTAATTAAAGTGCAATATATTTTCAATTATTCAATATTTTTTACATAAAATAGAAATACAGAAAAGAACGAAAATGAATATCTTCTCTGTTATTTCTTTCTACCATGATGTACAGATAATTGACAATATACTGTACAGTAAAGTATAACGATAAATATCTGTATAAAATATTATTACTTGGAAATTATAATTATTCCTTTGTGTAACGCATCATTTTACAGTATTATGTTTCTTTGTTTTCTTTTTTTTTATAGTACAAAGCAATACAAAGCAAAAAAATGTATTTCTAGATTTCTAAACAATTAATTTTACCATACAAAGTACGAAAATAAAAATATTATTTTTAAAGACATACCTGGTAATTTTTTAGTGCGGAAAGAGGCATTTGTGATCATAGATTTCGATATTGTTGGAGTTGCAGTTACAGATGACAATGCAACACAAATACCAATAGATCCATCACTTGATTGACCTAAAATTATATATACATTAATGAAAATACTAAAAACAATATTTTCTTATACAAAACCAAATAATTACCAGATGGTCCAGAATTAGCAGAATTTCGTATGGCATTTGTAACCAACATTACATCAGGGTACATTTCATAACATGCTCTGTTATGTATATCCTCCACTGCTTGATTTGCTACATACCAACAATCATTGTACCTAATGATAATAAATTGCTTAATAGTTAATAATTAATAACGTGTTTTTACGTTAAATAATAAAAATGTTTTAATTGCATAATTGATGGCATATATACATTGCGAAATATACTGCATGTAGGAACTCAAGAAGAAATTGAGTTGAAACAGGTATGCGCGGCAAAAGTCTTGGAACAAAGCTAGATTCGCTGCCATATGAAGATCGTTGATGATGTCCTGGTTTTGTGAAACCTTGAGTGACAAGCCTGTAACAACATATAATTGATAATTAATTACTTAATAGTTATACCTTCATAACAGCTCCAATTAAATAATACTCAGGCTGATAGTTACTTTAAATTTAGAATCTTATTAATCAAGCTTACTTTGTTGCAACTTTGCACAATTGCTCCAAAGCAAACTTATTTATATAACCCAGTTGTTGGTTATAAATAAAAAGTAGTGCAGTCATCACTTTTAATCTATTTTGAGCATTCAGAGTTTCTACTTGACGTAAAGGACCCCAACTAACAAGTTTTGTATTGCATTCTTCGAAACGGCGCACCGCACTTTCGGTTAAGGAAGCTGGTGTCAAACTTGCTGGCTACTCAACATAAAATTTATATATAAGTACATTCATTTTAATATATTATCATATACTTTTCACATTTTAAGTTACCATTAATGTATTTATAAATGTATTTGTAATATAATAACTATATTCCATCTTATCTTTTCTATTAATAATAACGTTATTCAGACATTACGGTATAAAATATTTGTTAAAAAGACAAAATTTGTATACCTCGTGATAAATGGATAACATAGCAAGAGATGGTAATCGGAAAGAAACTGCCTTTTGCTGTCCAGATTTATCCACTACTTCGAGATTATATAACCCAATTAGAAGAGTTTCAACTGTGCGGCAATTCTATTAAATATAGCAACAAATTATTTATAAGTTTAAAATAGTAGGAAAGACAATAAAAACAGAACAATTAGAAATCTTTAATATGTCTATGTTTATATACTAATAATAATTTTGGTTACATACGTATTTACGCAATTAATTAATTATATTACAACTATTATTTAACTAACTATTATTAATTAATTATATACATATATGCAACTAAAATATTATTTTTATCAATCAAAAGGAAACTGAAATTAAAATAGAAATGTATCATTTTCTAAATAATCACATTTTACTTGCAATCATTTATAATAATCCTAACTTTATGATAATGAATATTTATTTTCATACAAGTTTGAAATGCTGCAATTAAACAAGTCACATGTCATGTTCTATGCATCCTTAGAATACAAATTATACCCGATCTATATTATGTAACACTTTCTTACATCTTATTTTTGTACTTTGATCTTGTAAAAAAAAATAGCACTGATCATTCTACGCGATATATTAGAAATAATAATTAAAAATGTAAACTTAATAATGCAATATTATTACCTTAATATCGCCATGGGCAGCAGAATTTAGATAAATAAATATTAGTGTAGGTAAAAATTGCAAAGTAAATCTTCTGAGTTCTATCTCTTGAGAACGATAGAAATCAAATAGTTGATTACAAACTGTATCTACAAGCTGAAATAAAGAACAAGATAGTTATAGATTAAATTTCATTGAATAAAATAATATTAATAAGATCAAGAATAAGAAACATTTTTAACTGAAAATTGTGAAAATACCTGACTATATTTACTGCGCTCTTCGAGCAGTACATAAAGTGCTCTCACTATTTCATTGTCTTGCGATAATGTAGTAGCAAAAGTATGAAGTTTAGAAGGTGATATTTCTCCACAATCTGCCAACCATTCATTTATCAAGCTCTCTGTCATTTTCTGCTTGAACCTATCAATTATTAATCAAAAAATCAAACTTTTGTTTATTAGGAAATTTGACGTCGTCGTATAATGAAATAAAAAACTGATGATTATTTCAGTAACTTTAGAACATTCTCTATCAAATTATTTCCATGTATCATTAAGTTCATTGTTACCTTACGTTCTTTTATACATTATATCAAATGAAAAATGATTTTAAGTATCATCAGAGCTTATATTATATCAGAGCTCGTTCTAGCATTAAAGATTAAAAAATCTGTTGATTACCGAGTTTTTAATAATGCTATCTCAGTTGAATATTAAAGTCGGTGTATTACTAATCATCGTCGTAATATTAGTTTTATGATTGTAACTGTCAGCAGTCGAGTGCATAAATTTGCGTTTTAAGATCTGAATATTGACAAATTACTACCTTATCGATAGTTAACTCAAATAAGTTAAAACTGTGTCTAAACAATTTCTGAACACACGTAATCCATCCACATCCTGTCTAGTCTTAAATCCTACTGTACTGCCCACTATTGTCAAACTACGTCAGCGCCAACTTCTTCAAATGTTTTTTTTTTTTTTCATCGAGCTCTCATTTTTATTCATTTTTATTTCTTACCTCACTCTTGTCGCTTTCTTTTTCTCTTCTGTTTTTCTATTACGTATATTTTTCACGAGACTATTGAATATATGAATCAGAGGATATTAAATGAGTTACGAATTTCTAAATATTATAGACAAATGTGGTTACATTTTTTAAAATAATAACACGGCGTATACGTAATACATATTTTCTGCCATGTATATTTAAGTGAAAAAAGCTCATTAATATATCAAGTATGTTATGTTTGGTTTGTCTACGAGATGAAAGAAATTGGCCTTTTTTAAACAACGATCAATGCAAGACATTTATATAAAAATAGCTATATTTTGTACTTTTAAATAAATGTCTTCATATTTTATGACGGCTTTTTATAAATTGATTGCACTATATCGATACATCGTAATCTCTTTCGAATTTCTTCTATTTTAACTGATTGAAGTTTCGGCGATAATTTCGATAACCGATATTAACTAATCGACTTTTCAAATTCAACTAACTTCAATTCGTGATCGGTCTTGAATATTCCATTATTGATTTTTTTTTTTAAATTAGAAATGAATATTACTGTTAAGTCTTGTCAAATATTAACAAAATGTCAACAAAATACAATCGCTCGTTTTCCACGAGTATATTTATCGACACAAGAACACACAACTGAGTATAAACAATTACTAATATAAACATTATTTTTAAAATAACAATATCAAAATATATTAATTTCCTTCATGTGATATTTTACGATATTTTTATTAGTTATTATTATATTTTAGGAAGAAATGGAGACCTGCTATTGGCTTAGAAATTCATGCACAAATAGCAACAAATTCGAAATTGTTTTCTCCTACTTCTACACTGTTTCAAAAGCCTATTAATTCTTCTGTATCTTATTTCGATTGTGCAACTCCAGGAACAATGCCGGTAAATTTAGAATAACTTTTACTTATAGAACTAAATTTACAAAATAAATTATTATAGGTGCTTAATCGAAAATGTGTTGAAGCAGGTATTAGCACTGCCTTAGCATTATCTTGTACATTAAATGAAATTTCAGTCTTTGAAAGAAAACATTACTTTTATGCAGATTTACCGGTATGTTAAGTATTTCTTTAATAATAAATATATGTATATACGAATATACATATATTTGTATATCATATTTTACAAATATATATATATATACATAAATATAGGCTGGATATCAAATTACACAATGTAAACAACCATTGGCTGTTAATGGTAAATTATGTTTCCTAGTAGAGAATCTAGAGACACATAAAAAACTATATTTAAAAACGTCGAAAATAAAACAAATACAATTGGAACAAGACAGTGGACGAAGTTTTCATAATGAATCTATTGGAAGGTAAGAAAATGACTAATCGCATAAATCATTAAGAGTTATTAATTGTTATTTATATAATCTATTATAAAGTCTTTCATTATTGTTCTTTTATTAGTTTTCCAATTATAATATTAATATATTACAAAGTTCATATATGTCTGTTATGATAGGAATCTCATAGATTTAAATCGTGCAGGTGTGCCATTAATGGAATTGGTTTTTGAACCAGATTTAAGCGATGGAGAGGAAGCAGCAGCTGCTGTAAAAGAACTTGTGAACATTTTTAAAATATTGGGTACTTGCTCATGTAAAATGGAAGGTCTATAAAATATATATAATATTTTTTATATATAAATATAATGTTGCATATAGATTTATAATTCTAACATAATATTATAGAAGGAGCATTCAGAATTGATGCAAATGTTTCTGTAAGTAATGATGATAATTTAGGAGTTCGTACAGAATTAAAAAATATTGGACACGTACGTGCTGTTGCCTCCGCCATAAAATATGAGATAAACCGGCAAATTTCAATTCTAGAAAGTGGGCAGTTAGTTTTTAATGAAACCAGGGCATGGGATAGTGTAAGCAAGAAAACAGTTCCATTACGAGAAAAAGAGGAAAAACAGGTATAATAATTCATGTTGGTACATTAAATTTGAGTCTTGAAATCGATTAACTTCTGATATTAATATTTTAAAAAGATAGTTTAATAATCTATATTTTATTATTTCTAGGATTATCGGTTCATGCCCGAGACAGATCTTCTTCCTCTACGAATATGTCTCGATAATACTGAAAATAAATATAATTTAGTAGATGTTGCTACATTAAGAGAACAATTACCTGAATTACCACATGAAAAACGCAGAAAGTTGAAAGAAATATATGATCTTAAAGATCGTTTAATCTTCCAAATAAGTGTTAGTTTTAATATCATTAATCTGAAAAGATGAATTTGCAATGATCATAATATAATTCACTTCCATATTTTATTTTAGAATGAATTAGAATTTTTGGAATTATTTTTTGATATACTTGAAAGAAACAAAAATCTTGATCCAAACATAACAGCAAATTTCATTATAAATACATTACAATTATTTATAAATACAAATGATTTAAATTTTGATTATTGGTAAGTTTATCATACATTCAAATCATTAGTGGATTTATAATATGAATGATAGATACACTTATTAAAATAAGGTGCAAATTTTTATTCAAAATATTAATCGATTAAATTTTTTTAGCAAGAATAACGTAGAAAATATTTCAGAATTGCTTGATTTGTACCAGTCTAAACAAATTAATGTGGCATTGGCAATAAAAGTATTACATTATTTAAATGTTAAATCGAATAAAAATCCCAGCCAGGTAAGATCTATCTTATATACATGTAATATGTACATTTTATGTTAGAATTAAATTTTATAGTCATTTCATATCTTTTTATTACATATAGATTATTAAAGAGAACAACTGGATATTAATAAGTGACGAAAATGAACTAGAAATTATATGTAACAGAATTATTGAAGAAAATCCTAAAATCGTAAGGAAATATAAAGTCGGGAAACGGAAAGTATTTAAAACATTGTTACGAAAAGTAGCTGAAAGTACAAATGACTGTGCTGACATGAATAAAGTAGTGTTAATTATGAGCCGATTATTAACTTCCTAAGAAAGAGGTATATATTTATGAACTTACCTGATATATGTATAATAGCACAAAACAATTTTGCATATTATTTTGATTGATCATTTCAATTTTAATATTTTTTTGGTCACACTACTTTATAATATATATATTTTATATATATGTGTGTATATATATATATATACATACAAATGCATACATATATATATACACACACATACATGTATAAAAAGAGAACTTTTGTGATTGCTTTAAAAAGCTGTTTTTTTCTAACATATTTACATATTATTATATCCAAAATATTATATAAAACATTATGATAAATTTTTTGCACATAATTCTCTATAAATTGCAGTGTCACAAGTACAAAATCAAATAGGAAATAAATAATTCTGATATTACAAATTGGAGACTAGAGTTATCAGTCCCCTTTTGCAACTATAAACTTGTTGCCAGAATTGTAGTAGGTTTATTCTTAATATTTATAATCAGTAAATAAAATATAGACATATCGCATGGCATTCTATAAATCTTCATCATTATAATCATTTCTTATGCCTGAGAAAGTGACATGTCTATTAGTACATCCTGGAAGGTAAAAGCAAGTAACAATCTTTATCAAATTATGAATAGATTTCATGAAAAGATAATGATTATAATACATATTACATCTTGAATATTTCGCATATATACAGATGACTTGTATATTTACTTTGTATTAGCATAGCAGCAAATGAAGCTATAAAAATATGAAAGATACTTTTATAAAGACATTTTCATTCTGGAGACCAAATATAAATTGTTTTTCTAATTTTATAAGTACTGATATAATAAAAATGAATAATATCGTTTAGTTATTGATTGCACTAGCTAAAATAATATCTAGTTCTTTATTATTCATCTGTGATATTATTAAAAGTACATCGTATTAAAATACTACTCATGAAAACAATAACATAGGATATATTTGATAAAGATTGTCCTGCATATTGCAAATTATAGCATCAATTATAATACAGTGATTACAACTATACAATAGAGAATAGTATATTATACATATAGGATAGAAAACTTTGTTGAATAAATCAATTGTTTAAACAAATTTCAAATTAAAAATTTAAATATCTACATAACTGATACTTAAAAAGCAAGTAGTTCCTATTTAATTTTTTGTCCAATTGTTTGGTTAATAATCTATTTTTTTTCACAGATCCTACACATAAATTCGTATTTATATAAGAACTTTTTGTTTTTTTTTTTTGTTTTTTTTCCATGTGAACACTTTGAAACTATATAATACAATAAGCACATACATATCACTATTATATAATACAGAGAACATATCTATATACTAAACACTTACACAAGAGTGTTATTTTATAACAAACTTCATTATGAAACAACTACCTCCATATATCTTTTTACAATTGTTTACAATAAAATTGTTAAAAAACACAATGTCACTTGTACGATATCCTCTTCCTTCGATTACTTATAAATATGTAGAGCCGTATTCATTAACGAGACATTTTGCTTAGTACATCAAAATTAGAGATATATTTAAACTGTATCATTTCTGTAAAATTTTATACAAATGGCTACTGCTGTTGAAAAAATGTCATGCCTATGAATACGGTTTACAAACCTAATCAGATGTAAGATTAATTCTCTTTTTCACGAACGCTACTGCAAAAATATGCTCAATCTATCTGGTATATGTATTAGTAAATTCGTTAAAATTAACAATTTTTAATAAAATTCCACATTGCATTAATGCAATGCACATAATACTTAGGAGAAATATAAGACAGCATATCAATTTTATTCAAAAGTGACATCTGCTGCATTATTACTAGAAACAAGCAGCAAAATAGCATAAAAAAATTGTCACTATGATTATTGAAACGTTCGACGAAAAAAACATGATGATAAAATATTTAAAAAGACAGTCTTTAGAAAAAGGCCACTTTAGTACTGTGAAAATCATCTCCTTAATTCACAGCTTTCTCACTTTGTTCTATGTATTTTATAAAATGCCATGGCAATTGTAACTTATAGATTTTTAAGGACGAATGTCAGAAAGATAATATATAAATAGTAAACTCTACTTTAATTATGTGTATATGTATCTGTATCCCATAGGTTAGAACGTTTCGCACAAGTTACTATATATTTACAAAAGTGCTTAGAAAGAGTCAACATCAACAGCATGATTAATTAAAATTGTTGTTATAATAAAAGAATGAATTTACATACAGATTGAATAAAGTTCAATCTGTTTTTCATGTAGTATTGGCACTATCATGATCTAAGAAATTTATCTTTGACTGAAAGAAGAAAATTCAAGATAATAAAAATTCTAAATTTGCTTTATGATCAAATATATATAAGATTGTAGGAATAGGAGCAAAACATTGTCGCTCTTGGCACAGCCACGCGAGTAACTGACATTATTTATAATAAATTAAGTTTCTAGCACAAGAATAATTTCATCGATAATATGATGATACAATATACATTATAAGAATATTAACAATATAGTGAATATGTTGTACCATTTAAAAGAATTCAATCAATGCAGGAGCAGCACAACTAAAAAGGATTCATGTTGTTTTTAACATGGGAGCACTGAAGTTATTTGGATAATTTACTGATCACTCTGATCAAGGCACCATTTTCATCCTTAAGCCTCTGGTTTTCACATTTTAACTGATCCATAACCTGTAAAAAAGTTCAATGTGTATATGTGAACAGAAATAATAATTCATCATCATCATCATCATCATCATCATCATCACCATCATCATCATCATCATAATCATCATAATCATCATCATCATATGAATATGGACAATGTTACTATGAATAGGATAAAAGAAATGATAATATACAGCTCACGTTTTAATAAAAATGTCAAAATGGCAGGCAACATTGCAACTTAAAATTGTTATTAAATCGATGTTAAGAATAGCTAACAAATTAGATAATTAACAAATAATTTTGTAAATACAATAGAATATTACTGCACGAAATAAAAATATCACTGCCATAGATTCAAGAAATTTATATTTAAACACTTAAATTATAAGATAAATGTAAGTTTCAGATACCTACCTAAATTTATTGAGAATTACTATTTAAAGCTTAATGAATGTTCCATATTAACAATTTTTTACTTAAAATTAAATTAATTAACGTGCCCAAATTTGCTACTCTTTACATTAATTTTATACAAATGAACAGTAAGAAGGAAATATATTAAGAAAATAAAATACGAAAATAAAAATATTATTTCCAATTGATAAGAATTGTTTTTAAATACATACACACTTCAATATATATATATATGACATGCATGTGTGCATGCGCGCATGTATTGCTTTTGTTTTACAATTAAATAGAAAAATAATAATTTAAGATTTTATTGTGAATTATCTTTTTTCCGATACTGCTAAACTAATTTTTGCAAGGACATGAAGAATATACATTTAATTTTGTCAGAACCGATACTGCTAACTATACACTTCTTTAAAAATTGATTCTGTTAATATTTGCTTATCACACTAAACGAAATTATTTTCTCTTCTTTATTACTTTTATCTGAATAATTTCATAGTATCATTATCAAATCCAGAAATTAATCCAACATCGAAATTAATTATTGTGTTGTTCAAAGAAAAAGCTGCAGGAAGAAATATACAATTTTATATATCTGAAATATTTAAAAAGAACAATAAAGTGATATTTGAGATACATAGAATTATAGATAAATAGAAAAATAGATTCATGTTGTGTCTAAATTTATATAAATCTGTCATGATAATTGTTAATTTTATCTGTTCATACGATATAATGTAAAAATAATATATAAATCATATTTTTAATTATATTAAGTACATTAAAAATGAACTACTTATAACAGATATAGATTGTCTTGTCATAATAATAATAGTATCAACTAATCAATCAATCAATCAATCAATCAATCAATTTATCTATCTCTCTATCTATCTATTTATCTATCTATCTATCTATCTATGTTATCATTTTATCAAAATATATATGATCTTTAATTTGCATACATGCATAAAACAATTAATGTGAAAGTTACAATGGAATAATTTACGAAAGTTGCAATTATTTCTGTTAAAAGTAGTAAAAGTATTATATAATATTATATAAATGATAAAGGATAGATAAGCGTTATCACAGTAGAAGGCGGTCAAAATGAAAGTTTGATTCTGCTGATATGTAAACATGTATTTCTAAAAGAGTTAAAGAATTTTTGTAAGAAGATGAAGATATTCCTAATGTTTTCTGTAAATGTGTGAAGTAACATGATTATCGTGCTAGTGACAATAACTAAACAAGGTAAATGTTTGCAAAGCTAAATATATATAAGTGAGTGAGCAATATCGTTTCAGAGTTTTAATGTTGCAAATCAGAACATAAAGTTGTAATTAATGAATTAAGTTGTACATGAAGTACGATATATGTTAACGCAAATGCTGTCATGTCCTTTACCTATTTAGTAGTATTGGTGAGTTTGGATACGACGCGGGTAAGTGCCCGATTTTCGGCTTTCAATCTCTCATTTTCAGCTTTGAGCTTTTGTAATTGCTGTAAACAGTGAAACGATTAGCCCAAATCCGATCGTTTGATAAAAGCCCCATTAACCAGAACTACATGAGTGATCTATTTTATAAATTATATCCACTAATTTGAGCATCCTATGGCCCAAAAGCATAATGGAAATCACGAAACAATAGAGTAAAAACGAAAGAAAAAAGAAAGAAAAAACCGTGCCAATAAAATTATTTCACTATGTGTGATAAAACCAAGCATAAATCGTAATGAAGAAAAAAAAATACAAAATAGGTAAGCGCCAAAAGATGGCAAAAATAAAGAAAAAAAGCAATGCGCTAAAGCTTACAGTTCCTGAATCAACGATAAATAGATTGATAAAATGCATTTTTTTCGCGCTCAGCAATGGCAATCAAAACAACTGAAAGATTTTAACGTGCAATCTAAGGAAACACGTAATTACAGGTATATGAATAATGTCGTTGACGAATAAACTAGAATTAAGATGAAAAAATAATTTTGTAATTTGATCACTTACAATCATAAGATTAAAAAAGTCAGATGTGATTCCCTCAAATTCAAATTCTTTAATAATACGAATAACGCGCGCGTCCTAAGAATATAAATATTTTTAACTTATCAAGAGTCATACCTTTAATTCCTCTTCCATTTCTGATAACTTCCTCTCCATGGCCCTCCTTTCCCTTTTTTCTGCCTCAGATAAAACAGACTTGTTCTGAGAATTCTGTGCTTTATCTAATAAACTTCTAACTTCTTTCAACTGTTCATCTGATCGCTTAAGCTTTTCTCTAAGTCTTTCATTTTCTGCTTGAGATTCCTCATATAATTTTTTATAGTCAATTTCACCATTTTCTGAAGTCGTAGATTTGATTCTTGCAGAAGCTGAAGATATTTCAGATGATATTGATGATACAGAACCTAGTCGATTCGATCTTCCAGGTCTATCATTTCCACTCTGAAACAAATCATATATAGATTTCATTAATAAAATCTTATAAATTTTTAAATTGAAAAATTGTATAGATAAGAAATAATGTTCAGTTCTATCGCATATTGTAAGCTCTTACTGCATATCCTTCAGAATTGGTTAAACTTTGTAGGCTGGCACTTCTAGAGCCCAGACTAGTGTTTGATTTCAATTTTATTTTGTTACAATTTTCAGCTCGTTGCAATGATGAGTGATTGTTTGGACTTAAATTCATATAACTATAACTAAAAGACGGCGTTGCAAGATTCAGAGAGCTATTTGATGAATGAGATGGCAAAATAACACCACCATATCCTGAAGATGTTCCACCGTATGTTGTGAATGAATTTTGATAATTTAAATTGCTTGTAGAATTAGAATACGGATTTTTTCTAAAAGATCCAGTATTTTTTGTATTTTTATTTAAAAAGCTTGGGGTACTATATGAGTTAAGATTACTAATCCCTAACAAGGTTGCATAACTATTTTGATTCAAAGAAAATAATGTAGGTACACTCCGTGGTCTATTTCCAAAAATGGAACTTCCATTTGCTGACGCTTGAGCTCTTAAACCTGCAGCTGTTGAAGGCTTTCCTTGTGTTCTTTTTCTATATGAAGACATTTTCGTAATAAAATATATATGTATTATACAGATGATCTAAAATTAACACAATCACAACATTGTACGCAATATATAAATCAAATTATTTAAAAATATTACTAGAAGAAAACAGTCTACTTTTACTGACAGCAAGAGTTTGACTGACGGAGGCTGGGTAGTGGAACTCAAGTCATCAGCCAGTTTACTCCACCGTGTTGCTTCTGTGATCTATTTATGGAACACATGCAGATACCCATACTCATGTCAAGGTTGTGTGTTTCTGGTTAACTACACAGTATTATTTGAGGAGGCTTCGAAAACGTATTATATTGCACAGATTTCTCTAGAATATAATTGATTACAACTCATGCTCTAAATTAACAAATGAGATTTATCGCAGTAGCAAAAATAAAAATTAAAACATTTAATGTAATTCTTCATTTTTCTCATAAATGTTCTATTAAAAAATATAATGTATGTATATTCTTTTAGTAAATTTTTTATTATTTTTCTTTTATATCTAATGGTAAACTTTTATTCTTTTATAATTAATTCATTTTACTTTTTATGGCGAGTTTAAATGTCAAGGCACATCAAGTTTCAAATGTCAATGATGTATTTTTAGAAACAACCAAAGCATACTCATGACCATTTCCTTTTTCAATACTGTCTGAGATTTAAATGTAAACTGTTCAATATTACTTTTTTAAATTGTATTATTCTTGTATGACATTTTTAAAAACAAAATGCATATATAACTTCATATAAAAATTTAATTTCACAAATTAAATAATAATTTAACTGTATTGTATTTATTTCATTAATAGTATTAATTAAAGTAACAAAATTATAAGATGTTAATATATTATAATAAAAAATAGTTCTGTAAATATAAGAAAACTATTTTTATCCAAGCAAACGTGAATTAGAGTTTAATCTTCCCAGAAACTAATCTAAAAATAGGACAAAGCTTCTACAAGGCATGACATTATTTACAATAATACGCACAAATAAAAAATTACTTATGAATATTTATGCAAATATTTTGTTACATACCTCACTGTGGTTCACTTTAGTATCCTCAAAATCACCACCACCAGATATGTCTTGTTTTTCAGGATCTATTTCCTATAAATAAATACATACACATATTATTAATCTCATTTATTGTAGACTTTTAAATAAAAACCATAAGCACATAAACACATTTACATATAATAGAAAAAATATAATTATTATAAATTATGTTATATTATCTGCATATTTTTTTATGTAAATATATTTGCATTTAATATATGCAAATTTTACTTTGAAATTAACAGAAAAAAATAAAATAATGTTACTAACATCCATATCAACATGAACGACACCCGTAGAGCGTCTTTTAGGCCTCCTCCTCCTTTGTATAACTGCTTGAGTAGCTTGTGCATTTCTGCTATCATTTTCTTTATCTTGTTCTATAATAAATATGATTTTTATAATTATAATGAAATATAATCATTTGTAATTTAGAAATTTCATTATTAGATTATAAAAATAGATGGAAATTAGCAAAAATTAATCAAATATCATATTATATCTTACATCAAGGAAAATATAAAATAAAGTTTTATGAGTATTACATCTTCTAGATATAAATGTGATATAAATAATATTCTGCAATTATTCACCTTTGTCTTCAGAAGGTTTCAATGATCGTCGAAGTGGTAATGTAACAGTAGTTTCTGCAGGACTTGGTGTGATCGTTTCTACAGGTGCTGATGATGGTCTGGGTATACCAGTTCCACCAGATGGTCTTCTCATATAAGTAGATGTAATGTCAGGTGACCTGTTATTTGCATCCTCTAACTGAAACTGAATAATATATTTAAATTTTGAATATTTACAAATTAATTCATATTTATCAATCTTTTTTCAATAGTGCAAGTAATGGGTGCAAAATAAAGCAGATCGGCATGATAGTAAAACCAGTTTAATTTTCTTGATAAGACTGAACATAAGTACAAATTATGCAGATATTAGTTATATTTACATCATTTACATATTTTTATTATATACACAATTCTATCTACTTGAGAATATAGTGAAAGCCAAAGTTTTAAATATGGAAAATAAAGGTAAGATATATAATAAAAAAAAAACCTTACAAAAAACAAAAATATTTCTTCTTTCATGCATTTTCTACAAACACATCTTTAAATTTAATACTTCCCATGTAGCTATAAATTAATATGTCAGCAATAAGCTCACATTATTTTTTATTTTCTTTTGTTTTTTTTTTATTTTATGTATTCCCTAATGAATCTATATATTAATATACTTTAATTTTATATAATATCAATGTAAATTGAATATTTATGCATTATTAATACTAACTTTTTAACTTAAATAAAAATAAATTGCACATGGGATTTTTATAGCAATCTTATAAAGCAATAAAGTAATAGATAAAAATAAATAAATATCAATATTAATTTAGTACAAATTCTGTTCACTTGTAAGTCATAAATCAACATCCTTTAAATGTTATTCATCATAGTACGTGAACATGCTTTTTAATCACACTAACACTGCATGTTTTTTCTTTTTTCCAACATAGCATTTAATTTGCATTATAAAATTATAAACATAATAAAAAATAATATAAACTGTATAAGCCTCTAAAAAATAAATAAAAAAATCCAGGCATGTACGCTTGTACATACGACTATAAATATAAATTATGTGCATTTGAAAATTTAGTTTGGAGAAAATCAATGCAATGTGTTTGCCTAGTCTGTGAATATACAAGCAAATATATAATTTTATCAGTCAGTATCTACTATTATAACAACCGATTGATTAGTTGTAATTCCAACCAATGATATGTAATATCCATGAACACAAACTGCTGCATTGCGGATTTTTAAGTGTATATACTTGAAGATTATGGGTATCACCGACCTTGCTTCCATTATCTACCCTGAGTCTCCAAGAAGGTCGCCTTTCAGGCAAATTAGATTCTTCAGAAAGTTTATTTGCAGTCACTGTGGTAGGAGTTGCTGTTGTTATTGTAGCTGTGATTGAGGCTGTATTGCTGACAGAAGCTGCAGGCTGCTTGGTTTAAAAAAAAATATGAATAAAATCATATATGTAGACTTTTGTTATGCAGAAGCTATTGATGCATACATATAGAGTAGTATGTAAAGTGGAATATATCTCAACTGTGTCAGTTTATTTTGGTGTTTGATTCTGAATTTAGAAAAGGGAGAAACTAGAAAGCATAATATCAGTCTATCATTCTAAAAGCTTATTAATGGTTTTTTATGATCTTGGCAGAGGAGCATTGCTATGTTAACAATACAAACATGATAAAAAGGATGAACTTCTTCATTCCTAGATATGAAAAGGGAACTATAAATTTAATTATTTCTCTTCTCTGATATTTTTAAAACGGAAAAACAATATTGTTACAATATGGAAAATGAAGATGTATTATTACCTGCAAAGAAGGTGCTGTCAAACTGGGCGCTTCGTTGTTTTGTTGTTTTTTCTTTACAAGTTGTTCTGCACTTTTGATTTCATCTAATGTTACTCCCTGAGTTGAACGCCGAGTTTCTCGTACTCTCTTTGCGTGTGCTTTTCTTTGTGTCTCACTTTCTTCATCACGAACAGGTGGGACAAAGGATCTGAAGAGAAAGAAAAATATACATGATGTAATATATATGCATATGCGCGCCAACGCTATATGTATAAACTAAAAAATGATAAAATATTCAATTATTAACTATTTGGTTGTATATAACAGAAACCAAAACTATTATGATATTTATATAATAAAAGTGCTATGTCATAAAGGTCACAATTTTATAATCATTTAAGCATTGTTTTAAAAATAATGTGTAAGCAATCATAGTGTCCATGTATAATCCAATATATAATGTGGCTTCCATTGCAAAACTTTTCGATGATAAAGAATTTCTGCTGCTGCAAATTAATACCTATTTTTATAAGAATTTTATTTTGTAAATGACTTTCTGTTTATATGAAATTCATAAAATAAATCTATAAATTTATACAAAATAGGTAAATGGAGAATGTATAGATATAGGAGACATGGATAAGTTATGATAAAAAAAAAGGAAACAAGAACAAACAAATGTCAAATTTTTCAATTAACAGAAAAAATTGAGTGATAAGTTCTTGTATAAATAAACAAAAACAAGTGTTTCTCTGTTTACAGCTTGATTCCTATATCAGAATACTTGTCAAAATACATCACGATTACATTGTATTTCTGTTAATCAGAATGTGACAAATTACTTACTTTTATCAGTCATCTTTGATCTATTAATTACAAATGATTCTAAATTCTTTTAGCAAATGATACCAAAATAATCATCTGGACGAGAAAGAATTCAAAATATATAATGCAACTGAAAAAGCTAATCACACTGCAAAGCAAAGATCCATGCTATTGTCAGTAAATTAATCTTGTGCGTATAGACATCTTAAGATACGCAAGATCACACTTCTCCAGAGAAGTCCTCTCAGGTCAAACATTAGGTACCCACTTGAAGAAATTCTTGAAGATATTTCCTGGACTTAGCTTGCTCCCTCCAGGTGTAGTGGGAGTTCCAGATACCGGTACAGTATTGTTTGCACTCGATAGAAGTGTAGATGTAGCTTCCATTGGCTGAACACTACCCAGTCATATTAAATGATATTATAATGCATGGCGCGAGCATTATTATAATTTCAGTCACGATAACTTAACCAATTGTTCCAATATGATACAACCGTATTACATGAGGAAATTTTTTCTCTATGAAAAATTTTTTATCTCTCTTATAATTAATCATTTTCTCCATTTATTCCAAAATTATATTTGTTGTCACTACCACCTGCATTAATAAGAACAAAAAAATAATTACCTGCGTATCTGACTCAGAGGAGCAGGGCTAGTAGCAATTGTCGTTGTCATTGTGTTGGCAGTTGTAGTGGTTGTAGTTGGCAGTGCACTTAGTGGTGATGTTTTAGATGCAGATGTTGGTGAAAGTGTATTGCTTCCCTGTGGCGTTCTTGATAATTCCAAATTTAATTTGATTTCTTTTCTTCTGAACCCAAAATAAAAAAACAGTATAGAATGAAATATAGTAATAAAAGAAAATGATTCCAATTATTGTAAAATAATGAATAAAAATGAATTCTCAATTTTAATAATCATAAATAATTCCTAATAATAAAATGATCTTTGGTACTATATACTTTATGTATTGTGTAATTATAATTAATTAATTTTTGTATGTTTTATATTGCTTTGAAGACAAATAAAATATAAAGCAAAGAAATTATTAAAACCATCACCAAGCATAAAATAAGCATAATAATAACTTTAGTATAAAAATGTTCAAATACACAGTTATAAGTATTTATAGTGCTGTATAGAAAAATTGAAATATGTGCCAAAAATATCAAAGAATAAAATAATATACATTAAATTATTATTAATTATTTAACTTATTATTATGCTTATCAATCTGTATATTATATGTGTATAATGAATGTGTACACATTGTGTATCATAATATAATGTGATTCATAAGATATAAATAAATTTGTTTACTGATATTATAATCTTATTTGTGATGTGTGACATACATACAATAATTAATATTATGATAAATATTATGAAAATCAGTTATGAAACATGCACTTGTACCTGTGTGTTTCGCGCAGAGATGCAGAACGTGTTGTAGCATTGGTATGAGTAGGAGAAACTGCATTACAACGATGGAGAGTAGGGCAGGAAGATGCCTTGATACGAGCGTGTAATGCCAAGTACTGCTCATAGAACCTGCATAACATGCATCGTGCCATGCATTTACTACACTAATTGTCTATATACAAGATAGGGCACTAAAAACAAAACGCTTACAAAATTTTTATTGATTTTGAATGTAAACAAATTACTACCAATGATCCATCTGATAATTTATAAAAATGATCTTTCTATTAGATAGATAGATAGATCTTTCATTCCTCCCCTCAGGGTTTGAAGGCACTTTTCCAGGGAAGCGTACCCAAACCTCTTATACATACATGATCTTTCTATTATCGTTTAGCCCCCTTTTCGTTCTGTAACACGTTTCACTATTGATACTTTTATGAAAAAAATTATTCAAAAGCAAAAAGAATATCTAAATGTTTTAAGTGCAGTATCTTGTATATTGAACACTGATTAACATGAGCATAAAATTTTAATTATTTTACAAAATATTAACAATATAATTAAAGACTCTTCTGAAGTCATTAAAATTATAAATTTTAAGAAAGTAAGATATTCTATTAAAAGTACATTTCAGAATAATATATATATATATATATATATATATATATATATATCTTTTTCAAATTATAGCATATATTTTACTTTAATGATGTAAAATTAAAGTACAAAACTGTACTTGTAATCTGCTAGTTTGAATTGTTGATTCTCTATGTGCAGTACAATACTCTGTATATGAATATATTAGACATTTGGGACTTTACATATAAGCATAAGTTGGCATTATAGCATAATCCTACAACATACTTTGCATAAACCAACATAAGCATGTTAACATAGACTTTGTGATGAACAACCAGAGGAGCCTTCAAATAACAAAAAAAAAGCATCAACGCAGATCACACAATGTTACTATATATATGAAGCTAGTAAAATATAGGCAATATAAAAATAAAAAAAATATATATATTAAAATAACAGCAATATAATAATGAACTTACTTCTCATCAGTCTCAAAACTGTGTGTTCTTCTTAATACTACCTCTGGTTCACTAGTAATTTTGTTTGGTGTATTCAGCAACTTAGTACTCTTGTCCTTATCTTCAAGTTCTAGAAAATATTTTAGAAACATTATATATTCGTACTTATTAAATATTATATTATACATTTTGTATTTCTTTGAAGAATCAACTAATTTATTACTAATAAATTAATTACCTTCTACATTTTGTATTCTACTTCGGAAAGAGCCTGAACGCCTCCAGGATGGAACAACTCCCTCTTCATTATTATCAGTTTGCTGCTTAGGAGGCAATACTGGAGCCTAAAATAAATATGTACAAATTAATAAAAAACCATAAAGTTATTTTGCTACTTATGTATTATAGATATCTTAATATATATATATATATATATATATATATATATTTTTTTTTTCTTACTTGATTAGGAACTTTATTGATTTCAATAGGAGATAGCGGAGAATGAGTTGCAGTTTCCTCTTTGTTTACTCTGTTTTTCTTCTCTACAAAATTAAATAGAAGACAATTGAAAATATATATCATCGCATTTATTATATCAACATTATCAGTCATCCCTAATTTTTAATTTATTCTTTCATGTACTAAATATAACAATCTTTAGCATGGTTTCAGACTTACTTTAATTTAAGTAAAACTTTTTATTTAGGAGAGTATGTACGATTTATACATACGCTACTACTATTAACAATATTAAAAATACTGTCTTACAGACAAAACTTACCATCATCTGTAAGACATGTGGAATGGTTTGATTGGTTAGACTTATCAGACTGATTGGAGCAGGTGGAAGAGCGTGATTCTGAGCTAGTTTCAGAAACAACTTCGCCATCACTCTCTTCCATATCTGTTTCTTGTGTTGCTTCTATCCACGCAGCAATGTTAGAAGAATTGTAATGTTAAGATAGGTAAATAGTCCTTACAAAAAACAACTATATATTGAATGTTCATTTTATCTATATCTTTTCTTCTTTTTCTAATGTTACCACTTTTATCAGACTAAATCATTCCTAATAATGATTAAAAATCTTACCAACGTCGCTATTCGTTCCAGTACTAGAATCGTCTTTATCAGATTGAATTTCCACTTCTACTTTTTTAACTTTATTTGGCGTTTCCTCTTCCAGAATTTCAGGACTCTCTTGTGTCGTTACAGTACTATCAGTACTAGTTGAAATACTAAAAACATCAACAGACATAAATTTCTGTGCCAATGTACTTATGTAATAAATATATCTTATAGTATGCTTAATCATATATACAAACCGTTTCTTTGGTATAAAAGGTTGTTTTTTATTAATTATTTGTGGATGATCTTTCATCATAGTTAATTGTTTTTGCTTCAATTCTTCTAAATCTTTTAAAATATCTGCATCAGCAACATCAAAAGCAGTTTGTCCCTAATAAAATAAATATTAATATAATCATAATTATATTGTAAACATTTATAATAAAAATATTACTTACTGCATAATTTTTTATGTCCATATCACAAAAGTTATCCACAAGTAGTTTACAAGTTTCTGATTGACCCCAATGAGCTGCTCCATGTAAGGGTGTCCATCCATCGAAATCTTGTGCATTGACATCGCATCGAGCTTGAAGGAGAATACTAAAACAATAATTTTGAAGTATAGTTATTAAAAACAAAATAATATATTTTGTTTTATATATTAAAATTATACTTGACATAAAGTGGTATCTACAATATTATTCAAAATATAAAATTACCAGTTTTTTTTTCAATGAAACTGTTAGATTACACAGGAATTGTTTTTCGTCATAATATATGATACTTTACTTCATGACTTTGATGTAGCCTTTAGCAGCAGCAACATGAAGTGCCGTAGCTCCTGTTCTAGGATGCATTGAATCTTTGCCTGGTGCTCCTGATCTCCAAGCTCTTGCATCATTTAACATTGACCTTTCCTCTTCACTTCTGGCTTGATCACAATCTATGCCTACAGTAAATACAGAAAAAAAATATTTTAAGAGTTATTTTGCATCAGATTCTATTAATGTATAGGCACAAACCTGCTTTATTTATATGTTGCTGTAGCATATCCTCCATTTCAACCTTCTCTGCGATATCAAGGGCCAATTCGCCATCATTGTTAACTGCTGCCAAATTGCACCCTTGCTCTATCAAGTATCTATATGAAATGATTATATGAAATATAACTATACACATACTTAATTATGGCAAGACATATCTTTTACAAATAACTCTTATGTTTTAAAAAAGAAAAAGAAAAAATAGAAATATTATAATTGAAAGTACTGCACTAAAATATTTAGACAGAATAATTTAAAATATGTAACTACTAACTTAGCTATTGATATGAAGCCACAAGATGCTGTAGCATGTAGAGGCGTCCATCCTTCATTGTCCCCACGATTTATATCTGCTCCTTGTTCTACCAAAAATTCTACCATATCTAGATCATCGTCGATGCATGCCTATGATACAAATATACATTCTGCTTATAAATTTATTTATTTTTTTTTTTCCTTAAATTAATAAACTCACAATTCTTATTTCTATGATTGATTAGCTTCATTACTTAGATATTTAATAAAAAGTAAGTCAACTTAATACAAATTATATTTATACAATCTTAATGTATGTCATATAAAATAACAAAATTTTATTGTTATAATAATTTTATGTAAAGAAATTTGAACATAACAGGTCCTATCCAGGTCTTGTCAAAGAAACTATTTATTACAACACTGCTAAAGACAGAGGATATAAGCAGAACACGAATGGTGAGGGCTGCAACTTCTAACAGAGAACTATAAATAGCATTTAATGCCTGATGTACTCTCACATGCTATTTTCGCAAATCTATGAAATGCCTAAACTTCCTTATAGAAACCATAAATAAAAGTAAACATTCATTTAATTCTTATATATCTTGGTATCAAATTTTTTGTAGAAATTTTGATTTATTCTAAATGAAAATTTTAAGCACATATAAATGTGCTTTTTAACACATCCATAGTTAATAATTTAACGAAATTTGATTTCTAATAATATAAAAACACAATATTTCCTTAAACGTAAATTTTTTTCTTATAGGATGGATTAGAATTCTGAAGAGTCTCATATAGACTCATAGGTAGTATGAACGTCTTTTACAAAGTTATTTTTAGTCTCATCCTAATTTAAATCTATTTCAGAATTCTTAATCGACGTGGTTCATTTACAGGCCTCTTTTTAAAAATCCAATAGTACCAACTAAGGTCCCAAGCAAACCAATTGAAAATAGCATTTTTGCAATTCATTACTGTACTATATTTCCAATAATTTATTACGAAAAAGTAAGTTCTATTTTTTTCAAGTAACTTTTAACATTATACTGTCAAAACTGTTAAGTAAAGTATCGATAAATATATGATAAAAATAAATAATGATAATTATTTATAATTACATGGTAATTTATATTTCGCAGATAATTCTTTAAAATACTTTATAAACGTATTATGTTCGAAGTATAGTAAAAAGAAAGAAGTTATAAAAATGAACTATCATCGAATATTCGTTTCTGCAAAATAGAAGAATATTAAGTAGCAAAAACTAAAACTACGTAAGATTGAACGTCATACGATCATTGCCGTGGAGAATTTTATTCTGGTAGATAGAGATGAGATAATCTTTCAAATTCTTTCCACGCTTACCGCCATCGCTATGTAGAACTAAAGAAAGGCCGTCATTCATAACATAAACAACGTTTGAAAGAATGATACGAAATAAAATGAAGGGACGAGGAAAAACGTGCTTTCATGAATTCTCTTCCAAACGAAAAGTTAAATAGTGACAATAAAATCAAAAGATTCATTCGTAATCGTACTCGGACAGCTGAAGCTGGCAGCAGCCATTTTGCACGCAATGTTACATCCGACAGTGAATAGAGAAAGAGAGATAAAAAGAGAGAAAGATAGATAGATAAATAGGTAGAGAGGGCGGTAAGACGAAGATGAAATCCAAGAATGAAAAAGAATTAGAAGGAGAACGCAATATTTAAGCTTCCTTTTTTTTTGAAAAGTCAATTCTATTAAAAATTTTGATCGAAAAGGTGAAGATCTGCTTAGCGTGAAACATAAACAACGGAAATGATAAAAGTAGAGGAAGAGGGTATCTTACCTGGTGCAATGCCGTGAGACCATCGACGTTTCCGGTGTTGATGTCCGCCCCTTTTTGGAGTAAACGCACAACCTCCTCCTTGTCGCCTGCCGCACATGCCGCCAAGAAGACACAATCATCGGAAAACTTGATCTTCCTTGCTACCTGACGTGGTTGGGCCGGCTCTCGATTTGTTTCAGATTGTTCCCAACGTTTGAGCTGTTCGGCTCTTTTAAATAGAGCCGAGCTCGAACGAGTCTCGAGAGACATCGCCTCGAAGCACGCACAATCGAGCTCGACAACCTTATAACCACTACGCGCTTGGTCTCTTCTCCTTCCACTTCTATCTCTATCTCAATCTCTGTCTCTCTCGCGCTCTCGTATCCCTGTCTCTTTTACTCTCGATCCACTTAGTTCGCTCTATCTCTTTCTCCCTATCTTTTCTCTTTTGCTTTTTTCGTCTATCTGTCTGTCTGTCTGTCTCTGTTTCTCTCTTTCTCTCTCTTTTCTTTTCCTCTCTTCTCCCCTTCACTCTCTCTTCAATAATGTTCCGGATCTTCCACTTGGCGATATCACTTCACTTCGATTCACTAGGCGCGACTCAAGACGCCGAAAGAAGCGTCTACCGTCCCTTGCCCCCATATACGAGCTAATCGCAATCCGTGCGCGTCACCGTTCGAAAGATCACTCATGAAATAACGTAAGTGGCTGCAAGCGGAGGGAGCGGTCGGTGGTAAGACAGCGCTCGGCCACGGGACGGATAGATTCGCGTGCTGCTCTTCGCTATTCTTGGTCGTCCCAATACCCGAATCCGTCTCCACAGAAAACGACCCGCGATATTGCCAACCTCTTTTTCGTTATGTCCCTGAACGCACCTGAACGTCGTAGTTCAGGGAGGCCAAACTTTTACGTAAGAGAACAAAACTTGTCGACGATTGAACTAATGGCACGGCATCGTTCGCACCCTCTAGCGTGGAATTTTATATAAATATTTTTAATTTTCGCGCCATGAGAATCTTGAATAAAAAGAGAAAAAAGCTAAACTAACGATTTTCGTTCTCTTCTCCTATGTTATTAAAAAAATAGCAACTTCTTCTTATTATTAATAAAATCAGAGAAAATAATCATTGAGTTGCTTCTTACAATTTAAACGTAACAATTCATTATATTGCAAATCATTTTGAATTTGCCGGGTCAAATTGTATATAATGGAGAACAGACTCTTCTCCCTATTGCGTAATCTCCCTATTTCCATAATAGGACGTTTAGTTCCATTTTTCGTTATTCGTGAGTGTTAATAACGAGAATTAGACGCAATTGATTTGATAATAATCGTATTATAGATATTATGTTACATCATAAATAATATCAATTCTATGCGTTCGAAGGCTCTATTTTCGATAAAATCTACACATATATGTATCTATATTATTATAGTGTGGAAAATAGCAACACACTAATAAACCGTATTGACAATGAGGGCGTAACCGATCATATGTAACTGAAACAACTTCTTTATATGAGTTTAGCCTCCCTGATATTTATATGAATGACGTTTAACCGAGGAGGTTGGTAAAATCACCTTCGTGTGTAGGATATAACTTAGTATAATACGCATATATGCTTGTCTCTACAGTCATCATCGACAGAAAAATATTGTGACATGGAGAGTATATTTCATGAAAAGGTAAGGATTGACATTAGTGTTTAAAATTGAAAAAAGGTTACTACATTTGTGATGGATTTGATGGCAACCAGATTGTTTGTTACAGCAAGAAGGATATTTGTGCGCGCAACATTGTTTGAACGCTCTTCTACAAGGTCCTTATTTTAACGCAGTAGATCTTGCTAATTTTGGCCATCAAATGGACGAGGCAGAACGTATTAGAATGGCCGAGTCAGGTGTCGATAGCGAGGATTATAAACTTTTTTTAGAGGTACATAATTTCAAAATTAATATTTTTACATAGTGTATATATTCACTTTACAGTATGATTCGAATGTCATGTACTGTAAAATTAACGTACTTTCTAAAGATTTTTCATTATTAAATATTTCTTTTATATTCTTACTTTTGATGTCTCAATAAATTTAAACGACATTTTATATCTGATGTAACATTTAGCAACCCTCGGAAAATATGGATGACAGTGGATACTTTTCCGTTCAAGTCATTAGCAGTGCTTTAAAAAAGGTTTGGGGTTTGGAGTTGGTTCCATACAACAGCACAGAACCTGCCGCGTTGATGGCACAAAATGATCCTTCGTAGGTTATTATTAATTCTTTACTTGACACTATTAGCATTTGTTCTGATTAGTTATTGCCTAGCGTCAAAATAATATTGCAATACTAACCTATTGATTCGCATCTTTTTGTAAACATATAGATAGCAAAGTAAATTTACAAGACATGGATGTCTTTCGGATACGTTACATAGTTATAGATAGTAAATGTAACTTGCAGGCAAATGAAAGCTTATATCTGCAATTACAAAGGACATTGGTTTACTATACGAAAGATTGGAACTCAATGGTTCAATTTGAATTCGATGCTTAGCGGCCCACAACTTATATCAGACACATATCTAGCGATGTATTTGGCTCAATTGCTACAAGAAGGTAAATAATCTATGGAAAATGTATATTGCAAATAATATATAAGATAATAATCGACATCTCACAGGTTATTCAATTTTCATTGTTATTGGTACACTTCCGGAATGTCTTGCGGATGAAATATTAATGGAGAATCCAATAAAGCCTGCACCAAGAACAAAGGAATGCATTAAAGAACAGAAGCCTACAACTGCAGGATATCGCTTAGGTACCAAAGAAGAAGATGAAGTTATGAAGGCGGTTCGTGCTCTAGAAGAAATTAAAGTTCCTTGGTCTTACACCACTAATATACCTTCAAAATTTGTAAATTCATCCTCGGACCAAAAGAAAAATAATTTGCCAGAAGAAGGGATATCATCCGATGACAAACCTCGTGAACGAATAATTCCAATAACAATAGAAGGGAAAGATGATCAAGATGATGAAAATGAAGAGTTGCAAAGAGCATTACGCTTAAGTTTACAAGATAATGAAGATGATATAGATAAAAATCAAAATTTAAGATTGGAGTCTCATACTGATAATAAGGTACCACCATCGACGGAAGTTGCTGATGATGCAGATCAGGACGATGAATTAAGGAAAGCTCTACAATTAAGTCTTGAATGTGTAACGGCTCCACCAACACCAGATTTAGAAGATTTGCGTTGGCGTCGATTAAATCATTTTGGTGTATATTCTAAAGCATCAAATAATGAAGCATCTCCAAAGTTGAATTCTTAACAATAAATATATAATACTATGATAATATGGCTATTAAAAAGATTTATCTTGTAAATTACAAACTAAATCATTAGTGAAAAAGAAAATGTCATTTTATGTACTAACAATTAATAATCTAATGAATATATGATGTATATCACGCGCGTGCGCGGATTTTACATACAGCACATGTAAATACGATGTATATGCATGTATATAAATATAAATGATACACACACACACACACGTATGTACGTATGTATGTGTATACATACATGTATGTATATATATACACATATACGTATCCATACATTTTTTTAATAATTATGTTTCTTATATTTTTCGTCTAATTTTATTATACTCTGACTGTTCATAAAATAAAAATGTTCGGACAATGTAATTCTCTGTTGTTATTTAAAATCAATATACACCAAGTATCAAATGATAGCATTTTATTAAATAATTGTTGATATTTGAAAAAAATTTTGAGGTTGAGACGATTGGTATGTGTACCAACTTTTCTAATCTACTATGTGTCTGTTATTATTTTGTCCAATTTTTTCTATTAATGTCAATATTATGAAAAGTAATAAAAATAATACTTCGGATGTTACGATTACTTTCCTTTTTCAAATGTTAATTATGAAAAAGAATATGTTGACGAATATTTTTTGATTTTTTAAGAAAAATATAAAATCCTTTTTCTTAGTCCAGGCGTATTAAAGCGAGGAACCGTTTTCGTTTACGATAGGAAGCAACCAGTAGGCTGTGGACGGAGATTTTGCCGCAGTTGCTCCTGTTTTGTGTGTGAATGCTGAATGTTGACATTCAACATGGCGGCATGTCGTCAGTGCTGTGCTGTGTCGTGGTGAGTTTTATAAAATTTCCTACTATCATACGATTACGAGCTTTGGTACGAATTAATCTAAAAAGATGAAAAATTAATATTTCTGATTATGATGTTGATGTTCTTTAAGACAAATATACAACGGCGGTGTAATATTAATGCGATAAATCGAAGGACCTTATAAAAAATTAGAATCTTGTAACTAGCAAGCATATACGATATCTCAATGATCTGTTTTCCGAAGTATATTAATAGGACAGATTGTTTGATTCTGGAGCGATATTTGACCCCATAAATAATTATATCGAGCACGTTATAATTTCTTAATTTCATTTACACATTGATCAAACCACGAATGATGTACATATCCTATTTCAAACTTACCAACTTATCTAAAGTGTTTCAAATTTATTAATAAAGTTTTTATATATTGGCTCGATGAAGAGCAATTTTCAAGCCATGATATTTACTCTTAATATAAGAAATAAAGCACATGTTTGATTTTTAAATTAGAGTTTCAGTAATGTAGGAAAATACATGACATGGTTACAGGTTTTGATGGTAAAAACCTCATTGTCATGTCATTCTTTAGTTAATAAATAATGCATATTGGTTATATATTTGTTACTACAAGAGAAATGCAAAACCTATTGTGGAACAATAATACAATAGAAACTCTTAATAATGATGACAGTAAAAATTTAAGATTTAGCATCCGATTATATTTGTGTCAAAAAATTAACAACTATTTCTTTTTGAATCTTTTAATACAAATGTTGATTTGTTCATCATATTATGTGAATATTTAAGATATAAATATGATTGCTAAATAAATGATGTAACTATCGTAACAAAGCTTGTAGCGTTTAAAGTATTTTAAAGTAGTCTTTGAAGTATGTTGATTGACCAGGTTCTTTATTTTTTCTTTCAGCTTGTGTAATTGTTAGTTTAGGACATTTTTGAAACCAAGGCTCACTGTAAATTTCACATTTAAAAGTTGAAGAAAAAAACGCTAATATAGAAGTATTGGAAAACACAATCACACTCAGCACGCATTGAAGACATCTGAGGATTTTCAAATCAACAATTATTGTTTAAATCTCCTATGTTTTTGATTTACTCCTTTTATAAAGGATGACTGATGTTTAAGAAGAACACGGTTATTCTAGTGCACGCTAAATTGAGTAACTATCAAAGAGTTGTTAGTATATTAAAGCATACACACATGTGGAAAGTATCAGCAGTATATGATGTGCTAAGAATTTTGTACTTATACTAATTCGTAATCTATATTTACTGCATTGTTCATTTGTATATTGTGTACACAACAAAACTTGTGAGAAAGAGTTAGGTGAGCCATATAGTGACTGTAATAGTGATCGCGGCTGAGATTGTGTTGCTCTACTTGGTTAATAGAAAATTCATATCCACATTTGAGGTGCCTCTAGAATACGGAGCTGCCTTGAAACCGTTCAAATAGCAATACACAACAGGTGTAACAAAATATTGTGGAACTGTCTCCCTTGCGATCTTGTCACGCAAAATAGAAGATCACAGAGGAGTTTGTGATTCTACAGCATTAAACAGCCTCTCTTCCTCTTCATTAAGTTCTTATAACATTATAATAGTGAACAAAGATATAAAGTACCAAGAACCATTCTGTGATATCTATATCTTATCTGATATCTGTTAACATTTAAATGATTGAAAAGACTAAAAATTTGTAAATGTAAGTATATATATTATGGTGGAGCAGAAGTGGACATAAAAGGGATTAAATACTTGTTTCAAGGGAAAAGGAAAATTATACGTAAACATTATAGATAAAACTGTGCAAATTTAAAACAATGTCCAACAATCCTCAGTGGAAAACGTTCCAGCCGCCAATCATGAACTCTGACCCGGCAATACTTGACTACAAGTCTATGGCTTTACCCAGTCCCAAAGTTATAACAGGATCTCAACAAAACACAAGTAACAATTACCGAAATGGTACTAACTATAGTAGTGACCATTATTTGGGCTCTCTTTCTGGATGTGGTAAAAATGCTACCACTACCACTACTACTACTACCACTTATGGAGCCACAAGATTTTCTTTTGGGACATTAACAAATATGGAAGGAAATGTGGGTTACACTGGCGAACCTGCAACTAATAATACTACGTATCAAGATCAGTCTGCAAATCAGGGAACCCGTGAAACTGGTATAATAGAAAAATTATTAGTAAGTTTATTATAATTTGTATCATTAATTCGTCTCTATGGTTTCTACTATTGAATCTTCTTCTATATTGAAATATTTGTTTTAGCACTCATATGGATTTATACAATGCTGCGAAAGACAGGCAAGATTATTCTTTCATTTTAGCCAGTTTAGCGGAAATATAGAACATTTAAAAATTGGAGATCCAGTAGAATTTGAAATGACATATGATCGAAGAACAGGCAAACCTATCGCTAGTACTGTTAGTAAAATTGCTCCCGAAGTGGTAAGTGGAAGTGGTCATTTTCTTTATATGTTCAATGGAGCTTAAAGTAAAATTAATATTATTTCTTTTCGAATGACTATTTAATGTATTTTTATAGGTGTTGAGCGAAGAACGAGTTACTGGTAATGTGACAACGGAATTACAAGCCAGTGGTGATTCACAAGGTCGAATTAGTTACGAAAATCGAGGGGAGTGTTTCTTTTTGCCATATACCAAAGATGATGTAGAAGGGAACGTCACTTTGCGTGCTGGTGATAAAGTATCATTTCAAATTGCTACTAATCAACGGTATATACATATATATTTATTTGTAATATTTTCGAAAGTCTCTCTCCGTATTTAGTAATTTAGTAAAATAACTTTGTGCACTTAATTATAGAGGAAATTTGGGTGCGTGTCATGTAAGATTGGAAAATCCAGCACATCCGGTACGTTATCGCGGTGTTGTATGTACAATGAAAGAAAATTTTGGCTTTATCGAACGTGCTGACGTAGTTAAGGAGATTTTCTTCCACTTCAGTGAAGCAAAGTCCATGAAAGAAGAATTGAAATTAGGAGATGATGTTGAATTTATAATACAAACGCGAAATGTAAGACACCTGTTGCAGTATTTTGCTTTATACAGATACTTTGAATTATTTAACGTTTGAACTTGAAATATTATTCTTATTCTTGAAAGCAAGGAAGAATATTTCATATATAAATGTTAGATAACTAATTTTGTATTATTAGTGGGTATATGTAAAGATAAATGTTATTATATTTTTAACATGGCTAAGTAACTATTTCTCTTGTACAGGGGAAGGAAGTAGCATGTAACATTACTAAATTACCACCAGGTTCTATTGTATTTGAAGAGGTTAGCAATGAAGTAATAAAAGGGCAGGTTTTAAAACCATTGGAAAGAGGCAATGCGGCACGTCATCACAATGATCCATTACCTGGACGAATTCGATATAGAGATACGGATCATTGCGAAGTCGAAGTTCCATTTGGTGATAAAGATCAAAAAGGAGATTTCACGCTCAGGTAGAATTATATCTTGTAATTTTATTAGAACGACGTTCGCGTATAATGTTTAAGAAATTAAGAAATCTAATGAAATTTTCTCACAATAGGCACGGAGATTGGGTCCAGTTTCGTATTGCCACAGATACTAGAGATCAATTAAAAAGAGCTACCGAAATATCGCTCTTACCAGAATCATTTACTGTATCTGGTGAAAGACGAGAACAAGGTATCATTGCGTCTCTTAAAGATGGATTCGGCTTTATACGTTGCGTAGACCGAGACGCTAGGCTCTTCTTTCATTTCAATGAAGTTCTTGATGTTGATAGAGAAATTAGTGTAGGCGATGAAGTTGAGTTCACTGTTGTACAAGTAAGTTACATATTATATATGCGTAATTTAAAAGGTAATTATAAGATAATTACCTGTATATCGTTACTCAACTTAATTTAGGTTCCTACATTTTGTTTCGAGGATCCTTCATCGTCATTTTCATACACCCGACCTAGTGCAATCAGATTGAAACATTTACCAACTGGTACTGTTCAATTTGAAACGATTACAGAAAAGGACTTGATGGGTAACGTGGTAGAAGATACGAATGGTGTTCAACGAGGTTTAATCGGGTATACGAAAGATAATCAACAAAATGTAATAATGTTTTTTGCAAAGGATTGCGATCCTAAAAATATTCCAAGAGTGGGTGATAAGGTAAGACTTTGACTAGATATTATATAGAATTATTGCATGTCGATTGCGCTTAACTAAAGGTTTGCTAATTAAACGTTATAGGTTCACTTTAGTATTTGTCAAGTTAAACGAAACAAAGAATTAGTCGCTGTTGATATATCACTGGTGAATGCTGCCGGTGAGAAAATACAAAATGGAAATAAAAAAGCGAGCGGTCAAGTTTATCAAGGTTTCATAGCTGCACTAAAAGATGGATTTGGCTTTATCGAGACGGTTAATCACGATAAGGAGATATTTTTCCATTTCAGGTAAAATAATGAGATATAATTAATAACCTTATACGTATATTAATTGAATATAAAATCACATTAAAGATTTTTCATTAACTTTAATGATTATTTCGTTGTAGTAACTTTGAAGGTGATACTGGTAATCTAGAGTTAGGAGCTGACATAGAGTGTACAGTAAGTTCAAACAACAGTAGAGGTTCGGGTGGATGTATCGCCGCCGATCATGTCAAGCTTGTACCTCGTGGAAGTATTCCCAGGCCTACAGCAGTTAGCGATCCACTCGATGGAGTTGTCACACGACCCTTACGTAGCGCAAATCCCGAACAGAGTGAATATGCTGGTTTGATCAAAATAAATCCAACCAACGAGGAAGAAGAAACTCAAGAATACGAATTCGGTATAATGGGACTTGTAAACAAGCGTGAGTTATTGCAGATAGGTGATCCTGTGCAATTGCAAGTTGATTCTGCGGGTCATGCTTGTAACATAGTAGCTATTAGAAAAAAAAGAAGAGCAACCGTTGATGCGGTGAAAGGTCCCTTTGGTTTTCTTGCTTACGAGGTCGACGAAGGTAAAAAACTCTTCTTCCATATGAGCGAAGTTCGAGATCACGCTACATTGCAGCCAGGAGACCAAGTGGAATTTGTTTTGGTGACGAATCAGCGTACTGGTAAATCCTCAGCCTGCAACGTAACTCGTCTAAGGTAATGTCTCGTGATATGTAATGATCTTTTTCCATTTCCGTATATTCTTTGATCTGTTATTTTTTTTTTTTTTTTAATAATTCCCAACAGTGACGCGGTTCAGCAACGACCCGAGCGTTTAATCAGTCGATTACGTACTATTTCTTTGGAAGATACAGGTCCGAAATTAACAATAGTTCGACAACCCAGAGGACCGGATGGTACACGAGGTTTCAGCCAAGAAAGATTACAACATACCCCTGGTGCCATCGAGGAATAATATCATAAAGAGCGTAGTTATTGCGCTCATCCAAAATTGTAATCTACCATAACTTGTTTTTAATTCACATAAACAAACAAACAAACAAAAAACACGTACACACACACGTACACGCATACTTCGATACAGAGATTATTATTATAAGCATGATCTTACAAACATTTGCCAAATCGAGACTAATGTGACAACAATAATTAATAACAATAATAATCAGTGAAATGAGTGATGATCTTTTCGACAGATGGAAAGCATATGAAAAATAATAAAACAACGAGCCATATTACATGTTAAAAAGGAGTAACCATGAACGACGATATAATTATATGCCCGATCTTTAATTAGCGTAAGGAATCTACTTGAAACATGTTTATGTTTTTCATTCGATTCATTTTCTACGCTTCGCATTTCCGTAAAACGTCTTATATCCCCGTTAAGTTTGACGGTAAACTTATTTTAATAACGGCGCGCGTTTATCGACAAACAAATCACACAACAAGTCTTTTATTACGATATCTCTAATAGCGGTTATTAAATATACCCTCTGTGATCTGTGCAGTCGTGTTTAAATATATCATGAAAGAAATTCAATAACATTGAAACGTTACACATGGGCTACCAAAAATTTGCTTGTTTCTGATGTTCTTAGACAATGTCCTGTCTGTCTTTATAAAAATATACTTACATGTTGATACAATCTTTATTTATATTATTTTCTTTAGATTGTTTTATCTACCCATAACACTTGTCGCGAATAATAATAATCGTCAATGGGACAGTCTGAGCTGAAACTAATTGAAAAAGATGCGTTGTTGAACAATAACGAATCGACCTACCAACCAATAATAAACAATCGACATGGATCGATCACGGATCATAAGATTAACGAGGGATAAAACATCAATCATTTTATGAATCATTTATCGAAACATTCATCAATATGATTGATTTCATCCTAAGGAAGGGAAGAGAAAGAGAGAGAGACAAACAGATGTGTCTCCATTTTAGAAATTATTGTATCACATTCTTTTTCTTTTAAACAAATGCCTAGGAATTTGTAAAAAAAAGGCAAGATACTCCTGGCCAACTCTGACCTAGATAATATATTATATTATTATATATATATATATATATATATATATATATATATATATATATATATGTATATGTATATGTGTATATATATATATATATGTATAAAATATATGCGTGTATATATGTGTACACATACACACACACATATATATATACACATTTCGTTAAGTTCCTGAGGCAGTCTCGTGTTGTAAAATTAAATTAGTATTGTGAAATTCAAGGAGAACATTTAACAATATTATTTGTGCAAAAGACTTCACTTGTACATTTGTCCTTTCTTTTTGTTTTCATTTTTTTATTTTTTTTTTTTCATCATTCGAAAACAGTAAACGAGGTATACGTGGCAATATAATAGCAATAGAAGATGAAAATAAAACGTAATAACGTAAAAGAGTAAAAAAAAAAAAAGAAAAAAGAAAAGGAGATTAGGAACAAGCAAGAAATGACGTAAGTGCTTGTCCTACGAAATTCATAGATTGAACACATCGTGTGTGCATACATATTGTAAGATTATTGATGAATAAATGATAAAAGTATCAAGTCTATTATTCTCTTACTATAGATATCTCTTAGTAAACACTTATCAATTTTCTGAATGATCAGACATTCGAGGAAAAGAAATTCGCACGAGGAAGTTAATTTATTTGCCATTGGTAATCGATTGAATTGTATTCTCTCTCTCTCTAAAAAAAAGAGTAAAGAAATATAATCAAACGTGTATAATATTGTTATCGCATGTTTATTATGTATGTACAAAGATGTGTATCCGAAAATATGTATATATATATGCTAGCTTTTTGTACTTAACGTAAAGAGATTTCAGATTCGTAAGTTTCAGCGGAAGGGAACGGTGGGGGTGTGTGGGTACGGAAAGCAAGATTTTCGATATCAGATAACAACACACTCATAGGGAAATGGTCCACGGTAACGTAGATTGTTGGGTGCTGGACAAGCTGTAAAAAACTTGATTAGACAATCTTGATTTATCATACATCGTATGATTTTTTCTTTAACTTATACTAACGTTTTTCGCAGCGTGTACCATAATATCCTGTACCCTCGCATCGACATTTGAATCCTGGATTCGGTGAAATTTGCGAGCAAGAGCCACCGTGCAAACAGGGATTAGATCTATAGCATATATCATTGAGTCTGCCTATAGAGAACATGAGAAAACGATTAGAACAAGATATTTAGTTTAAACCGAAACCATTAATAATTTTTTAAATATTTTTACACGACTGCTGGTATTAATTGAAAATATGTCGAATTATTTCATTATATTATGAAAAAGCCGTTATAATGTTATTTCTCATTTAAAGATCAAATCACAACACACCTTTATTCTTAATATTTAATTAGAACGAACGATTAACGGTCAATTTCAATCGATCAATGGTCATTACCTCTCAATGATAATTTACAGTCTTCATTAGTGTCATATCTATACTCGGCCTTACAACCATAACCGCAGCTACATTGGGCATTATAAATCCGACATCCGTATCGCATCTGATCCAGTTCGCATGCTTCTGACAATGAACCTGTTACACGAAAGATTAGATCTAAGTACGTGATATAATATACGTAATGCGTCTATTTTTCTTTCCTTTTTTTTGTTTCATTTTTATTTAGATTTTTTCATTCGGTGCGATTTTTTTTAAGCTTCGTGCCGATAAACCGTATAATATATATAAATATTTAGTATGTATATATATATATTTAATATGTATGTCTAACGAAGGAAAATCGTTTGTTGTTTGTGCTGCCGGATATGGCCACTGCACTTCCCACTTGTCTAAATTGATAATGGCCTTTCGCAGATAAAAGATATGCGCGCGTGGATAAGATAGTTCCTCTTTTTCTTCTCTCTTTTTTTTTTCCTCAGCGTCTTTTCACCATCTTCCAGCATCTTTTCTATCGACCGTCGTAATAACAATTAGAAAAAAAAGGAGTTCGAATGTTCTTATCGCTCGACTTTGAAACTAAGTAATATCTTTTAAAATCAATAATTAACATTTCGTGCGATATCAATATCGTTTCGAAGTTTACGTTTTTCTTACATTGAGGAAATATTTCTCCCTATGAGAATAGAAACGGACAAATAGTTATCGGAGAAACGTGGTTATCGGAAGATTACGTTCAAAGTAAATCGAGACCTCGACATAGGATGATTATAGTTTATTCTTGTAGATTAGACTCGCGAGAAATATATATTCTTTATATGCGCGTAGTAGATATTATATTGCCTTTTGAAACGCGTCTCTATCTTCCCCGCGTATAAATAGCTATTAATCTCAAAACTATATCTTCGAGGAAAAGGAAAGAGAACAACGGTCTCAAGTTTAACGACCCCTTTTCTTCCCTTTTTCACGATTCCCTTTATTCATGGTTCGAACGTCCTATAATCGATCCTCAATCCTTAATAACGCATTCACTAAAATCAATATTCTCTATTCTACGATTGATTTTCGAATGAAATGATTACATTTCGATTAATATTATTATAGCAAAATTTCGTATCGACGAAAAGAAACAAGAAGAAAAGAAAAGATCGATTTGTTTATCTGTCATACCTATTGTTAGAAATAGAAAGATCGTTGGTAATATCGGTCCGAGTATCATGTTGATATATCCCGAAAAAATAAGGTCCGTTCGTTGGAAGATCTTAGATGAATAGCGCCTTGCAATAGGCAATCCTTTCTACACAAGAGTACACAGGTAAGCTTAACTGTTTCGCAGCGAATGTACCGTGACAAGAAGGGGAAGCGCACTCCTCGTCGAATCCTCACTCACTAGGAGACAGTTGCTCACTGAGTAAGGAAAGAACGAGTCGAAGGTAATGAAGCCAACTGAGAAACGTCCCCGACTCTCTAACTCGATTGCTGTAGTGGCGACTCTCTGACCATTAAAGAATATGAGAAAGAGAGAGAGAGAGAGAGAGAGAAAGTTGGTGGGAGTCGTGTGTGGGGTAGCAAACGAGGGAGGCCGATGACTGGCTTATTAACATACACTCGAATATCTCTTACATTCCCCGATATGCTTCTCGGTACATCGACTCCGTTGCAGTTTTATCTTATTCACCTTATCATCTCTTTTTCTGCTCCACAGTGCATCGGTTATGTATGTGTATATATACATACATATATAATGTGTGTGTGGTTGTGTGTATATATGTATGTATGTAATATATATACACTTTTTCTCTTATTCTTCGCTCGACGAATAGGAATGACGAAAAACTTATACGACTTCTTTTTTCTTATGAACGGAACAAAGAATAGACTCATATCAAACACGTAATACGAGATGTATTTCAAAGTTATATATGCGATGTACATATGAGAACTATCTCTTTCTCTCTTTGAAAAATAAAAATGGAATATCACTCATTTAATGGTTGCTCCTTTTCTTTTAAATCGATGGATTCTTCGAGGCTTCTATAAATACTTCGTCAAGACCGATATACCATCGACATACCATCTCCCTAATGAAGAAAGAAAGGAGTTTTTATACGTGGAACTGATTTCGTGTTACTACATGTTAGATCAAGGCTGAAAGATCGCCTTCTTTCCATGCGGAAGCTGATCTTCAATCTTTGTGCTTAATTCGTTCGGGTATTCAAAATGTTAAAGTTGCTCGTATTTATCAACTGAGCTTTGAGTTGACCCTTCTTGTAGTCCAATCAGGGATGTTATCTTCTTTCGGGATTAAATGATAACACTTGACACCAGCGATTATTGTGCAACAGGAAATCGATTTAATATATGTCAAGGAAGTGTTGCGTTCCTAGTGTATTTCTACATTCGCAATCCTTGTAAATCTTCAGTTTTGACCATTAACTGATAACCGATATTCGGAAGTTACATTTTTTCAATATTTGTAATAATTTATTATCGGAGTAAAATAGTGTCAAACAATGTTTAACATTTTGGAGAGATTTATTAAAACAGAGAAATTTTAATATATCTTGGAATTGTAGATTCATAATTAAGCTACACATTAGTTTAGTATTGCAGATGGCTTGGCGATTCTGTTTTGTTTTCATTTTTGTTTTTTTTACATTGGTTGTGGAAGATGAATTCGATATTAAGTGCACTGATACTCCATTCAAAATCTATAATTTGGTTTTAAACTTAATAATAATTTATTTAAGTATATCACTTTGCCTTGAGAATCGATCAAGTCCATTATATTCTGAAAAGCAATATTTTTGGATTATTAATGATATTATTTATGATATATTATAAAATGAATGTCTAGTACCTTACATGAATGTTTGGTCGTGTTGTTCATGGATCATAGTTGCTCTACGAGATTGAACCATTCCTGCTTGTCTATTATACAATTCTCGTACTAAATTATCCTTTTCTTGTTCAAGTAATGATATTTTCTGACTTTTCTTATTAACTTCCTATTTTAATAATAATAATAATAATAAAAAAAATATATATAAAATTACTTTTTTGTATCTAGACAAGATATGATCTATACATTTAATTTACCTCTGTTAATCTATGATTTTGTTGTTTAAGTCTTGATAATACATCTTGTTGAAGTTGCGCCGATGTTGGCGCACTCAAAAAGGCTAAATTCATGTGTAATGGTAATCCACCACGTTCCCAGCTACTTATTAAAGCAGCAAGATGCCGATTAACTTCCAAAACTCTTGCACGTTGTAACTCCAAACGTTCCTGCTGTGCTTCCGTCCACTGTTCCTACAAAAAAATATATTATTGCCTCTATAAAAAGATATATTATATATTAGGTCGTTAAAGAAGAAATTTGTAGTTAATAATGTCTAATTGCCTTTTTTTTCTACAAATTTTGTCCTTGATGACCTAATAAAATTATATTTCAATGTATTATGTAAAATGACATAGTAATAGATAATTATACCACGTGCGAGCCCATGCGTCCCAAGTGTTTAATTTTTTCTTGAGTGGCTGAAATTTGTTTTAAATACCATTCTCTAGCTTTGTCGACTGCTGCTAGACCTTGCAACAGAACATCCTTTTCTTGTTCTATTTGTTTCATTCTTTTCATCTAAAATAATAGATATGTTATCAATATGGCTGTTTCAATCTGAATAAACAGAACAGGTTTCCCAACTACAGAGTACAGCAAGCAGATGTTTTTAATGAGGTTATGTGATACATCTGTCCAAAAACTATATTAAATATTATGTATAACCAAAACCAACCACCCATCATTAGTTGGGAATCCTAGATGAGAATATCTTTACCATATTGTAGTCAATACCATTCTGCAACGTATGTCGTCTTGGTTCTCTACGTCGATTCAATGGTTTTTTGGGCTGTAACCCTAACTGGTTATTTTGTAGATCCACTGCTTTACCATCTCCTAAAGCTCGCGTTGGTCTTAAAAACGTGGTCCTAGCATCGGATCGATAATTCGACATAGGCAATTGACGTTTGTCCAGACATTTATCATCGTTCATCATCAAACCCATTTGCCAATTCTGCAGCACTGTTCGGATTTCTGATTTATCAATATTCCTGTCTGCGCTAAGCGCTCTACCTTCTAATGCAGCACCAGTACGTGGAGGTTTTGGAGGACCGTATGCTTTACTATGCTTAACCTCAATTCCATTTCTTCCATCTATAAGTTCCAGTTGAGCATTGATATCTTTACGATTAGCAAGTAATTGTGGCATGCTCAAAGTACGTTGCTGAGATATAGCATTATTTGGTCTTATGGTGGCAGTGTTGGGAGACATCCAATGTCCTTTGTTTTGATTATCCGTAATCAGAATCGGAGCAGATGGCGGTCTGTTTGGTTGTCCATCATGTTTTTTGAAATCACCTTCAGCTTGAATTTGTAGCAAACAGATTTTCAAGCCTGCGCAAAATCTTTCAAAGGACAAGAAACCATTGGGCGGTGTGACTTTTTTGAGACTATCCAAAACTCCTTTAGGAAGGCCCTGAGTACCATCGTCCTGCCATCGACCTTCTATGTCGGAAAACTTGACGAAGCCAGTATTCTGGTCGTCCATTATATCAAAGAGCGTACGCATTGCGCTAACAAAATGTTTTGGAAGGCCATCGGCGCTTGGATTTTGTATTTGCGCCATTTCTCCGTGTTAAACATACGATATATAATAGAAATACCTTTCTAAGAGGGTAACATATTTAATTATAATTCACTAGACCAAACTTTCTAGACATTTTTGCCGTAGAAAAGTAAAATATAATTTCTCGAAAATAATGACATTTGTGTATGATAAAAGATCAAGGGGTTACTTCATAAGCGTTGACCCTTGTCAAATGTTCTTTTTATTTTATCCTTACAAGTATTATTTCAGACATTCCGAAATATTCGAACACTCGATACAACCAAGTGGTAAACGCTCAAGACATGTAAAGCGTAAAAATTCAATGACTTCTTTTTCTTGGATTAACCTCTACGTTATGTCAATTATTTACAGCCATATTGTCGATGTCAGATGGAGGGAAATTTTGACTCATGCGCAGTCGTAAGTGATGTTGATTGGTCGATGCAAGGCGCCAAATTCAACATATTCGATACGTTAGGCGCGTTTACGTGGATAACGATAATGTTAACGCGCCCTTTTTTATCGGTATATTGCGTAGATACATAATTGAAAGTAACGTGAAAATAATAAAGTAACGTGATTATGTAAAGTTGAATAAAGGATGGGAATTTTGCCGTTGATCGTCTTTACCTTTTAATCTTTTATTTATACTTGAAATTAACAGAAAAGAGATTTATCTAAAAGCCGAAGAGAGAGAAATAACATTCTACATACATGCGTAAGGACGAAGAAATTGATAAATTTTATAGGCAATAAATAACACATGGAACACCTAGCCCATTATAATTCGATTATATCACAATAAATGTATCGTGTGTAACTTTATTTCGAAGAATTGGTTGGACATTCCTCGACATTAGGACTCTTATCGGTGTCCTCGCTGTCGGAGGATGAAGTATCTCGAGTGAGTTCTATTCCTTGAGTCAAAAGATTCGTTATACCTTCAACATCCACAGTATCGTCCTGTTCATGAATTTTTCTTAAAGCATTCGAGACGATACACAGATCGCCACGAAGCTCGCTCACAACGGCCGTTATTTTTTGTGCATCGGTAAGAACCTCTACTGATTGGGTGTACGGATTATAACGCAAACCAAACGGACGTTGAATTTCATTTGCGAATGCCCTGCGTAAAAAACATTTCGAAAATATTATTGACTTGAATATTACGAGGGAATAAATATTTCGGAGGGAGGGGGCGAGAAATTAATTTTTACCGCATTTTCTCTTTTGCCTCCTCGATGCTATCTGTATAGTAATAAGCATTTTGAAAAGCTGTTATAATGCACTCTTGTTTGCACGTAATTTCGGGCTCAAATCTAAATGTCTTCTCCGGTGTAGTTACTGCGTGTTTTAATTCAGCTACGGAAGATAATAATCCTGCTCCGTAAACTCGCAAGGTACCGTCTTGTTTGCAAAGACCAAATTCGACCGTGAAGAAGTAGAGCTAAATAGGATACATACAAAGCGTACCAAATTTTATTTATTATTTTGTAAAATAATATGGTGTTCTTTCTTTTTTTGGTTTGTTTCTCTATCGACTCACAGTTGCAAGCTTATCGATGTCGTCATCCGTCGCACCCAAAGATGCCAGACCGAGTTCTTGAGAAAATTGCGCGAAGCTTTTGTTTGCCAAGAGCGGCATATGTCCTAACAATTCATGACAACAATCTCTGCGAACAAAGTTCTTTTATTATCTTTATGTCTTACGTAAGGTTTAAATAAGTCTTTTTTTTATGAATAACAATTATAGCAATGACTATACTTTGAGAAGAGAAAAAATAAGAAAGAAAAACAGAATATTTTTAACATAATGATATTTTGTAAGATCACAATGATACAGCAGTTACATGATTTCTTATAGAGCAAAAAGCTGTTACGTTTAAAGGTATTTTTCTTAAGTACGTATTATTATTACGATTAATTAGGTGTTTATTAGTTTCCTAACGATTAAATATTATCATATATTTAAATGTATACATAATAAAAAAGCGAGAGAGAAAAGACTTTTCATGCAAAAAACAAATATATTCGACGTACGGTTCGGGAGTGTAAAAAGGATCCGAAGAATGACGGATGTATTGAGTGCAATGAAAAATACGGAAAGCCAATCCTGCAAGAAAATCTCTCGGTGAAAGATATCCGGCAACTGGCCGAAGCTGGAATCCGGTTGTCCCTATCAACGAAAATAAAGAACTAATACTTTTTCGTATCTTCTTCATAAATTTTCATCGACGGTAAATAGCAAAGTATTTATACTCACGTTTTAAGAAAATGTTCACATCCTCCAATTGCGGTATATTATCTTCACTGTAAAATGAAAAATGCGAGAAGGAAACGAAAGAACAGATATCACAACAAAGAAACAATCTTATCAAGGAAACAATACCTATAGCCGCAATATTTTACAAGTTTCGGCCAATTTTCAAGATACTCCATGCACGCGTGCTTCTGATAAAGCTGATGTAATTCACGGAACACCGTACCCCTGTAAGATAATTCAATTAGATAATAAAAAGATATAATAGACAGCCGAGTCGTAATGTTACTTTTTCCAAGTTAGTTTCTCGAATTTATCGAAGCGATTCTCGTATATCACCGAATAAATCAAATCAGGGCAATTAAGGGTGCATTCAATACGAACCACGCTAGCTTTCCTTCACGAATGGAGAAGACGAAGTGATAGGGGGATGATAAGATTAAGGAGGGATACAACTTGCGCGCGTGCGTGAGTGTACATGTACATGTACGTGTGCGTGTGTGTGTACGTGTGTGCGTGAGTGTAAGAGAGAAAGATGAAACACTTCTCAAGAAATCAAACGCGCAATAGCGGAGGCGAAGAAGGGAAGTTTACTTTACTTTTCCTCTTCAATTGCCTTCGTGCAAGAAAAAGCACGTTTCTAACTTTTACCTAACGAGAGAACAATGATACAATCCCTCTTTCTCTCTATCATTCTTTTTTTGTCCTATATCCTGTCATTTTCAAATTCACTTACCACGTTCTGATCTCCTCTGGAGTGTACTGAATTCTAGGAATCGCTTGACCGCTGCAATACGTATGCAATGGAAAAAGAAGGAAAAAGAAAAGAATAACGTCGAGCACGATTTACGTCAAATTACGTAATTCTTTTTAAATTTAACTTACTGCTTATAGTTATTCGCGATATCCGCGAACTCTTGTCTGCGTTTACGATATACCGGATCTTTGAAACCCTGCAATACGAAAAGCGGAAAGAAAAAGAATATGAGAAAAAACTCTTGAAGTCTTGTAAGATGATAAAGCAGAAATACAAAAAGAAGATGATATAAGAAAAGATTCGTTCTTCTTAAGGAAAAAAAATTGTTAACGTACAGGATGATCGGCGTCTAAATCAGATCCGTACATCAATACTTTTTGAGCCTGATCGAGATCGGATATTTTTCGTGGGAACCAGGGCATGTCGACTTCGCTAAAATCTTCGAGGGATGTAACATTCGTACCATTATTATAAGACACAAATAGATATAAGATATAGAAATACGATAAAAATAAATATAATAATAGATATAATAATCGTGAAAAGACATATACCGAAACTCGGAGCAGTCGATAAGCAGGGTGCTTGTTGAGGAATGCTTCCTGTTCGTTCGTACTGATCCAAATTAATGGCCGAAACTTCTCGGCTCAACATTCTCATTAACTGTTCCATCCTCTTGGAATCGCATTCGACGTCAACGAGTATCTCGTACTCGGAGCCACGGCGAAGTGATTTCCTCGATTCGATGTGTACGACGTTTACGCCTAAATCCTATTGAAAAGTTCGTCTTTAAAAAAGTTCAAGTTTAATCGCTTCAAAGCTTTCTCTCTCTCTCTCTCTCTCTCTCTCTCTCTCTCCCTCTCAGACAAAGGACATTCAGGATCTTACTTGAAAAACTTGAAGAGCTCGTGCCAATCCGCCGACTTGATTTTTCAACGAAAAAACCACGGAATTTTTATTCTCGTTATTGCTTTCCCTCTCGAGCATGGGGATCTGAACGAACGAAAGGACATATCCTTTTATGCGTATAACAAATAAACGTTTATCTCTCGTACTAATAATATTTCATTGATTATTAATATCTATTAAAACGGATTAAGGGGTAACTCACGTTATGATTTTTATGTATAGGACTGCCTTCCTTAATGGTCCATCCTTCGGTCTTCCTATACAACCACATTCCAAGTAATCCCTTTCCCGATCCACTCATTATGAATAACTTTTATCGCACCCGTTATTTTTATTTTTGAGAAGCGATATTAATAAACGATTCCTTTCAAGATTCAAGAAAAATATATCTGTTTTTCTATTACAACGATATTACGTTTTCAGAGAGAACAAATTCTGCTAACGTTGAGACCGACTTCTCGGACATCGGAAGCAACAATGTTACGGTACCATTGTCTTCTGGTCCTTTTATGTTCTCTTCCCCCTCCGAAACTCAGATTCTCTCTCTCTCTCTCTCTCTCTCTCTCTCTCTCTCTCTCTCTCCCTTTTTCTATCTAGTCAAAGACGATCTCCTTTCGCGATTGGTGCGCGTACGGATGGTTGTCAGTGGCTCGAACCGTTTTCATTGGTGGGATAAGATATTTCATGGGGTTGCAACGCGTCCCTTCCTCTCACCTACCTACCTATCTAACCCCCCTCCACCCCTGTTACCGCTGTGAATGTAATCGTGTCGATCGTTGGTTCTCTTGCGAATGACGTCATTGGAGTTAAAGATGTGGGTGGTATAAAGAAAGAAATGAGAGAGATCGAATCGTGAGAGTTTTCGAATTGTTCTAATTCTCTCTCTTTCCCTTTCCTCTTTCTCTCTTTCTCTGTATCTCTCTCGTCTCTCTCTCTCTCTCTCTCTCTCTCTCTCTCTCTCATTAAAATATGACAATACATTATCGTTTTTTTTCTTTTTATTTATTTTTAGTGACCTTTCATTCGAATTCGATTTTTTTACCATGTTGAACAAGAGATATTGAAATAGAGATTATAGGGAAAACTGCATATTTTACTTCATGGAAAATTAAAGAAGGTAAAATGGCTTTCTCGAACGATTCTCTTCATTTCTTTCTTTCTTTCGAACAAAGACACTGTTTAATAAAAGCCCGAATGCCAGAGGAGCTTCTTTGCTTCTTGGCAAAGTAGATACAGCACATTACCAGTGGTCATTACTTACCGCTATCACCGACCAACCTCTAAGCTTTATCCTTGCTAAATTATACCGGCTGTTTCTACGGTGTATAGTTTACCACAGCACCAGGGCTAACCGGAGTGGTTACTTATACGTCACAGCGAATCGATGGAGGGGAATGAAAATGCCCTTTTTTTCTTTATAAAAAATGTTGACAATAATTTTTTCCTACATTTAATTATATCTTTCAAGAAATTGTTTGTTGTTAAGATTGTTAATACTCTATAACACCATGTAATTTTGAAGTCACACGCTTACATATGTATATATATATACACACATATATATAATATTTACATTTAAATTTACAGCAATATTTACATTCAGTGTGCTTATGTAAGCTAGGTTTACTACCTTTCTGAGGTCACCTAAGATTGAAAGTAATTTTCAAAAGTAATAGCTTTTAATATGTTATTGGAGTTTATATAAAAATGCTATTAATATTCACGGATCGAAAATATGCAAATATGCATTTCATTTACGGCTTCTGTAATGGGAATGTCCAAGGTGCTGCGAGGAAGGATGGAATATTAATTAACTCTACAAGTGATGATGTTAAGTAATAAATACATTGATCTATTCGAGCCAATGCTCATAGCAACAGCAAGTCGGTTACTATTACTATTACTTGTATTTCGTATTTTTGTTATAACTTTTTAATAAAGCTCTATGGGACCTATGTTTATAGAACATTTTTTCTTATTTAGTGTTTTAGAATATGCTGATAAAGTTTAAACATTAAAACCTGGGACACCCTCTGTGTGTGTGTGTATATATATATGAGGCGTTAACTTTTCAAATCAATTAACTCCATAAAACAAAAAGTTGAGAAATGTGATGAAATAATATAAATTGGATTTGAAATTCCCTTTAAAATATAAATTAAAATAAACATCGTAAAATGTATAAATGCAAAGGTAACTTTCATCTAATGATATATGAAGTTAATAAGATAGTATAGTCTTAGCATAATCGTTATTAATAAAATGAATTAATTTTTATTCGATGGCTAAACGAATTTTATCGTATTAAATAACGCAAATTAGGGAAATTTATTAAAAATATAAAAAGTGAGGATTCCATCATGTGTTTTGATACTTAAATTAAACAAAATTATAAAAGTAAAGTTAATCAATTTGATTTGTGTACAGCTAATATATGTGTAGAGTCGATTAATCCTATCGAATGTTTCTTTTTTTGAAATAAACCATTTAAATTTAAACAATTTTTAAAAATCTTTAATGGAATATATATAATAGTACAATCGATTATGATTACAGCCGTCTCTCAATCTACGTGGATTATTCGTTCCATGTGATTTTTTTTACGCGAGAAAAATCGCATACCTAAATAAATTTTGTCAATACGAAAAAAAAAAAAAATATTAAAGAAAAAAGTCGATATAAGTTATAAAAATATTTCTTTCACATATTTTCACAAAAGAGTAATAATACTAATCAAAACCAAAAAGTAAAATAAATTTTATTCGTTATTTGAATCCGTACTGTTATTCAAAACAATCAACGTTTTCATTTTAATTGGCACAAAGTCATTAGTGATTTTCATCGATTGAAATATTTCAAAGTTTTTAATCATTAAAGATCATAGAAAAATATATTTTCTGATAGCATAAAACGAGCGATTGATAAAACTCCGCAAATTGCAGAAATTCCGCGTATATAAAATCAGGATAAACTGAGGGATTACGCATATAAAATGTAATTCCAGGGATAGGTGTATGTGAGATACAATATCAGTCAAATAGACACCATAGATTTTGTTGCAAAATACGATCAAGAATAGAATACTTACACAAATTAACCTCCAAAATCATTTGACCGATATTATGTTTCATATACTTACAATTGTAATCGATCATACTATGTATTACAATGAAGATTTTTAAAAATTGTTTAAATTTAAGTGATTTATTTTAAAAAATCACTTTCGGCAACACTTATTCTATCGTAGTATATGTAACCAATAGTAACAATCTTAGTAATAGTATGATAACAATATTATATAAGTTATAATTAGTCAGTACAATTATATTAATATAAGTAATATTATAATTTTCACGTTATATAATTTTCTTGTAGATACGAAACAAAATAGGGATTATATAAAGGATTTTAAAAGATATCGTGTAAACGGTGTTGATATTTTATAAAAAGTAATTATCCTATATCCAAACCAATCGAATTATTTTTATTCAAAACACAAACAGAGTTATTGTTATTATTCGTGTTAACGTTTAATATATAAATATTAACGATGAAAGATCGATAGAATAACGCAAAATCTTTTATTATGTGATAATAATCGAAATGTTGGTCTCATTGTTCTCTACATCAGTGACTTTCAATTACTTACTGCCCGCATCGAAGTTCATTTGTCGTTTCATTTATCGAGATGAAGTTAACCTTTATAGCGAATTTTTAAGCTAAAAAGATAAGACATAACTTTAACGAATCAAAGAAAATCATTAAGAAATTAATAATAAATTAGTAATAATCAATGATAAAGTAAAATAAAACGAGTCAGACGCAATCCTTTGGGTCACTTGTTGCTATCGAAGATCTCGCGAATGATCCTTGGAACAAGTTCTTCTAAGTAGAAGGATTAGGCTTCCTTGAACGGTGAAATCCTTTCTGTTTTTACTTACCTGCTACAATGCCTGTTGCGCCGAGTCGTTATCAAATTCGACCAACGATCTTTTAAAATCTTTTTTCTTTGGTTATTTTAGAACTAATTCTGAACAATCAGCGCTCAAAACATTGAATTTCATTAATTAATAATATTACAAAACAAAAATTATTATCGCTCGTAGCGAAAGTAAAGAAAAAAAAAAGGGAAATCGAAAGATTCGAACATCAGATTAAAAAGGAGGAAAGGAAGTCTGGAGTATTTAGTGTAAGCAAACAGAGGAATCCTCTTTGGTAGACACTCGGCACGAATGAAAGTAAGATATTTCGCAGTAGAAAGAAAAAACTTGATGCAATAACAAGTTTTTTTTTTCGTTTTTTAATATTAAACGTAACATTGGATAATCGAATATTATCGAACGAATGAACATATAAATATCTACTACATATGTTTGTATGATATATTATATATCTATTAGATTTATACTCATGATTGAAAAACTACTCGGTCAATCTAGAAACAACCTGCAACTCATGGGATCTCTCCTAGGTTAAAAGCTACTGACCTATTCGAACATTCGAATATTCGACTGGCGAATACATCGAATATCGATGAGAAAAGTAAGAGGAGGAAGAACAGGAGGAGGAGGAGGAGGAAGGAAGGAGGAGGAGGAGGAAGGAAGGATGAGGGGAGAGTGGAGAAAGGGCAGGAGGGAGAGATCGAAACCGTTTGGGTTGGTTGCGCGCGTCTTCTCGGTACGCAGGAATCAATATAGGGGGTGTCTTTTAGTTGGGGTCGCTAGCAGAGAGCGATAGTAGTACTGTTGTTTCTCTCACTGGCATTGCCGAGAAGAAGAGTGAAGAAAAACGAGGAAAAGGAGGAAAACGGCGACGGCGAGGACGGCGAGGGCGACGGCGACGGCGAGGACGGCGAGGGCGACGGCGACGACGAGCGACGACGGTGGCGACGAGAACTCGTCGTGGTCATTTGTAGCGACATCTGACCTCGTCGTTGCTTCCCCGAGGGTCGTACCTCGCCTCGAGCGTGTCTTCGTCGTCGTCCTCTTTATCGAGGAAGAATGGCCGACTCCGAGTTCGAAGAGTTTCGGCATTATTTTGAGAGGCTACCGCAACATCTCAAGGCACCCCTTTCTAATTACACGTGAGTAATATATCTACCTTTTGTGATAATGTCTATCGAAATAAATTCGATAGAATAAATCATGATACGATAGAGTAAAACATGAGATTCGTGTGCGCTCTACAAAACTATTATTATTTATTTATTACACTCTGAGGAAAAACGCGTGAATTAGAGGATTTTTTCTACTCGAAGAATTAAATATTCACGTGAAGTCGTAAGGCTTGGAATTTTCTTCGTTGCTGATATCGATCGGCAACGAGGAACGTTGTTCTCCCATACGACTTCTCGACGGGATGAAATCTGATCTTAAATTCAAAGTTTTTTTCGATATTTGCAAGGATCTGAAACGTTGATCGAAATGATTACGTCGGCAGTAGCCTTGCGTCTTGATGATTCCGTATTTTTTATTTGCTCTATTCTCGTGCAATATGAACCACGATGAATATACGTCACGTACCATTATGCGCTATTTCCATTTTCCTGATTGCAAGCGAAAATTATCAGAACGGATAATCATTTTTCAATCCCGATTGTTCGAAGTGAAAAATCCTAAGAGAATATCAAATCTTCCACTTCTTGTTTGAGCATATTAACAGTAAGTGTAGAAACACTCATCAACGAACTTCTTGGTGGATGCGTAAAGCGCCGGCCTCTTGAGCTTTGATGCACCTTTCACATATATATATGTATATCTATGTCTACATATACCGCCAACCATACACTAAAAGCAACACCGTGAATGTATGGAGCCACGATAATTCTTTTTAACGATCGACAGGAGAGCTATACGACTATCGACTTATCGGATTAAATTTTTTCCAATTTCTTAACCTTCTTAGTGTCAGGGATAAGTACATTTTATTTGGACGTTTCTGGTTCAGAAACTAGGTCGTAAGTAGATAGATGTTTAACCAGCACACCTTTATCCGTTGAAACATATTTCAAAATAGATATTTTTCATTCTCAATAACGTATTGATTAGATAATCAATAACGACGCATCGTCTATGATATATCTATATAATTTCTAATGTAAATGATTTTAAATGATAAAATAAAATTAACCGAGGAAAGACGTATTGCAACTGTTCATATACAGGCTTGTGCACGACGTCATACTCGATGACTCGCCTACGTCATCGCAAGGAAGCGACGGCGAGGTCGGAAGGTCCTGCGATGGAGTTGCTGGGGATTCCGAAGACGAGGATGTCGTTGTGATACATCGTCATGATAATCAGAGTGGACACACCTCAGCCGACGATAGCGAGGATCTCGATAATCATTGCTCCATCGTAGCTGACAGTGACTTCAGGTTGGTAACATCGTAAGTATTGGAATTTTTCCATACTTATTTTTTCCCTTTCTTTCTCTTTTATCTTTCCGAATGAAGATTTACGTCTTCATATCTAAATGTCTTTCTAGATGATCCATGATGATTGATTTATGAGTTATCCATTAATTGAATGCGATTGTAACCCAAACACACACGTTCAAAATAGAATCTATGCACAGTCCAATTACAATCTCGATTCGTAAATGATTGCACGATCGACTGCGGATTTTCAAAATGAATTTAAATTCAAAAGTAATCGATATTCTATACAAAGTAATAACTAATATATTCGATCTTTCGTCGAATATTAAAATTAAATAAGAGTCCATAATCGAATTATCACAAATACACTTACTCGGAGGAAATCATTTATTTATTTAGAAGAAAATATGAATACTTATTTGAAGATGGCTGTTGTCAGAAAATACAGCCTCAAATCGCATGGTGAATGGTAGCTTAGCTCATATACGACTACCCTTGGGTGACATTAGCTTGTTCGGTGGACTGAGCAGCAGGGGTCGATCGGCAGGCGGCCCTGGTCCAGGTGGAGGTGGAACATCATCATCGGGAAATGGTGGTAGAGACAGCGTTGTCAGCGACGTCGGTGATTCCTGCTCAAGTTTGAGTTCCTGGCCAACGCCGGAACATGTTCCAGCGAATAGGCCAGGAAGTGGTAGCGGAGAACGTAGACGTCGAAGATTGCCGGAAATTCCTAAACCTAAAAAATGTGAGCTATGCGTGATACATTTCTCTAATTAAAAATTATCAATTTTTTTGCAGTACAATGATAATAATAATAATTGTCTTTTCCGCGCTGTATTCTTTTTCATCTTTCCTACCTTAGTTGCGTTTCGCGATCGATATCATGGAATCCGATCACAGAACTCTCGACCACAATGAAAAAAAATCCACGAATGTATGTACATATGTATGCACATATGTATGATTGCGTTAAACCAGTCGTCTCGTAGGAAATGTTCCAAGTCGGATAGTTCATCACATTAGCCAAGTTATCATATTATTTCATAATAATTTGGAATAAATTTAGTCATGTACAGCAATTAACTGACAAAATCAAAATAAGCAATGATGCGTAATAAAGGCAATTGGTTTTCGTCAGGTATACCCATCGGGCAGATGTCAATGCAGACGTCTTCCTCGTTGGCTGACGAATTGAGTGCTGCAACAGGCTCGACTGGTTCAACAGGTTCAAACTCCGGAAGGCCTCATCTCGTTTTACGAAAATGTCATCCTCGATTGAGACACGAGGACAGCTCGCCGGACAGTGAAAGGATAGCTACGGATAGCGGACATTCGACTGCCCATTCGCCCGATAATGGACCCAAAAGTGTATCTCCAATACTCTGCAATACTTTGCAAAATACGGACTCTGTGTCGCCAAGTAGCACACCAGGTATAATTTTCTCATTATTTGCGCGCTATTTTCATTGGACATTTAATTAAAGGTCCTATGGTAGGAAGTGGAGGAGTACCATTTACGCAGTTGGAGTTGCTAGAGGCTACGCATCGAGGATTGCACAAATTCGTACCAAGACATCACGACGAAATCGATCTCGAGATAGGCGATCCGATTTACGTTCAAAAGGAAGCGGACGATTTGTGGTGCGAAGGTGAGGTTATTTTCTTTTATATTTTTATTTTTGTTTCTAATCGCAAGCATGTCCAAAGATGCATCTATGCATGTTTCTGCTTCTTTGAAGGTGTCAACTTGCGAACGGGGAGACAAGGAATTTTTCCTTCGGCTTACGCAGTGGATATGGACTACAGTGACTTTGATCCTTCGGCACCAAAGGTGAAGAGAGAAAGATATCTCTTAGGTTATTTGGGCTCTGTGGAGACCCTGGCGCACAAGGGTACTGGTGTTGTTTGTCAGGCTGTTCGCAGGATCGTCGGTAATTCGTCAGAAGAGTCACCGGTATCGCAGAGTTGCATACTCGAAGTGTCCGATCAAGGACTTCGAATGGTGGACAGGAGTAAGCCGCGGGTAAATGACACGAATAAATTACGGATAAGTAATACATAAGGTTAACCTGAAAACATAATTATTTTTAATCTTACGTTTACAGAAAAATCAGGGTCCTTGTCACGATTACTTTTATTCCCTGAAAAACGTTTCTTTCTGCGCTTTTCATCCGCGCGACCATCGTTACCTCGGTTTTATTACGAAGCATCCGACGTTGCAAAGGTTTGCTTGTCACGTGTTCATTGGTCAAGAATCTACAAGACCCGTCGCCGAAGCCGTCGGGTGAGTTAACGAACGTCCCTCCCTCCCACTCACGTTCTCTTCGTCAATTTTTTCTTTTACACAAAATATATTATACAGTAAAGAATCATTGATCGACACACCGATCATCCTTTTATATTTACAGGCGAGCCTTTCATCGATTCTATACGAAATTCATCGAGACTGCTTTTCCGATAGAGGACATTTACATTGAGTAATTAATTATTTTGTTTGGCCTGGCCTCGTGGCACCTATGGAAGCGAAAAAAGAATAAAAATTCTTGACGCTGCTCCTCTTTCCCTTGTAAATAAGTTTCCCATTTAGCTCTAAATATATATATATATATATATATATATATAGACAGACAAACACACACTTTATTCATATGCCGTACGTATCGAGTTAACTACGGGAAGCATTGCGATGGGACCGACGCCTATTTATTGATAAATTTTTGTTGAAATTATATTTAATTTTGTTGTAATTATGCGATCATATCATTTGATTCGTTCTTGGCAAGGCCGTTAGTTCCGAGTTAGTGTTAACTAATATCGCTTGAAGGACGGATATTGTTTAGTGTTTTAAATGTAAAAACGATATCGTCATTGATCGTTCATCGACCGAACACCGAACGAATCCTTAATTTCGCGTCGATTTTTTCCTCTTTTTTTTTGCAAACAAGATTCGCAAATATATCATTTTTAGTAATTTCTTTTCTTACCTTCTTTTTTTTCAAAGATGAACGATATATTCTCGTATTTCTCAATGAGAAGTCATTACAAGGATTAAGGATTCGGAATGAAGTCGTGCTTATCCCGATGAAATTATGTAAACTACGAATTAGCAACGAAAACCACGTAGAACGATAGAACACGTAAAAAGCCACGTCATTTTAGAAGTTAGTAGTATATTTTTCTATGTTTCTTTGCGGCATGTTCTCTGACCTCCTTCTCCTCTGATTGACTGTAAAAAAAAAAAAACACAAAAAAAGAAAGATTTCTTTGCAATTCCCGTGGAACAAACGTTCTTTCTCTACTTTATTATATTCCTCCTAATATTCCTATCTAATTCTAATCGAGATGCGAAAAAAGGTGAGCGTTAAACAGAAAAGGAAATGAAGATGAGAAAAATATGAACAAATTATAAGTACATATATATAATGTATCTATATATATATACATATATATATATATATATATATATATATATATATATATATATTATTGTATATTGTATATATAAAGAACGCACATTGGCCTCTATTGTATTTACGAATATCGTTATTATTGTAACACGCCGGTATTTCACGATAATAAAATCGACAAGTTTTTGTTTCAACACGTTCCGAGTGTACTTTCTACGAGATTGTGTATCCGAAAGTTCATAAACGATCTTTCTATATCATAAGCCCCTATACGATGATTTTCATTCTTACGTCTATGCAATGAAATAGTCTACGTTTTCGCGAAACTAATTTTCTTTGAGTCTTAATATTCTCATAAAATCATATTACTTTATTTCTTTAAGGATCAAGGGTACGGATATGCAAACGTTGGAGAGAATTGGAAAACGATTCTTAATGATCATTCTTATCTGCTTTTGCTTTGATTTGTTCTTGTGTTTTTTTCATTCCATCATATAATTTCTACATATATTTCTTTCAGGTAGCATTATTTACAAAAAACATGTTTTTATCTTCTACGAAGTCTTAATAATTCAGTCTTGATACAATAACTATACGTTAACATGATCCCCAATCGTTATAATATTTTTTCATATTGTTTACATTAAAAGTTTCTCTCTTATTTTTTTTAATATTACATATACTCGCTTCCATATACATTTATTCGCCTTTTACACATAGCAACATAAAATTTATATATTATTTCATTCGATGCGAGCTCGAACGAACTGTCCAAAATGTTTCTTTTTATTATTCGACTTTTTTTTTCATTAATAATTTCTCCTTCGCAACTCTCTCTCTCTCTTTTTATATTATATATATAAAAATTTATTTACACTTTTCAAATATAAGAAAGAAAACGTGATTTCTTCTTAAAAACGGTATTTCTTTTCTTTCGTAACTATGTCTTTTGAGTTATAATTTTGAATAATTTCTAGTTGCTCTATCGAAGGGCTGGGTCGTAACAAATACATAATCGACAAATTTTCGTTGCGATAGGATATTTAGAAAGATTTTTCTATCTGAAAGATTGTTTTGACATAAAAAATGTCAAATAACGAGTTTTTTGAAAATCCTGCAATTTCTTTTCGCAAACATATGATTTATACGTAGAAGTGTACAAATCACATGTATCCAACAATAATAAATAATTACGATCAACCCCTGCGATGCGTTCGAAAACGGAATAAAAAAAACAATAAAAATAAAAATAAAAAAGAAAATGAACCAAAGAAGAAAAAGAAAGAAGAACAATATTATACGATGAAGCTCGATACTGAATTTGTCTAATTTTTACTTACAATCAAAAGAAAAGAAAAGCCACTTTACGCGTACTATTAGCGGGATATAAAGTATAACATAGTTATGTACAATATTATAAAGTTAAACATTATACATACACAGATTGGTTATATAAATTAAGGGCCAGCTGAATATTTTGTTTGTTAGGAGCAATAAAAGTAGAAATATATTAAGAAAAGTTTCATGACTTTATGTATCAAATACTTTAAAAATACGAAATAAAATATTCGATTTCCTGTATTAGTTATATAAATATATACACGCAAAGATTTCTTTAACTATTTTTACGTCTATACTTGTTTAATAATAATTTGTTAATGATAATTGACTAAAATACCTAATTAACTAAAAAAATATACGGTCTAGTATAAGAAAACTAAAAATTATTAAATTTTCGGTTTAATAAAATGTCATATGTTTTATATAATACTCTTAAAGTATTTGATACGTAAGATCATGAAACTTGTTTCTCTATTGTTTCTAACAAAAAAGATATTCTCAACTGGCTCTTAATTTATAATTAACCTGTATATGTCTGTGTCTGTGTGTGTATATATTCTTACATGTATCAATAAATCCTGTGGGATCGCCTACTTTGTATTACACCGATAATTTAACTATTTTATCGCTTATCACCGTTTGTACGAATATCACTATTTTTTTTTTTTTTTATTCCTATCTTTCTTCCCTCCATCTTCGCAAAATTTCGTCGCACGTACTCGCAAATTTCACCTTTCTTTCTTCCTTTTTATTCTCGCAATTATAAAATTTATGGCAATACGTGATAAAACACGTAAACGATTTTCTTTCCCCAAAAAATTCTCTATTTCATTTACCTTTTTCTCTCTCTCTAATTTTTTTCTTTTCTTAACTTTCCATTCGCAACAACAAATTTTGAAACGCTTATAAATTACAACCGTATAAAATCTAAATGACTCGATTGTTTCTTAACAAAATATTGATAATAAAAAAATGCAGGAAAACAGAAGCGTTAAAAGTATATGCCGATTTGTCGTATAAATAAAAGAGAAAGGAAAAAAAGGGAAAAAAAATAAAAAACAATGAAAAGAAAAGAAAATTACATAAACTGTTGTCTTACCGTTTCGCGCATAACTTATTTACAAGTTAATATTCTTTTTTTTTCCTTAAATTTCTTTCAAAACATTTTATTTATTTGTCGCGATTGCTTTTTCTTTTTTTTTCTTCCTCTAAGATCCCATCCGCACTTTGATCTTCATAGCTGGATCGCCCTGAGCGTTTAATACTTATTTTTCTTTTTTTCCTTTTTCTTCTTCTTCTTCTTCTCTTCAATGAAGGACAATAATAGCAATAATTCAACAGCAAAGGCGACGCCAAATGAAGCCTATTTACAGCGTTCTTTGAAAGTCACGAAAGTACATCAAAAATTTGTCTAATTGTCACGATATGACCGTTATATTTACAACAATACATAAACATGAAAAGTAGAGTGGACTCGAAGAGGATGAGAGAGGGGTAGGGTAGAGGGGTGAGCAGGGAATGTGGGAATATGACGTTGACAGAGAGCTGTGGTATTACATCGAACACAGATAGTTTGGACGTTTGGATGTTTTGTACTATAAAATCACGAGAATTATTTTTCTATCATTTTTTGTTTCGTTTCGGTTATCTAGCTAGGAAAAAGAATGTCCGGCAGAGCATTTTTTTTTTATCTTTCCCTCGTTTGGAGTCATAGCAATGGAGAGGGAGGGTAAAAACCATCCTTAACCCATTTCTCCAAAAAAAAAAAAAAAATAAAAATAAAATAAAAGAGAAAAACTTTCGTTCCACTCTAATTGTTATATCATTCCCTATCATGCTCTCTTCTCATTTTTTCCTCGCCTATTTACTGTATTCCACTTTAATCGTTTAAAGATAGAAAATAAAGACAAAAAGAAAATAAAACAACGGATTATCGATATATGAAATAAAGTGTAAAAAAGTGTATTAAGTTATATGTATGCGTGCGTGCGTGTGCGTGCGTGGTATGTGTACTCACACGCACGACGCACGCACGCACGCACGCACGCACACACACACACACACACACGTACAATCACATAAAAAGCAGTACTAATATAGTACAGGATTGATCACAATGCCAATATTAAAATACTAATAAAATCTAAAATAGTACACCTTTTTAAAAAGATTGAACACTTATACACACAGTCTGACATGAAATATAGATAAAATGTTTTTTTTTTTTTTTCTTTTTTGTTAAAATTGATTTTGAACGAGATATTGATAATCTCGTCCTTATGTATATATACCTTATTATCTGTATTTGTGGGGAGGTATTATTTCTGCTCGATATAGAAAACAAAGTTTAACCGTCTCTTTTTATCTTCTTCTCTCCCTTATTTAACCTCATTCGATCTAGTGTTGTTTCAAAACAGCTACCATACTATCTACAATGTTTTTATTGTATATATTAAAATTTGAAAATTGCCAACACTGCGTAACACTCGATCGTTCGTTTCACTTATTTTTCGTCCTCGTGTCGAACGAACGATTGTTTATTTTTATTATAACTGATAACTATTTTTTCACAGTCGTAAGCACTCACGGAATCGATTGAAAAAAGGTCTTCAATTCGAAACTCTAGCACCAACGTAGTATATTAAATTAGTTTTTAACGGCGAACTTTTTCTTCTTTTTCCTCCTCCTCTTCCTCCTCCTTCATCTTTTTCTATGTAGCACTTTATCCTCTTGCGAAGATCAGTCAGACGCAACCTTGGCGATTCCTGAAAAGTTCCCTTTATCAGTTTACACGTTTTCTCTTGAAACACAGTTTGAAAATAATAAAAGAAAAAAAAAGTATAATAATATCTATGCTGATACAATACGATGCACATTGCACATACGTCGATCATTGTTTCTTTTTTTTCTTACTTTCTTTTCTTTTTATTTTTTTGTTTCTCCTCCCTCTCTTTAGAATGACATAATAATGTTTAAAAGCTCATTGTTAATTTGGTAATTTGGCTTTACTTTGACTTTACTCTGACTTTATTTTGACTATACTTTGTTGATGGACGAGGACACATTTATAACTTTGGTATCTGTATTTGCATCCACGCACGAGCTTTACAATGGTTCTTCTTTGAACTACTGCAGATCACCAAATTGCTCATCATATTGGAAATCATTAATGGTGTTGGATGAATTCAATTCTTGTATTGAGAAACGTTCCTACAATTAATATATGACGTACTTTTTTGATATTGTTGTTGTTGTTGGTGGTGGTGATGGTGGTGGTAGTGGTAGTGATGGTGGTAGTGGTGGAGTTGGTGGTGGTGGCGGCGGTGGTGGTGGTGGTGTTGTTGTTGATGTCAAAGTCGAACCTTATGCCTTCGCTTTTTTTTTACGGCCTGTCCCCCCCACGCTTTCTTCAGCGTATACCCTCTTCAAGGAATATTTTTTTTTAGGTTCTTCATTCTCGGGCTCGATCGTGCCATTTCCTACATTTTCGAGCCCAGTTTCGTTGCAGATGTATGAGCCTTCTTGTTTTAATGTAAAATGGTTTCCTTGCACCGTTCCAGTATGATCGATCATTTTAATACCAAATTTGCTTGCTTGAGCAGCGGCCGGTGGTAATCTTTGTGCAAAAACGGCCGCTTTAGCAAATTGGGTGTTTTGCATTGGGGATGGCGAAGATCGATCTTCTGAAACAGCTGGTGAAGGTAAATCGCTGATGAGGTGAGTGATCGCGTCCTCTAGCTGTGATGGATCTTCCAGGCTGGTTTTGGAATTCGACTTTTGTGACTCCGATCCCTGTCCGATAAAAAAATAGATATCTTCAAAATTACATTATCGAGTATATATCATATATTATCGAGTAAGATCGGTTTACGTGTAAGGGAACGAATGAAATTGTGTCTTTTATATTTTATATATTATTATTATTATTATAGTTTTTTTGTTTCATAATTTTCAGTTTCGCGTACCAAATCGAACGAAAGGTCGTCGTTATTCCTGATGATAACCGCTTTCGTGCTACCGGACACCGTAGCTGAGAATCTTTCCTTCATTTCTCTTACAAATTCAATACCCTCTTCTTCTCTGTAAAAAGAAAACACAACAGAGGATACAATGGGTCGTACAATGTTCGATTTCTTATTTTATATCGGTTTCTTAAAAAACAAAACTACTCACGAGACTAGAGTATTGATACAGACAAAAGATTCTACGGTTTGTGTATCTTTGTCGTATTCCAAATATCCATGAGTTCTTAGATAAATGAACTCTCCAGTTTTGGAAAGAAGCCTATAGCAGGATGAACCGCAAGGTTCTGCACGATCGTACACTGTTAATAAAAGCCTCTCATTAATTTCTTATTTATCGAACCAGTCGGATTATGACACACAAACTCAAAGAATATTTTTATCGTACTTTGGCGAAGTCCAATGATGGTCCATCTAACATCGTCTTTGTGCATAAAACTGAAAGCGCTCAAACCAGAAACCTCCTCAGATAGGTAACCTGCCACAATAGATATCCTGTGATCGCAGTAAATAATACGGCCGTCCACCAAATGTCGCGTCACGTATTCTTGTTTATTAGCATCTATTATGGAGAGTTCGGTGATGGGACGTTTCTTGGGTATCCATACCATACCGACGAATATGATGTCGTTGCTAGTCGATGTACTCTCTGAAAATGTATCGGTATCAACGTTTTTATGAAAACAATATTTTATTTATAATGTTTATACCATGATACTATACGCGTAAATGAAATCAAGAAAAATCGACGTTAAAATTTTTCGCGACGATGTCTACGCTTTCGCGATCCAACGATGCCGTAAATCTAAATTTAAATACTCGGCTAGAGTAAATATTTGCGATACACGCTCGGAAAGCCTCGGCACGTTGCGCCTTGTTACGAGCAGCACATCAACGATAAAAACAGAAGACTATTGATCCGTAAAAAAAAAAGAAGTAGTAGAGGACAAAAAAGAAAAAGAGAAAAGCCGACTATTGCTCCAAGAAATTTAATTACTTTTCAAAGGAATTAATATTGCAATTTCCGATTATACCTCGATGCCGTGAACGATTGTCACAATTTTTACAAGCATCCGCGAGCCTAAGAACCCCTGACACATGTAGACACTCGTATTGCGTGTGTTCGCGTCTCGAAACCGTCCGTTGTGACATTCGCAACTTGAAACTCCGTCTTTGCTCGCGAAAAGGCCTCCTCTCGGTGTTCCTCTGCGACGTTGATGTCGTCGAGGTTGACTCCTCGGAGGAATTGGAGCTATTATCGGCATCCGTGGTCAAACCACCGACCATTGGTTGCATTTCATCTGGCGTTAAATTTTTCGTCAACTCCTCATGATCCTCAGGATAAACGAACTGATATAAGGATTGCCCCGTCAGTTCTTTCTGCAACGAAAAATCATCGAATCTGATTAGACCGATGCTAAATCAAATTCTATCAGATATCATCGTAGAAGAATTTTTTTTTCTTACGAAAGAGAGAGAGAGAGAGAGAGAGAGAGAGAGAGAGAGAGAGAGAATAAAAGATAGGAAGAACCACGCTTCTCTTCTTTTTCTCTTTCTCTTTCGATATAGAAAATCTCGTCGTCGTCGTCGTCGTCGTCGTCGTTGTCGTCGTCGTCGTCGTCGTCGTCGATGGCGTCGGCCGTCCCTCATTTTCCCAGCGGGAAAAATTTTCTTTTACCGAGAACAATAACATCCTGATTGCGAATTCTGTCTTAAAAAAAAAAAAAAAGAAGGAAAGAAAATGAAAAGGAAAGAAAAGGATAAAAAAAAGAGCAAGAGAGAAAAAAATAGGAAAGATAAGGGACGAAAAAGAGAAAGAAAAAAATAATAAAGATACGGGAAAAAGATGAATATATAGGACAAACAACTCTCTCTCTCTCGTATTTCTTATTTCTACGTTCGAGATACCTATTTCAATATCTTCTTACAACAAGAAATCGCTTCGTTAGATTCCCGAGGGTAGCAAATTATCGTTATCCTTGATGTAGTTGAACATTAAAGTTGGCGCATTGTACAATAAAATAAACTATCATAGATCTTATTCGTCCTCTCTTTCGTTTATGCATTATTTCCAATATTATCGAAATATCTTTGATTTCTATCGTTCTATACAATGTGTTATTCGAGATATTTTAAGATTCTTGACATGTTTTAACGAAACATTTTGCGAAAGAATGGACAAAATATCTTTATGTTTTGTGTAATTTCGTGATTACCTCGGAAATATGACCTTTGGAAATTATCTTCGTTTTATTACGACCGAGGAAAAAGATACAAATTTTCCATTTACCTGATTGACGTCATCTACTATCGGATAAATGTCGTCCCATTTGTACGCATATTACGTACGTATCGGATAGAAGTACGAAGAATAAAAAATATTTACGAAATCAACGTAGCGAGAGCTTTTTTCTGATGTTCGCTTTTTGTTTTTTTTTCTTTCTTCTTTTCTTTATAAAACGCTTGCAAAGAAGATCTTTTTTTGCAGAATCGCATATATTAGAGAGAAAAAAAAAGAATATAATCGAGTTAAATGCAAGTTTAGACCATGGTCGACATGGAAAAGTTCACGCTGCACCCATTCTCATTTCATCGATCTTTTTAACCCTTTGGTATAAAACAGTCTTCCTCGTATTTGACTTTGACCGTGCACCTATGAAATATATTATGTACCGAAATCAAATCAACGAATCGATTTCGATTGTTATCGATCATTGGATTTTCTACGATATCGGGTTTATGTAATCATGGATCAATTATCTATATACCTGAGCGTGACCAAGTTGACGTTCCACCTGCCGGCTAACGTAAACGATCTTTCCTGCCGTAGTTACAACGATGAAGAAACCAGCATTGCCGATCAAATTCTGTTGAAGCAATAAAAATGATCTCTTTGATTATAAATTATCTCGTTTTAATTTGAAATAAATGGGGGAAAAAAAGAGACAGCAAAAATACGTAGAGGAGCAAGGCCAATTATAATGTATTACCATTTAACTTCTTCAAAAGGATAACAGCTTGTATCTTTTATAGATTAAATGAGACAAGGGGGCAAATGTTATGATTGTGCGAAAGATTCGTTTCAAGGTAATTTTTTTTCCGAGATATTAACTGTTCCAAAATTTTGATCAAATGGAAGAACCCAACTCTGTATCACTTTACATTATATCTTTGTATCTCCCACATTGTACTCACATCTACAAAGTATTGTTCCACATCCAAGTCCTTGAATTGTTTTGGCAGGAAATCGGCCGATCCGCGACCAAGTGCTACAACATAAATGTTTTATCTAACACGATGTTTTAAACAAAATTGTTCGTAATAATATTGATAATATGTAATAGGAGAGAAACTCACTGTATTGTGTTCTTAAATAGGCGGCAGTTAATCTCAGGATAGATATCTTGTCCATCCTTTTCGAACTTCCGGCGACGGTAGGAACGAGAGCCGCCATCGTCGAGATATTGGTGTTGAGATTATCTCGGCGTTGTTTCTCCGCCATATTTCGCGAAGCACGCGGATTGCTGCAACAAATATTTAACGATATATAACCGATATATATATATATATATATATGTTAACGTTAAGAATTTGTCTTTTTTGTATGGTTACGTTCAAAATGTGATATTTTATACGATTCCAGTTAATCGAATAACACGTTAATAAAATATTATCTCCCTATATTCTTGACAGAGTAGAATTTTCACACAGACAAATCGAAGATATTTCTTTCTCATTGGAACAGAGTTGGAATGAGTCAAGCAGACACGGGTGACGTGACATGACGGGTTCCTCACAACAACGACGATGACGACAACGACGACGACGACGACAACGACGATGATGACAATGACGATGATGATGACGACAATGACTACGACGTGTCCCATCGAGAAGTCGCGATGAAAATGATCCCTACTGACGGTGCCCGGTATCTGGACATAGATACTATCGTACGTGCTTATATTCTTATATAAGTATGGGTACGACAATGCCTGATAACTAGACAAAGTAGACGAGTGAACTTCTCTATCCCCTCCTCCTCCCCACGCTTCGTAATGAGCTGCGAAAATGTCTGGACCGTACAACACGAGTTTACTCCTTTTCGAAATAAAATATATATATATATATATATATATATATATATATATATATGTATATATAATTTTCCCGTCGAAATAATTCATCTCACCTGGGAGATTACAAAGATATATGGATACGTATAACGCATAAAGAATAATACCACAAATATATGTTCTTACTAAACGTATGCATATTTATTCACAGCGTATACATCTGTATAAATATATTTCTTAACATTGTTTATCAGTATTTCCATGTAAAATATGCGCTAATGTCATCGTAATATAATTTTACGTTTGAATAAAGTTTCAAAGAAAACAGATCTTAGAGTTCGTAAATACATGTTAAGTCGGCTTGCAATAAACAACTGACACTTTGGCCTTCCGTTCGATATCTCCGGGCATCTGGCCGACTGCCTCGAAATACGATTGCCGTCTTTTAGACGATGGATATTCGTAAACAAGAGTAAAGTACCAAATAGAATAACTAGAATATTTACGTACAAAAATGTGCATATACGTATACGTAAATGGTAAATGTATCTATATAATGTACTATATATAAGATAAATGGAAATGGCGATGCGACATTTACAATGTATCTAACTTTTGTATGACATAAATCGCTTGATTCTCGAACAACTTTGTGCGAGCAAAATATTTTAACAGCTGCATACGCGTTATATTGCGCTGCAACACTCCCGTTTCTCGTCAGAACGAAGAAACAGAGTAATGAAGAAAAATCCGCCGACACGCGTCCCTGTTTCTCAAAATACGATATTTTATATCGACAAATAAATGAAGATATGTGTATGTATGTCTCTGTGCACGCGCGCGTGTGTAGGTATATCTTCATTTATTCGTTGAGATTGAAAGATTAACTATTCCCGATTGTTTTAATAATTATCTTATACTCCTATAACGCGTATCTGTTTCATTGCCATATCATCACCAACAATAGAAGCTCGTACTCCCGAAAACTTAGGTTGAGTGGGAGAAAGAAATAAAAAAAAAAAAAAAAAGAAAAAGAAAAAACAGAAGGAAAGAAAGAAAGAAAGAAAGAAAAATTGGTGTGTCGAGGTTATCCGAGCAGGTTACACAATGATGAAACTATTCTGTCCAATTATCCAGCAAGCGGCCTTGGACGTTTTATCGCTAACGATAACGAGGGCTAAGAAGATTCCTCGTTTGAATGTTTTGATAGAGTTTGGAGCTCAAGTCCACGGGGGAGTGGTTACGACTCGAGAAATGGCCTCGAGAAATTCGACAAAATAGGATAAACGGCTGATAATTAATCGGTATTCGACGATACAACAAAATTGGTAAGAAAGGCATTGTTCAATATCAACGCGTATCGATTGATCGTTGTTGCCAGACAATATCTTCATCCGTTAATATGCGTTTGATCGCGATCACGAATGCAACGATCTGTGAACGAACGACAAGGAATATTTTTAATATCTCGCACGATAACGTCAAACGGGTCTTGTCTTTGTAATTAATTGAAATAAAAAGAAAGAGAAAAAGAAAATGTATACCGAAGCATAGAAATATTTTATTTATGTTTCCTTCGTCAACCGATTTAAAATCAGAAAAAAGACAAAAAAGCAAAAAAAAAAAAAGAAAAAAGAAAGAAAGAAAAAGAGAAACATATATAGAACGCGTTTGTATCGATCGTTTAAATCTAATGGCATATCCGTTAAGAGCGTTAGATAAATTATATACCATCGATCAAGTATTATGATATCGATATTATTTATAGCGCGAGCTTGCAAAACGTATAATTGGCCTCGAGCGTTTCCTCCAATTCCTAGGTCCATCTTTACGACAGTGGGGGTGGTCAGGCAAATCGTCAAGTGGATTGAGGTTACTAGACAATTGTGCTCGTCCAATTATCGATCTAATGAAGAACACTTTTCAAGGGTTACGATTTCAACGAAGCGATCGTGTTTCGCATAGCTCTCCTGCAAGACGCACAAATATCGTCAGGTAACTGTTCACTTGTACTCTCTTTTTCTCTTTCTCTTTCTCTCTTCCTCATTATCTCTTTCCTTCTTACGCTTATTGACTTCTCTGCATTACTTAACTAATCAAATCGAATTTTGTTATTTTCCAAGTTGTTTTGCAATCATCGAATCAAATTCTAATTTTGCATCGAATAAGAATTTATTTTTGGTCGAAGCGCGCATTCTATACGTACGAACGTATAAGTGTATGTGTGGTTATGTTCGAGGAAAGAACGATAAGATATTATTTTCTTATGACAATATTTCGTGTTTTCTTGATAGACGATCGTGAATTCAACTGAAATCAATCGGATGAGATTACGAGCATATAAAAGATACCGATCATTTTTTAATCATACTTATTGATAAGCCATGAAATTTCGACAATATTCGCGAAATTGTATTGATATTATTCGTTCAAAGTCGTTTATCTGTTCAACGAACGTCGTTTAACAACGTACATATCTAACGAACGTCATTTTATATGCAACATACATAACTAATGATAGCAGCAGCGGCTATAAAGTGATACGAGTATATATATATATAGTTTGTTTTATTTTATGCGATGACATTACTGACAATCTATAATTTGTTTCTTTATGAACTGATTTGCTTGCCGATCGTGATACAACGAATGCACATAAACAATTTCAATAAGAAACTTGACTTTACTTCTAACGTCCTTTAAACGTTAGAAATCTAAATAATCGTTTGCAAAAGGGAAGAGAGAATAATATTAAATTAATTATATGTAAATTAAGAAAAGATTCATTATTACAACTCGAGAGAAAGAAATTCGAGGCTTAAGACATATCTAAGTATCTAAGCGCTTGCTTGCCCCCGGTTTCGGATTACATCATCCGCCATCTTTTTTTACTCTCACATATTTGCTGTCCAGGCTTCGCGTAAGAAAGACGATTAAACCGGAAAAGAAGTAGGCAAACGAAGGACAGAGAACGATCGAGCGAGAGAGAGAGAGAGAGAGAGAGAGAGAGAGAGAGAGAGAAAGAGACGGTTGATAGTCATGAGATTTCCATTAGAAACATTTCTTACAGTTTCTCTCTTCTGATGTCTCCTATAAAGGGCCCTCATTTTTTTTCTTTTTTTCTTTTAATACCACGACTATGTAAAAAAACAAAACTCTTTCAAGATGTCTTTTAAATCTTTTATGATGAAGCTTGGGAAAATTTGATCGACGATCAATTTTATCCATTTCGAGAACGGGAAAAGAATAAGATATCAATTTCGATCGATAATCAATTATTTAATATCGATTTTGCTATTGCTATCTTCCAACGGACAAAAGCCAAATGATTTATTTTCATTTTGTCTTTTATTCGTGGATATTGATTATAGTACATTTAGCTTAAATAAATGAAAAGATCATACGTCTTTTCTATTTCGATAAAGGGTTCTTGATATATACCGACTCTGCGCTTTTCGATACGTCGGATGATGCATGCACCCTTCGGCGCATAGAGAGAGAGAGAGAGAGAGAGAGAGAGAGGGAGTAAAAGGGTGGGAGGGAAGAAGGGAAGGAGGAGAAAGAGTGATTAAAAAAGAAAGAGAAAGACGTTTGCTGCGTCGAATGCGTCGGGTAGGTCGCGGGAAATCTCTTTGTCTCCCTCTTCCAGTTAATTTTTCAATATATAAACTTTAAGTACACTTTTTATACTTATATATATATATATATATATATATATATATATATATATATTATTTCTTCATCATCTGCCCGATATCAGGTTTCGTTAAATTTGATTTGAATTTCAGTTCGATTCATAATTTTTTAACTTGTAATTAGATTACAAATTTTTTCCTGCCGGAAATATATTTCGATAAAATATAGCTATCAGGAAATTAGTCTGAACGGAGGTGACTGCGTCATCGTTTTTTCACAAGTGATACACTGCTGTTTATAGTGACGATGTTTCGAGCAAACCCATCGTACAAGGAACGAAAAAACTTTATCTCTCGCAAGATCACAAATTTATCTTAATAATAATAATTCGTTGCTTTTCATTCTACAAATGAATCAAACGCAAATAAGAACGTCCAAGACGCAAAAGCAAATGACCCTTAGCCCTCACCTATCTCCCTCCTTCCCTCTCTCTCTCTCTCTCTCTCTCTCTCTCTCTCTCTCTCTCTCTCTCTCTCTCTCTCTCTCTCCCTCTCCCTCGATTCTCACCTTTTGCACTTGTACGTCCCTTCGAAGCTTTCGAAGGAGTTATATTTCGGTAGCATATTGCTGGGCTTGCGAGTGGAAAACGCAGAAACAACGAGCAAAAAAGAGAAAAGAGTCGTCTGGATTGCGTATGTATGTGAGCACAAGATCAATATACCGGTCTAGCTCAGTGTGACGGGGCATACAAGTGTGTAGGTATGTACGTACGTACGTACCCATTCTTTTTCGTCCCGACTACGCGTTCAAGGTCATGGTTACGAGTTAGCCCGACTCGAGTTATACATTTGTACGATCTGTCGTAAAATTTTCTTTGTTGTTTTTTACTTATGATTATATCAAAAAGATTTTGATAAACAAATCGATTGCGATATAACGAAGGAAGAATAAATAAATAACCTACGACAAAGCTTTACGATACGTTTTTTCATCTTTTCCAATTTGTTGGAAATAAAAAAAAAAAAAAAAAAAAAAAGAAAATTGAAAAGGCATTGCATTGATGAGTTCATTTTCATTATTAGTCATTTCTAAGCATAATGATGGCGAAACTATCAATAAAACAGGTAGATTGTTGAAAAAGGAGCGATATTATATCTGGCAAGTTCGAACTTTGAGAAAAATGTTGAGAACCATCAAGTTTGAAGACCACTGCAAAATTTGGGCGTCGACGTGGGCAAAAGCAAGCTGACTGTGAGAAGGGTGGGGAGGGTAAGGACATGCCAGGCAGCAGGGTGGTGGCGTTGCTCTACTACTAGTAGTAGTAGTAGTAGTTTAGTCGTCGTCGCAATGATAATAGTAGTGGTACTTGTGTCGTAGTAGTAGTAGTCTTCGTTACGTTTCAATCCGCGTCCTGCCTCACTGCGAGCCTGCGTGAGCCTTTCAAATTCGCCAGAGCCCGGTCAACAGCCCCGAATTCTCTCTCTCTCTCTCTCTCTCTCTCCCTTTTTCGTTTCTCTCTGTCTCTCGTAAATCAACGTATCTCCCCCACTAAAGCAGTCGACGTGTACCACCTCCTTTTACTTCGATCGACCAGACTATGCGCTCTCTCTCTCTCTCTCTCTCTCTCTCTCTCTCTCTCTCCCTCTTTCCTCTCAGTTTCTCGCTTTCTTGATTTTACGAATCACTACTACTCCTTCTCAGTTTTCCTCTTGCTCTTTCGTTCGATTCGTTCGCGTTCGAATTTAAAAAAAGATGATACAGAAAATGACGATTTCGTCGAGTTACTCCATTTCATATATGGGTCCATGAGAGTGTAAAAATTTGTAGATAAAATTCAAATAGGCGACTAGAAAATTTTTGGACGTGGACGGTCAATTACAAATTCTCGTATATTCCGATAAAATCGATTTCAACGTTTATTCCTACGATTCCATAGATGGACGGAATATGAAAAGAGAGAAGAGGGTTTAGGAAGATGAGTGGGTGAATTCGTAAGGTAGACGATACGCCACGACCACGCCTATGCGCATCCCTCGAAGGCCAGACGCCCTTTCTCCCTTTAACGCGTCTCGCGCCCTCGCAACAGCCCTCTGGATGTTCGACCATGACCACCCTTCGGCAGACTGCGTGAGGGTGGTAGAGGAAGGTGACCTTCGTACGCCATACCTTCGACGAGACTACAAGAGAGAGAGAGAGAGAGAGGGAGAGAGAGAGGGAGGGAGAGAGAGAGAGAGAGAGAGAAGAGGGAGTGAAAGGGGAAAGGAGAAAAGAGAGAGAGAGAGAGAGAGTATACGTGTACGTGTGAGAGAAAATTCGGCGTCGTCCAGAAAATGGCATTTTTATATTTCTTCGATATTTCATTCGATTTATTCTTTAAAGCTGCTTCTCTGTATCGAAGAAGACGACAAGTTCTTACTACTATTTTCGACTAGTCGCACGCGAAACAGCAGAAGTGGCAAGTAGATTAGGATAGCAACCAGACCTGAAGCGATTCAGCATTGAGTAGTTACAGCCGTTATATTTCTCACAATACGTATTAAGTTGGGTTTTACTCTGGCGATGCAAGATTCTCGTCATTCATTATCCGTTGATAACGATCACGCAACGCCATAAAAATGAAGAATGGACGAGTGAGAGGAAGCTTCGCGAAAGAAAATGTTTTGGCGATGAAAATGCAAAAAGGGCTTGGGTATTAAAGAAAAACTTGCGCGTGACATAAAAATGACGAGATTCTTATAAAATGTCTTTTTTTCATCTTTGCTCGCTTTGATATAACATTTTTATCTCTTAAATCTTAGCTCTCGAAAGATATTCTAATTTCGTACGAAATAAACAAAGATTATTTTCTTTTTTCACGATGCGAAGGACAACAACGTTCGGCAAACATTCTCAACAATAATTTTATACACCGGCAGTCATTTACTATCCTCGATTTTGTCCTACGTTGTCGTCTTTTTTTAGACCACGAATGAGCCGATGAATACTAAATTTACGACGATTATTACGAGGACGATGAAGGTAGCGATTTTTTTTCTTCAAATTTTTTAAATACAAGGATGACTTGAAAATGAATAATCGACTCTACACAAAAATAGAGCTATTAAACATTTTTCGCGATATAACGTAATTTGGAGTATTATGTAGTAAGTGATAGAAACTTCGTTTATTTCTTATTTAATATTACACCTTCGTCGTTTGATCTCCATTCCTTTGATAAAAAAAAAAAATAAAAAAAAATATTCGCGTAATATCGTTAATTATTTTTATTACAAAAATTTGATCTCCCTATTTGCCGCTACATTTCAATCTAAACGTGCAGCGTCGTCTCGTCGGTCAGTAACCCACGAAACATGTTCGTCATTTTAATTCGTCCGTGCCGCGTGTGACATTGCGTTCAAAGAAAAGAATAAGAAGAAGAAAAAGAAGGAGAAGTAGAAGAAAAAGAAGAAGAAGAAGAAGAAAACGTATGCGCACGTAACAAACAACATGGAGACAAGAGAGTACTGATCGATCCCCGACGATGCAAGATTTCGATCTTAATGAATTTTTATTAGCCGAACTTAAATGACCTTAGCTCCAAGTTGCAAATTGACGCATTCCAAAGTCTATTATGTCACGTGGCGTACAAAGAAAATGAATTACGTCATGAAATGTTTTGTTATTAAAACGCATAACCATAAGAGTCGAAGCGAGCACTAAAGGACCACTAAATTCTTCGACTAAAATTCGACTGATAAGAAATAATTTGTAGACGTCTATAGACGGAAGAAAGGAGATTTTAATATTCCCCACCCTTTTCCCCCATTCCCTTATTATTCCTTATAACGTCGACTACGTCTTACGTGACGCGCACATTACGTGAATCGCATTACAGGCTAAAGTAGATGGTGTTACAGCACGAATCAAATCGTAGGACGGATACGCACTTCCGATCGAATCACCTTCCTGCTGTCTTTCCTTACCGAATTCCCATTGGTTAAGTGAAACAAATCTAAACGACCATTTTTCGTATTATAAACTTCGGGATATGCCTCGATGACATCCTACTATCTTTTCTCATCGTTTCTTTTTTATCGAAATCAAATATTAAATCGATTAATAATGCGTTTTGCATCTTCTCCCTGAAGAGTTCTTCGAGACGATGTACTTACTTATCATCTTTCATTATAGTCTGATCCATCATTATGATCTCGATCCATTAAACTTGCACACACACACGCGCACACACTTTATTCATTACTTTATGAATATATTTTTTCTATCGCAATGAATCAATCGATACAGATATTTGTCCTTGCAATTGAATCGCTATACTCGTTGACAGATTTTTTATTACACATTGAGTAAGATAGAGTATTTTAAAATTAAAAGAGAACTTTACGTATTTTTGTCTCTTTTTCCGAGGAAGTAATTTTCTTCTTTTTTACCTTCGCGACGTAGACAGGTATCTTAGTTTACAATTTTATGTGCGAAGGCCACAAGTGCGCCATAGTATGGACAGCTGTTTGCCTGAGGCCAAGAAACTATTAACGAGTTTGCTGTTCGATACGTTATTTAATCAATTGCACTCGTTTATACGCGATTGCCCGTAAGAGTCGTTTCGACGAGCCGATCGATCGTCGTCGTCTCTCTAAAAAAAATCATTTCGTCTTTCGAAGAACGGAAATTCTCCATTTCGAAATCTCCGATTCTTTTTTCACAAATCTTAATAAAATATTTACAAAATCGAATGAACTTGTCTATCCGTCTGTTCGTTTATCAAGTTGAAAGATCTTTTAATTTTCGCGATCTATCGAAATGCGAAAGAAAAAAGAAAAAAAAAAAGCACAAAATAAACGGATGAACAATCCTATCCCTTGTTAATTAATTAGTTAAGCTAACAAAAAGTAATCGAGTGCATCGAATGATCGTCGAAAGTCTCAATCATAAATAAAAGTGAAGGCTCGGCGGCAGGTTCAGTCGTCGACCCCTGTAAAATTGCATGTTTCTTTCGTATTAGACTTTTATCTCTAGATGCTTTAATTACGATTATCTTATACGTTTAACAAACGTTAACATATAAACGCGCGTACACGTCCATGTCCACTTATGCACTTATATGTATGCACACGCACGCTACTTTCGTCCAATCGATTCGTAAAGCTTTCTACGAGTGCCAAAGCGCAGGGTAAATCCACTTTAAGTGCAATTAATAGTCGGCGAGGCTGTTGCTGCTGCTCCATGCATATGTAAGAAAAAAAAAGTTGCTATCTTTAAACGTGGCACGTGACGTTCAGGCCGAAGAAAATTAAAGAAAAGAAAGAAAAAAGAAGAAAAAAAAAAGAAGATAGAAAGAAAAAACCAAAAAGACAAAAAAAGAAAGAAAGAAAGAAAGAAAGAAAGAAATATACACAAACGTTTAATACTTTTTTTTTTGAGGGGCGCAAAGGGTTCAATTCAAACGTAAAATCGTTAAAATTCATAATCTACGCTCGACGGCCCGTACAAATTGAAAGCTAATGGCCTTCTTCGGTTCGGTGAAGCTAATTAGGAGAGGAAGAGAGAGAGAGAGAGAGAGAGAAAGAGAAAACGAACGTGTGCACCTACTAGAAAAATCGTTTTACGAAGGTACCGATCACTCGTTTGTCGCATTTATCGATATATATGGTAATCGTACGCTAGTAAATTATCGAGTGATATTAATTAACGTTTGCGATAATACGATTAACATATATTTAGTGCAAATTACATCGGCTCGTTATTGCACATTCTGAAATAATTTTTGCAATTGCTGTAGACATTGGTGTATAAATAATTGTTAATATAGGCAAATTTTCAATAATATGTTATATAAGTAAAGACCTTGTACATATATCCGACAAACGATACTCTATTACTCCTTTTCCTTCTTTCATGATTCAGCTAACGGAGGAAGAAGCTTTTTCCTTGGAATAACGCGGAAATACAGTATGCATATCTCATAACTCACGTAGCATCGTTATCAAATACGTGATATCACCCACAAAGCATATCGTAGGGACTATATTATGCAAGACAAATAATACTCAAGAAGGAAAAACTATATATGATAAAGAAGGCGTGCCTCGCGTATATCCTATTTTTCCCCCGTACACCTATATCTATGAATCACTAGATTTCATTAGATTAAATCGATTCAACGTGTAATTAATAACAACTAATAATGATTGATAATAATATTTTACCGTTTTTATGATGGGGAAAAGAAAAAGAAAAAAAGACATTTTTTTATATTTTCCCGTCTAGTAGGCAGAGCCCTTTATCCTTTCCTTTTCTCCTGTCCAGTCAATTTAACGTGCATAATGCGTCGCACGCAACATGCACCCAGACGAGTTTTTTCTCTTTCCCATTTTTTTTTCCCTTTTTTTTGTACGAAAGAGGGTAGTTATCCCGTAACTCTCACTCTACCTTTCGGTAATCGACGTTAGGAGGGACGTTTAACGACTTGCTCTCGTTGTCACGCAGTCTGTGCTTTCCACGAAATCGTCCGCCCACCACTTATCGTTACTTCCAGCGACGAAAACGAAAGCAATGGAAAATCTAATGCATAACAGCTTATTTCTCTATTTTAATTTATTTTTAAAAGATTTACTGAGTGTATCGTCAAAAAGATAAGATATTCATGTATTATCGTCTTGATATCGTCAAGCGTTACGAGAAAATGTAAAGTTTAAACTAAAATTCTGAAACTCGATGAAACATTATCTAGACATTTATTTTGCACGTGTATGTATTATTTAAGCATATGAAATAGTATAATGAATTCATTATTTTATGCTAAACCTCTTTGATTTGTAGATGCAAAACGTACCTATATATGCCTTGCAACGAAACATCAATTTCGTTTGTAAATTACGCATCGCTCGCGTAATTTACAAAATGAAACGACAGATATCGAAGATTCGTAGCGACATTGACAGATGTTTTTGATGGGTTTAAGGACATAAAGTTTCGAAAGAGAGATACCGCGAGCGAAACGAGTGTTGTGGTAGGGCGTGAAATTGCGGTAGGACATCGTACCTGTTGCACCACGTGAACTGGTATTTACGTTTATGAAATACATTTTTAATCATTTTTCGCGAGAATTTATATTGAAAAACAAAGAGAGAGAAGAGGGAGAGAGAGAGAGAGAGAGAGAGAGAGAGAGAGATGGAAACTTCTTGGTAATGATTAACTAACCTTACCATCTCTTTTATAGCTTGAGTTACGAAATATAAGAATATGAGGAGTTTGATACGTCATTTCAAATGTGTCACCTTTACATGTATACGCTCTATATCTCGAGTATGCAACCGCGTATGCAGTTTTTTATCGTCTACTCTCCAAGTCTAATCAAAACTACGAGAAACGATAATTCTCTTGTTAAGCACGAATGCAAGCTGCGTAGTACTGTCCTATCTTTGAAATAAATTTTCATCGAATTTCAGTCAAATCGAAAAAAAAAAAAAAAAGAAAGAAATAATATGTTACAATGCAAATTTTGTTCATCTCCTAAAATGCAACCAAGACGACCTTGAAGACAATTTTTTTTCCCGAGTCGAAAAAAATACTTTCTGAATGCCATCATGAACTATTTCTCGGTTTCGTACGATGCATTCTCGCACGGCCCAAAGTCAAATGAAATGCAAAAGAATTTTTAATTCTGTTGTCGAAAAAAAGGGAAAAAAATAGTAATAAAAATAAAATAATGTAAAAAAAGAAAAGAGTCGCGAGTGGACGGTCGCAAACGGGAGAAAGAGACGAGTTCGAAATAATTAATTCTTCATCGTTCTGTTATCCTTGAAAACGAATCGCACGAGGAAGAAGTTTCTTTCGCGTACTCCTTTTTTCTGCTTTTTCTTTCACTTTTTTCGTGTCGTCGATGTGGAATCAACATGTGCCTACCTATACATGCTGATTAGATTGGAACGTAGTTATATATGAGCTTGCTTATAAGTTTGCCCACTACTGCGCAAACCACTTATCAATATACCTAATCAAAGATATTATTGCGATTAACAGATGAATCTATCTTTTTTCTCTCTTTTTCTTTTTTAATGACTATCGATTAAATCTGTTTCACTCGTTGTTTAATAATATACATAGCGTTATTTACATAAGAACGTTGAAACTTAACTCGATAAAATAGGCAGCAGCTCTACTAGCACTTTTGTAAAGCCTTACATCTTCGATCACTATTTCTTTCTATTCTGAAAATACAAAATGGAATTTAAATTCATAATAGGTCGCTTGATAATTGCTTAATCAATGATAACAAATCTAGGTGCGACGAGCAAATACAAATAACATTATGAACAATACCAATTTGCAGAATTAAAAGTGTTTCCAACTGAAGCTCGGTACGATCCAATTCACTCGTAATACAATTTGTCTTGAAATAAGTGGAATATAACGTGGACAGGGAGGAGAGGAATTTGGTAAGCAAATCAATTCGGAGTCATCTTTTCTGCGACTCCTTCCACCGCCATTCTCCTCCCTTCTCTCGTAAGCTAAAAATAAAAATAAAGCAAATGAATTTGACTCGAGCGCACGAAATTCGTGGTAGGAATAACGATGATAAACTTTGACGACAAGCGAGACGAAAAGACGAAGCTTCAAGCTTTCCTCAATGAATCCCGAAGGAGAAAACAAAGAGCTTGGTTGCTTTTAGCGTCATTTAGACGATCTTACGAATAGGTTTAACTGAATCTCCTCTTTTTCGTGGCCATGAATAAAAGGTGCTTCTTCGTCTCCTTTAAAGATGCGACCTATGTACTTATGTGTATGTTTCATTGAACACTGGACCAGCGTAAATAAACTTCAACATTGAAAAAGGTTAGACAATTCAAATGACATGGAACTTTGTCTATAAGATGTTTGCTTCTCCCGTGTAAAAATATTCTCTAACCCGTGACCTTCCTTATTTATTTTCTTGTTTCTTTCTTTCTTTCTTTCTTTCTTTTTTGTTTTTTTCTTTTCTCTTCTTTTGATATTTATCATTGGAATAACAATTTCGAATAATATGTTTTTGATTCGTTATTCATTTTCTTTCTTTCTGTTTTGTCTTTTCTTTTCTTTTCTTTTCTCTTCTTTTAATATTTGTCATTGGAATAACAACTTCGAATAACATATGTTTTTTATTTATAAGGCAGGTGAAAAAGAAACCAGTTGCCAAATTATCTAATAAGTAAATCATATCTCTTGAGAGATTACGTTATGAGGCAAACTTGATGGTCCTGAAAACGTGGCCACGCATAAAAGGTGCTTCTTCATCTCCTCTAAAAATGCGACCTATGTACTTATGCGTATGTTTCGTTGAACACTGGACCAATGCGAATAAATTTCAACATTGAAGAAGGTTGGACGATTCAAATGACACGGAGCTTTGTCTATAAGATATTTTCTTCTGCCTTGTAAAAATATTCTCTAACCCGTGACCTTCGTTATTCTTTTTCTTTCTTTCTTTCTTTCTTTTTTGCTTTTTCTTTTCTTTTTTCTTCTTTTAATATTTGTCATTGGAATAATGATTTCGAATAATATATGTTTTTGATTTATAAGGCAGATGAAAAAGAAACCAGTTGCCAAATTGTCTAGTAAGTAAATCATATCTCTGAGGGACTGCGTTATGAGGCAAACTTGATGGTCCTGAGAACGCGAATCATAAGAAAGTGAACAAGGTCGTCAAGTATTCGTGGACCGGGTGTGACATTTTCGTCATCAAGGATGATCGTCAGAAAAAAAGAACATAAAAAAGGGTAAAAAAAATCATAATAATAATGATAATAATAAAATAAGTTTTTCTTATAACTCTTCGATCGCAATCTTCCCTTTCTTCATTACGTTTAATTATTTCTGATAGACACAATAAACATTTTTCTTCACTAGCTGATTAATATTTGAAAATTCTAACATAACGTCAGGATCGTAATACGTGAATATATCATAATCTGTCGTCTAAAGTAAAGGTAAACACTTTCTCATGAATTTTCGGCATGCATATGTACGTATGTATATAAAAATTCTCTTAAGAAAATATTTCGACAGAAACGATTATTTCGCTCCTTATAAATTTCAGCGATCGCGATTGGCTTGATTAAAATCCAATTAGCCATGCAAATATATTCTCGACTTATCCCGAGAAAGTCGACGATTTCGATGACGAAATTTGACAAATTCGCGTAAGTTCCTTCGTACCGAAAACTTTACATGTAATATATTAATAGTGCACTTGACGTTCGAGAATATTTCATTCGTCTAAATAGTTATATTCGAAATATAATTATTTTGTTTCAAAAATTATAAGAAATTAAATGCTACTTCTTTTTCTTATCCTTCTCCATCTTCGCTATATACACGATCAAACAGATATTTTATCATCTCGATGGAACATCTATACGGAAAAAGAATATACGAATTATAAAAAGTACTTGCTAAACCAAAAACACAGCCTCATGTTCATTCCAAGCGTGCACGAAAGATAAGGCTAAATGAAAGAGAGAGAGAGAGAGAGAGAGAGAGAGAGAGAGGAGAGAAAGAATATAATTTTAACATTTTTCGACGCAGCTTATTTTCCAACTTGTATCGATGAACAAATCGTCTTTACTTGCAGTAGAAAAGAAAACTGTTATTCTAAGTTCCTAATAGCTTTTTTCGCAAAAAAAAAAAAATATAAAAACAAAAAAGGCATTAAATTTTGATAACAAAGTAAAAAAAAAACAAACAACGCATCTATTATATATTTTCTATTCTACATTACCATTCCTTCGAAATGTGAACGATAACTGTTAAACCATCGTTTTAAAATAACGCGACGAATCGAAAAATAATACATTATAGTTTACATATGAGATAAACCTTCAGGAAGAACAACGAGCTGTCGACCGAACCAAACAAAATACAAAAGGTAATACGGTGTGTATGTGTAAAATACATCGTAAATGCGTTATGACCGGAAAAAACCGGCGTGAAAAACAACGATGTCTGACCTTGACAACGGTAGATCCATGCCACTCGATCCCCTCGAATGATGTTGAATCTGATGATGGTGCTGATGCTGATGTTGTGGCGTATCGTCGACACCGATGATACCGAGATGAACGTTCTGTTGTTGTGGATGTTGAAAAGCAAAACCTCTCAAATAAGTCTGTGGTTGCTGCTGCTGCTGCTGCTGCTGAAACTGTTGTTGCTGCTGCTGTTGTTGTTGTTGGGACCACATTTTTTTTCTTTTCTCTCTTTTCGATTGAAATTACTACGCGTCGTTAGAAAGTCGTCGTTGCGAATAACTACAGAAAAAAAAACCTATTCTCGTTCTTTGTCATGTTCATTCTTGACTGCGAGTACTCTACGGTCTCTCTTCAATGATTTTCATGTGACATTGAACGGAAAGTGAAAAGATAAATAAAGAAAGGAAGATATTCCATTTTTATATATACTTTCTATACAATGACTTTGTCGTTTTCTTTTTGTTTTGTTTTGTTTCCGTAGTAATCAAAATTCTTTGTTGACTAAATCCGAAGTCCCCAAGTTGTCCTCACGTTGATAACTGCCTCATCATCAAGAAACTTTCATAAACAATGAAATGGCGTCGTTGCAACGACGAAATCGACGATACTCATTGTCGCATTCTTGTAAATCGGAGCAAAGTCCATGCAACTTCTCTTCCTTTCTCTCTCTGTCTTTCTCTTTGTTTTTCTCTTATTGGGTCTAGCTGATTCAATCCGATCTATATCTGAAGTTAAAGATCGCGCTATTCCCGCAGAAGAACTCCGATCATTCACTCCGAGAGATTGTCGACCTTGACACCGTGTACCAGATCCCAATAGACGATAAGGAGAGGTGGGAAGAATGGCACAAGATGCGTAGTAATTACGTGTTATTTTTCTCAAAGAAGCATACACGATGCTCCTTAGACAGACGCGCACATAGAGGAGTACGCACCAACTTCTGTTTACATCAACGACAGTGGCGACGGCGAGGATAACGAAGACGAAAACGAAAATGACGGCGACGGCGACGGCGACGGCGACGGCGACGACGACGACGACGACGACGACGACGACGACGACGACGGCGACGACGACGACGGCGACGACGACGACGGCGACGACGACGGCGACGGCGACGACGACGACGACGACGACGACGACGACGACGACGACGACGACGGCGGCGGCGACGGCGACGGCGACGGCGAGGAGCAAGAACGTTTTAAAAATTCATTTTCCATGTTCCGAGTTCACGAAGAAGCCAAAGTCCGATCTATGGGCGACCTTGACACAGTGTTCTCGAACGATCGGATGAAAAACGTTCCGGCGGGAGACGACGAGAAGCTCCTCGATATGATTAGATATAGAAAGGATATAAAATAAATTTTTCTCACGAGGAGTCGTAGGTCGAGTTCTTAGTCAATGAAGATAGAAAAGAGGAAAAAATGTCAAAGGTTAGCCCGCACACTGTCTCGTCTAGAAGCTATATGGCTTCATGAATCGCTACAGAGATAGAGCGAGGAAGAAACACACCCACACCGCGCTGCAGCTCGAGGCTGACTGCCGCTACGCAGCTACCCCCACTCTTGGATAGCCGCTGGCTCGGCACTTGTTCCCCTCCATTGACACTTGGCTCGACAGACGAGCTCACTACTCTCGCTCTCCTTCGGGGGACTTACAGGGGCAGAACCGATAGCGCCTAGCCGTACCGGTAGCGCATAGCGAGCGATAATGACGAAATTTTAAGCTTTTCTCACATCGGAAGTAGCTTGCCTCCGTTGTCCGCGCGCGATGCGTTCGCAACGGACGGATATAACCGTACAAATTTTTCTGGCCATTCGCTATTTTTTTTGGTCGATTAAATTTGCACAAAAAAAAGAAAGAAGTTTTTTCTAAAAAAAAAAAAAATATCTTCTCATCCACTTGTAAGATCAAAGTTTGACGCGCAAAGCCTTGTATAAAAGTATTATCTATCTTCTGACGACTTGACATTTCTTTAATAAGACCCAGGTTACCGATAATGATTTATTTTGTTTTTCTTTGGAATACCCAAATACGATTTTACTTTATCAATGGTCCGCCCGTTCGTAAGACGAATAGCTAACACTGGTTAAAAATGAAGACGAACAACAACTCAAATTTTATGAATTATCTCCGTGACGGTATTATACCTTAATGAGATTACAAGTACGTGTATTGCAATCAATGCAAATATTTGTCGAGCCACGTAGTTTCGCAACAGTACCTTCCTTTTACTCAACCCGTTAATGATAAAAAAGGAAGAGAAAAAAGAAAAAACAAAAAAAAGAAAGAAAAAGGACAATGACTTACCCGTAGGTAATCGAACTTTCAAGCATGGTCCCCGTAGAAGACGTGCCAGCATCGTTTTCGTCCACGTCATCCCTCATCTTTCAAAACGTTTCTGTAAAATCAACAAAATTGCCGTTCAATTCTTTCTCTTACAACTACTATTTTCGAGATACCGATATCCCTCGGAAGTAAAGAAGTAAAGAAGAAGAAAAAGAATATTCACTATTTAAATAAACAGCAGGGAAGAAGGAAGAAATTTCTGTGCCACGTGCTTCTTTTACGTTCGAGTTTTGGTAGAAGAGTGAATCAAGAGCTCGTTTCTTTCAACCTAGATACTTAAGAAGATTGAAAAATAATTGTCGGCTGGTGTTTGTTTATAAATATTCACCCTCTCTCTTCCTCTCTCTTATTTTCTCTGACTAGGATAATCTGGTCTTTGTTGATAGATACGTGTATATCTATGTATGCGTGTAGGAAAATGAAGCTGATATGTCTGAATACACATACGATAATGTCGAATACACACGTGCGGGCATGCATGTACATACGTTGAATTATAAATTTAATGATACAAAAATAGAAATCGCTAACAATGTTCTTTGCTCGTTAAAACAACAAATCGTTAAGCGAGCATTTTACGAAATCGTTGAAACCTATAATATTTACATTCTTTCCACATTATCTTTACAGTTATTTACTATTTTTTTTACAATTACAAGTCGCGGGATCAAGAAATTTTCATAGAATGTCCGTCGAGAAATAATGTTATCTCGATTATATTCAACGAACGAATTCTGGATAAATGTGAAAAATTAATATGTTTAAACAATGAAAAAGAGTTGTAAACAATGATTGTTATGGCTTTATGAGTAAAAAAAAAAAAAAAAAAAAAAAACAGAAAAAACAAAAAAAAAGTAAAAACGACGATTCGTAGGATGCTTAATAGAATTATTTTGCGCAGCTTGAATTGTTGGGCTCTGCAACCGGAGATCGCTTCGCAACAATCGCTCAACAAATTGCCATCCGAAACTCCGACGAGATTTACTCACCTACGCAAACGTGCAAACACGCTTTTCTTGCATAGAATCGCGAAAAATATCGTCTATTCACCGATTTTCGTAATAAGAAAATGATCCGTTCCCGTTGCGAGGATTTATTTTTACCGGTGGTAAAGGAGGTGGGGAGGTGGGAAGGAAAAATTCGCTTGACCAAAAACAACGAACGATCCTAGAACAATGGAGTTTCTTGGACCTTTTAAAGGATTATAACCCATTTACACCGAAATACACATGCAAGTACACACGGACGAATGAACGAACGACGTACGAATGAAAACAAATACATGTATCTATAGAGGTATATCTGGATATAAAAAGTGGCGTATCAGGTAGATACCATGACGATATAGACAGGGTCATCGACATCGTTTTATTATCAGTCGGGTTCCGCCGCATACGCGTTATATGTTACAAAGTCGATAAGATGTGCGATGCACTCTTTTCCAAGAGCAAGCTATGTGCTACCAATCCAACTGGCCGTTGGTCTATCAAATTGCTACTTAGATTACGACGCGATCCATCTTGATTCCACTACCTGTTTTTTTTCTCTCAAATAAAAATCTCACATTTCCAAAACATAAAAAAGACGTAATTGCTAGTGATAGAACTCGCTCCAATTCTTCGAAAGAGAGAAAAGAGGAAGATAGATAGGAAGAGAGAGAGAGAGAGAGAGAGAGAGAGAGCAAGGAGAGAAAGAGAGTAAATCAATTTAAATAATTCGTGCGCGTACGTAGGCATTATAATAAAATTTCTATTCGTGCGTATTCATCAAGAAAACTATCGTTAGAGAGCTCGATGTCTAACGGGACAAAGAATGAGAAAGTTTGAAAGAAGATACAAAAGGGCAGTTTTCAAATTGAAAAGACGTATCAAAAGGCTACGTTTCTTTTTCTTTCTTCTTTCCCTCCTCCAACCCTTCTCTTATTCTGTTATTTTTTCGTTTTTTTTTTTTTTTTTTTTTTGTAAACGATGGAAATAATACGGAATTCGGATACGCCGCTGGGCCTATACATGCATAAGGAAGAAAGAAATAGAAAAAGGAACGTTCTCTATCCTGCCGCAAGGCTGAAAAATATACAGCTTCGAGACAGTCCGTGTATCGAACGCGACTGGAAGAAACAAAGAACCCCGAGGAGACGACGCACGGTGTATGCTTCTTCGTTTCCCGTTCATCGAGCACAAGCTCTGCTCGTACTGTCTCTGTCTCGTAGGGTCGTCTAGACTTTAGAGACACGCTTTGTTCAACGGGTTCCACTAATTCTCTCTCTCTCTCTCTCTCTCTCTCTCTCTCTCTCTCTCTCTCTGTATCTCTATCTATCTATCTATCTCTCTAACTTTTCCTCCTTCGTTACCTGACAGGAGTTAAGGATTATAAACTCGAGTGTAAAACTGGAGCCGATTTAAACAAAGTCTATACTAATTTTTGCCTAGTTATCAATCTTACGAATGTTCTTTTAATCCTTTTAGTAACTTAGAGTCGATATTATCGACTTTACAGGTTTTCCTAAAAGTACCTCGAACTAATATATCGACTTTGTGGGTTGTCCGAAAAGTATTCTGAGCTGATATATCGACTTTTCATTCTTAATATAATTTGAAGACATGTAATGACATTTTATTTCATTTACGGAGAATAATTTGTTTTTTTTCTTGTATACCTCAAAAATCGCATGTTTCTCAAAGTATTTTTATATTATGGTACTCAAAATACTTATAAGATATTATAAGGGTTGAATATTTGTACACATGCGTAAACACACATGCGCGCACACATATTAATACTTTGAACTAGTTTTTTTTTCAATGTTGTTGCGTTTTCAGCGTATTTGGCGTATAAAGCAAAAAGATTATTATTTGTTCTTTGTGTTAATATAACGATACTGTACTAGTAAATAAAAATAATTGACAAAAAATATGTCATATAGCAATTGATTGTTTTTGTCATGTCAAATATGACACAAATTTTTAAGCAAATATGTATTGTCACCGTCAGCGCGACATATGAGTCAAAGTAATAAAAGTAAGTTTTTATACAACAATTTATGAAAAGCAATTGCCATACAACATATTTCATTTCGTTTTTTTTATATCACAACAGGATAACTGACTTTCAATTCACAATACGTCAAAATACACGACTGCTTGATTTATAAATAATGATTGGTATAACACGAAGTAATTAAGATTTAATCTTGTTTATTAATATGCCAATTATATCATAAATGATGCATAGTATCAATCTTTTTCTAGATATGACTATGATTACAAATGACCTCTACTATATAAATATACAAACAATATTATAGGCATGCAATTAAAAAAAAACTACGTTGATCATCAAAAGATCACCAGCAAGACAACACAACATTTACATGTTCTTTGTAGCTGAGTCAAAATCGTGCAAATTGCTCTTATTAAACTTTTTTATAATTTCAACCAGTTGCGAAATATTTGCTCGGACAACTATAAAAGGACATTCTCTCTCTCTCTCTCTCTCTATATATATATATATATATATATATATATATATATATATATATATATATAAGCAAATCTTTTGTCTATAAATACTTACAATAAATATGATTTTAACATTAAATATAATTTACTCTTTATCATCAACTATTTTCGTCTGACGTTGGAAGAATAACTCGTAGAAATCGAAAAAGTTGTGAGAATCCACGCGCGACCACCCGTCATCTGCGTTAAGCATCGAGTATCGAATGACCTCTCATCCTTTTACTCTCGCGTGTACGTACACGCGCCTGAATACTTCTTGCCAATTTACAAAAAAAGAGAAAGAAAGAAAGAACCGTCCAAACGAGAGTCCGATTTATTTGTCTCAAATGATTACGAAAAGAAATCATTCATTTGCATAAAACCGTACAGTATTAGTATTTCCTAAAGAACAGAACATTTTCATTTCATTTCATTTACAATTACTCCACTTGTTTAACTAGTTAATAATAACCAGAGTAAAAAAGAAAGAAAAAAGGGGAAAAAAGAAAGGAAAAAAAGGGATGGAAGAAGATATAGATATACGTTTACCACGCAAGATAGTATGAAAATACTGGAAGATTAGTCTGCTGGCGAGGCAGGACGTAGGTACACGTGGCTTTTTCGTGAAACAGTATACCAAAGGCGATATAGCTCTACTTCATCTCGACGAATGAAAGAATCTCTTTGACCTCGATGAGCGACCATTAGATTAATCGTCCTTTATACGAGTTCCGACCAACAAATCTTGGAGAGTTCGATGCCACCCATGGATCATAAGAGATTCTTTTCTTATCGGAAGCGAATTATCTTTGCTTATTTGTGTTTTATCGAAACGTTTTTGACATTTAAAATATTAGAAAAAAAATTCACGCATAAGAGGCACAACCGTAAGACTTAAATATTGCTATGCATTAAAGCTCGTAATTCGCATATTCATAATATCTATTACAACAAACGATACCTCGGCTCAAAGCAATGACGAACGGAAGTAAAAAAAAAAAAAAGAAAGAAAGAAAAAACGTAACATTTGGTTTGCATCTACATGAGTCACGATTTAATTGAAGTTCTACAAAGTCAGACGTACGACTACGATTATTACTTTACTCGCACGCATAAACATCATATGATAAATATTAGCATAAATGCCAATCAAAAATAATATCCTCTTAAAATTTATATATTTTCGCCTTTCAAATAAATCACTCGAATCCTATCTCTTTCCTAATTAAGTCTTGTTTTTATGGATAAATGACAATAAAAAAGAAACAAATAAAAAAAGAATCTGCAAAGTCAATCGTTGTTTACATATTTATGAAATATGCATGCGTTAATTTTCCACGATATTATTCCACACGATTCGATACGCTAAGCGAAAGAATAAAATTTTTTCAACGTTCGATTGCAATTGTATTATTAGTAACAATGCATTGCCAATATCTTTCTATGTACAACCGCAAATGGCAAAAATATGATAATAAATAGCGAAGATATATTCGTTCGCACGATGATATGGTGAAAAAACATCATATGCAATCGCTCGTCGAATATTACTCAAGGATTAAGCATCGCTGTTTTTTCATTTCTGATAAAATTATGTTTGTGCAATTTACAAATTTAATTCGTGATCATATAGCTCGGATGTTAACAGCTGTTACAAAGACGTTACGAAAACAATGAAAAGATAATATAAAAAAAAGAAAAAGAGAGAGAGAGAGAGAGAGAGAGAGAGAGAGAGAGAGAGAGGAAAAAAATCCCTAGAAAAAGAAATGTTGAAAATGTTGAAATTACCATTCGAACGTAATATCGCTCGTTAACTGCGTAGTTAACTCTTCCTCGATAAATGAACACTTTTTTCTGGCATTCTCGATAAGATAAGAATGATTCCCTTATAAAATCAGCAGATCGAAATCTTTTCTTTACGGTCCGACAAATCGCATCCCTCTATGCAAAGTTAATAGAGCTCAAGCGGAGACTAATCTCGCGAGGATCGCGAGTTAACCCCTTCTCCGAAAGTTCTCCCCGACTGATTCGCTCCACCTGTCGCAGGTGCGCATTTGCAAACCCAAGAAAAAGGAGGAGAGGAATTTTAAAAAAGTAAATAAATAAGAAAAATAAAAAACAAATAAAACTTTGGACTTGGCCGTGCTTTCGGAGGTTTTAACTTTGCTTCTCGCAACTTAATTCGGATGTGTCGTATTTCTTAAATAATCTCCCGTCAAATCTCCTCTTCGGATAAACGTAATCTTTCTGAGATATTGCGAATAACTCCAATTGTAAGCGCATAAGTCGGGTTAATTATTCATAATGAATTTTTGTTCGTGATACTTTTAAGTCGGTAAAAACGGGAACTACCATACCAATCACGGTGTCACAAATTTTTAGACGAATGAACGAATGAGCGAGCGAGCAAAGACTTTATAAATTATTATGGAAAAAAGAAAATTGACGAAGAGGTCTATTAATATTCGTTTTCAATTGTGAACGCTGGAAATAACGGAGAGGTTTATCTGTTTATCGAAATAAACAGGTTAAAGAGAAGCAAAAGAATGAACACGCAAGGTCCGCGTTCGACCTTTGATCGCGTTTCAAAGTCTCGAAATTCAATGACGATTAGTATATTTATTATCCAGACGAGAACAACTCGTGCTTACTTTTTTCTTTTTTATTTATTTTTTTCGGTATCTATGTTAAATGTGATGTCTGATCACCTTTTTAACGCAACGATTATGTCTTTTTTCTCCACGTCGAAGAAAATAACGATATTAGAAAGCGCAATGCAATTTATATAGCTTTTTAAGGTCACTACTATAAGATCATACGTAATTTTCTACCGATATCTAAGGTTATTGAAAAATGAAAAAAAATTAAAAGAAAAAACAAAGCAAAAAAAAAAGAGAGAAGATACGGATCACTGCTCCATGCAATATTGTAGAGAGTCACGAATCTAATCTTACGGAGAACTTCGATCGGTTGTATTATTTAATCCTTAGTAGAGATAACAGTGAATATAGTTTCTCGAGTACAAGGTTAACGTGTTTTAATATTTTTAAAAAGCATCGATCATACGTTATGAGACATTTTATATTTGCGTTATAATCAAGAGAGAGAGAGAGAGAGAGAGAGAGAGAGAGAGAGAGAGAGCGCATCTTTTACAAATTCATCCGTTATCGATAGTAATTATAAAATAATACACGCTGCAATGAGTATGTGCTATTGAATCGAGAAAAACGTATTCCAGAAATAAACAATGTCCATCTTACTCCGATAAAAGAGAGATATTTTTAAAGCTTTGGAAAAGGTAACTAGAGGGAGAAAGAGTGAGATAGACCGATATAGACAGAGAGAGAGAGAGAGAGAGAGAGAGAGAGAGAGAGAGAGATGACTCCAAATATGTCTCACATAGTGACCTCTATTGACGAGAGAAAGAACGGGGTCTATTTTATCGACGATACCGAGAATCCTGGGTTAATGACCTCGACGTTAAGGAGCGCCTGACCTATATATCGCCGACCGAACTCGGAGAGAACGTTCTCACGTTTGTACGTCCCTTCTTCTTTCTCCTTGGTATTTTCGTATGTGTATGGTGTATACGAAACACCATCCTTCCCGTTGACTCTCTGACTCTTCTAACTAACTCCTTCGACCACAGATGCACGTTCTTTTTCTCTCTCTTTTTATTTTTCATCATCTTTATCTTTTTCTTTTTATTGTTCTGTTAGTGTCCGTCACACGACCTTCTCGAAATATTTCAACGCGATGCTGACGAATACAAAGTCTATCATCATATGTAGATCGTTCCGTTCACAATGTAGTAGACATTTTTCTTTTTTCTTTTTTCTTTTTTCTTTGTATGAAAGAAAAATACGACCCGATTATGTCTTATAAGTGACAAATTATGATCGATTGATTGTAAAAGGCAATGATTTGACAAGATTTACTTAGGAACTTGTTATTTTGAATTCAACTAATGACTACTGAGAACACAAGTGTTCTCTCTCTCTCTCTCTCTCTCTCTCGTTCTCTTTTTGAAGACACCATTCACGTTTACCATATGCAAGGCATAAAGAAACGAATCCATGACCTTCTCACGATATTCGTATTTTCTAATAATTATTGATTGTCACTCCCTTTCCTGTGTAAATTTATGACTTTACCTTCCCCTATCTTAATTATTACCGCAATGTATATGTTTCTAGTGTTTTTGGGTGCATGCGTGCGTGCGCGCGCGTGTATGTATGTGTGTGGTATACACACCGAGTTAGTTGGCCAGGATTTGGGTCAATAGTTTGCCAATGACTTGCTTTTCGGCAATTTAAATCCCCCGCGCATCTCTTCCAAATGCCAGCAGACGTAACAATAGTGAGTGTCCAAGTATTACGTTCGGAAAAAAAACACGAAAGACGTCAATGAACTCCGCAAACACTATACTTCACCTTGAGACAATAACAACGAGGGGAGGAAAGTGGCACGAGGGCAATAACGTTGGGAGTCAATGCCCCGCATTATGACAACAGGGAACACACCCGAAACTAGTGGCCACGAGATCGACGATGTATGTAGACTTAAACGACACGACGACGACAACGACGACGACGTAAAATAACCTAATGATCATCGATCGTCCAATAAGACACGACATTTCTTCTTTAGTAAGACGCAAAATAAGAGGAGGAAAAGAATATGTATGAATACAAATATAAAGATAATCATGATAATGTACTTGTAAATACTCACCAGCTTAACACGACCACTAGAAAATATAATGTTTTTCCAACGCAATTCACCGAGTTCGAAAATTCCGCTCTTGTTGTTTTCGGCCGTGAACGGCGGCTACTTTCGTCACGATACACTACACATATCAACGCATGACGTCAGCATCGACACTGCCGCCATGTTTCCTCTCATCCATTCTCTTACTCCCGACGAATTTGACCGATTATTACCGAATATGACCGATATCAGCCGAATGTCATCGACCAATTTCGGGAATCGTTCAAGATAATAACGCTATCTGGTAATCGACTGTATCAACTAAAAATATATCATTTCCCGCTTTTAACACCGGCGGGAAACAGCTTTTGTCAAATCTGAATTACCACGCGATTCAAGGTATTAGCTAAGGCTGCTAATATCGAATCAATGTTAATGTATTAAAAATAATGGTCTTTGATTAAATGCACGCAATATCGCTTTGCTAAAGTAAAAAATACATATTTCTTATTTAGAAACAATATATGAAAAGTTCTGCGTTGATCGCATTTTAATGTCACCTTATCGAATGTTTTCTAGCAGTTAATCGAATATATTTATTTCTCACTTACAATCATTTCTTCTTTTTCCCTCTCCTTTTAAAAACATACATACATACATACGTAACTTTGACAATTTTCATTATAACCTGCTTAAAAAATTCTACCGAATTTCATATTCTTTAGCATTAAATTACATATTTTGTTCTCTCTATTAAAATCTTCTTTACGAATGATACATTTTGCGATATTGTAAAATGTTTAAAAAATATATTATTGTTAGATAATAAAATATCCTTGAGTGATTAAGTATAAATAAAACGCAATTCAATAAAATTATTTTTATCTGAGCTACTTGCGAAGATTGTGTAAGCTATTAGGATTCGCATGATTTGCTAGTACACGAGTAGAGTGCATTAAACTACTCTTATTTGTTAACGTCATGCGCTTAAAATTTATATCCGAGAATTGAGTTTATATACATTGAATCATTTTCGTCGGAAATCCAAACTTCGCGAATATTCGTAGATCATTAATAGAAATGTTAAGTTCTGATTAAAGTTCCTCTGTCCTATTTAATTTTCAATATATCTAAAGTCTTTAGTTGTAATCGTTACTAGACAAAATTTAAAGTAAATTTGTATAGTAACGATTTAATAATATTCAAAGAGAAACACGATACTATTGTGTCTCATATTTCCCCCATTTAAGACATTTTATTTATATTGATGTTACCACATAAGAAACGTATCTATTCTTATTTCTATTCTAATTATTTCTTATCGAATGCCAAACCAAATAAACGATGACGTTTTCATAGAAAAATCTTTTTTTCGAAAATAGTTTGAAAAATTGACGAAACAAAGAGAAATTATTTGGTAACAGATGATAGGAGATAAAATGGATATTATCGGAATGTCATCGTAAGATGAATTTAATTTGATCAAAATGACGCGTTAACGATCGAGTTATGATAGAATGATAATAAATTTTTGTTATTTCTTTCGTCAATTTGGAATATAGTCGTTCCGAAGGAGTTATTCGCGATGTTTCTAGATACGCGTCTGTATGGTTCGTTTTCCGGTCACTATGTTTATCGATTCAACGACGATTAAAACTCGTCGATTTTCTTTAAGAGAAGAAGGAACAATAAATAGGTCCAAAGTTAACGATAATTCGTAGGATGATTTTTACAATCACTTTCAACGCGATCCATCCCCACGATAATTAAAGTAAACTCATTTGATAGACTCAAATTTGGTAGAACGTTCGCGAATTCGTCGATACTTCCGCCGTGTGTCTTCTAGAATCTTCATCACTCGATAAAAGCGACGCGATCCCCCCTTTCTTAGGATTTTCTGAACGGACGGCGCGCGAACTGGTCATCTTGTACCAGACGTACAAAAATAAAAGAGAGGGAGAATTTTATTTTTTGATCGATCGCTCTCCAATACAAAAAGAAACCTTTTACGTTTGTACGGTTAAGTGAACAATATATTTTTGATATTTTCTGTGATTTAATAAAATTTGACATAGAGCAAGATGCCGGCCGACGTTGCAATGGTGGATGCCGGTGAAGTTGAAACGTTTGTTTTCCAAGCTGAAATTGCTCAGTTGATGAGCTTGATCATCAACACTTTTTATTCGAATAAAGAGATCTTTATCCGAGAATTGATTTCCAACGCATCCGACGTGAGTATCTTTTTTCCTTTTTTTTCTTGCTTGCTTTCTTTCTCCCTTTTTTTTTCCTTCCTTTCTTCCTTTACCTTCTGACTACATGCTTGACCTATAACATACAACGGAAGTATACTAAAGAATTCTATGAATAAACCATTGTTTATTCTTTCCTCTTGTACACAAAAAAATACTATTTGTTGTTAATAATCGTTTAACTGTTCGTTTTTGTGTTATAGGCTTTAGATAAAATTCGCTATGAATCTCTTACGGAACCATCAAAACTTGACACATGCAAAGAATTATTTATCAAGATCGTTCCTAACAAGAATGACCGTACGCTTACTATTCTAGACTCGTAAGTATTTCCTCTTTAACTCTCAGAGAATGTGATATGTATAATTTTTAAACTTATGTCTCGAACATATTATTCATTTGGTTTTGTTTCTTTTTTCCATTTTCCTTTTTTTCCTTTTTTCCCTTTTTTCTTTTTTTCCGTTTTCCGTTTTCCTTTTACAGTGGCTGTGGTATGACTAAAGCTGATCTTGTCAATAACTTAGGTACCATAGCAAAGTCTGGTACCAAAGCTTTTATGGAAGCTTTGCAAGCCGGAGCTGATATTTCTATGATCGGTCAATTTGGTGTTGGCTTTTATTCTGCATACTTAGTTGCAGATAAAGTTACAGTAATCTCAAAACACAATGATGACGAACAATATTTATGGGAATCTTCTGCTGGTGGCTCCTTCATAGTTCGCCCTGATAATGGAGAACCTATTGGACGAGGTAGTAAAGTGATCTTGCATATTAAAGAAGATCAGACCGAATATTTAGAAGAAGTAAAGATTAGAGAGATTGTTAAGAAACACTCGCAATTTATTGGTTATCCAATAAAATTAGTAGTTGAAAAAGAAAGAGATAAGGAATTAAGTGATGACGAAGAAGAAGAATCATCAAAAGAAACTGAAAATGAAGATGATAAGCCAAAAATTAAAGATGTTGGAGAAGACGAAGAAGATAAACCCAAAGATGAAAAGAAAAAAAAGAAAAAGACTATCAAGGAAAAATATACAGAGGATGAAGAACTTAATAAGACAAAACCAATATGGACAAGAAACCCAGATGATATAACCCAAGAAGAATATGGTGAATTTTATAAGAGTTTGACAAATGATTGGGAAGATCATTTGGCTGTAAAACATTTCTCCGTTGAAGGTCAACTTGAATTCAGAGCCTTACTATTCATACCACGAAGAGCACCATTTGATCTTTTTGAAAACAAAAAGAGAAAGAACAATATTAAATTGTATGTAAGGAGAGTCTTCATTATGGACAATTGCGAAGACCTAATTCCAGAATACCTCAACTTCATCAAAGGTGTCGTAGACAGCGAGGATCTTCCATTAAATATCTCACGTGAAATGTTACAGCAAAATAAGATACTTAAAGTTATCAGGAAGAATCTTGTAAAGAAATGTTTGGAGCTTTTTGAAGAATTATCCGAGGATAAGGAAAATTATAAGAAATGTTATGAACAGTTCAGCAAAAATTTGAAATTAGGTATTCATGAGGATAGTCAAAACAGGAAGAAACTTTCGGAATTACTTCGATACAACACATCTGCTTCTGGCGATGAAATGTGTTCACTTAAAGATTATGTTGGCCGTATGAAGGAAAGTCAAAAACATATTTATTACATCACAGGAGAGAGCAAGGAACAAGTAGCCAATAGTTCCTTTGTTGAACGCGTTAAGAAACGTGGTTTTGAAGTAGTGTACATGACTGAGCCCATTGATGAATATGTTGTACAACAACTGAAAGAATTTGATGGAAAGCAATTGGTCTCTGTCACTAAGGAAGGTTTGGAACTTCCAGAGGATGAAGAAGAAAAGAAGAAGAGAGAAGAAGACAAAGCTAAATTTGAAAATCTTTGTAAAGTCATGAAGGATATCCTTGACAAGAAAGTAGAAAAAGTAGTTGTCTCTAACAGACTCGTTGATTCGCCATGCTGCATTGTTACATCTCAATATGGCTGGACCGCAAACATGGAAAGAATAATGAAAGCACAAGCTCTTCGTGACACATCTACTATGGGATACATGGCTGCAAAGAAACATTTAGAAATCAACCCTGATCATCCTATAATGGAAAATTTAAGACAAAAAGCAGAGGCTGATAAACATGATAAATCAGTTAAAGACTTGGTAATGCTTCTATTTGAAACTGCCCTTCTTTCATCAGGCTTTGCTCTTGAAGATCCTCAAGTACACGCATCGAGGATATATAGAATGATTAAATTGGGTCTTGGCTTCGATGAGAATGACACACCGAATGTAGAGGAAGAAAAGATGGACACAGAAGTTCCTGCCCTTGAAGGAGATGCAGAAGAAGCTTCAAGGATGGAAGAAGTGGATTAATATCCTATATCTGATATATTAACGTAATACCCAAAGACTCTATAGAATGTAGAAAAAGACTGTTGCCGACTATTTGTACCGATAATATTTCGTTTTCTTTTATTCTTTTTCTATTTTTTGCTTCGTCAAGTCTTATATGAGACAGAGTGAGGTGTCATGTTTTTTCTGATTTTTTTTTTTTTTAATGTGTGTTGAGCTAATTAGTATACTTGCTTGGAAAATATGAACTGAGAGTGTGTAAGTGTACATATATTAGTTATGCTGCGCGTTTTTCTAGAGACAATTTGTATTTGAGCCTGCCACTTATTTCTGTCTAAAAATTTGTTAAAAAAAGAAGTATTTTTTATATATAAGCGAGGCAATTTTGATCTGTTCTTTTTATTTTTCTGCTCTTCCATTATTCTTTATCATTTTTCACTTCCGTCATTCCGTGATAAGACCATATAGATTAAATATTTAAGATGTTGTAAGCATAAAAATTTCATCTGAAATAAAGTCTTTAAATTTAAAAACTGTTACAAATTACATTTAAAAAAATTTTTTTACAACTTTTCCTTGTTTAAATCCTCTTAATTAATTTCCTGTAATTGTGAAATACGTATTATATGACGTTAATATGTTGTATTAATGTGTTAATAATTCTATTCTCCCTAATACGCTAATTTTATAATTGGGATACATTTTAATAATTATAGAGGGCAGTGACAAATTTTTTCTTGGGACAACACGTTTTCGAATAATTGATAATTCGAGAAAATTTAAGAAAAAATAAAAGAATGATAAGAATGTATAAATGAGTTTTTCTCAATTAAATGTAAAGAAATATGTTAAATAAAAAAACATAGATCCGTGATTGGTAAATAAAGAAACGTTTCATTTGATTTCAAATAACAAAAATAAATGGTCGATCCGCTAGAGTGCGACACCGCTGTTTATTGAAGTGTCGCGTGTTGCCACATCACCACCAAATCAAACGAGTTCGTGCGATGTTTTCTGTGTAGGTCGCGCTACTACCGACTAATCCACGATACGTGGAAAGCAGCGTGAGTTTTTCTGCTTTTATACAACATGTCAAATTATCGTTGAATTTCTCTTAATTATTTGACGCTAGAAATTGTATTTATTACGATCTTAGTGCATTTTAATTTGCAATAGCATCGGAACTGGCTGTACGTTTGACTAGACATTTTCTTTTCATTTTTTGAGAATCAGCGTTCTGCATATGCACGGCACGATGAGCACACCAGTTCAGGGACAAGTTAAACCAAGAAATGGTGTGGTTAAGCAGGTAAGCGTTAGATACCTTATGACTCTTTTATTCTATCGGAAAGATCTATTCGAAAGAGAGAAATCTCTATCGATTAATTCGTTCTAATATCAACGCATGCGTTTGCCTTTACATGTTCCTTCATTTTCTTAAAGAGTACTTTTGCTAAAAGAAGGAAAAACGTGCACAACATATGGTTGTTGTATCATCGTTCATTCATTTCTTTAAATGCCTTTACTTTTCACTTCATTGTTCTAAATCATATGTCAATATTTAATTATTTTGTATTGTAAAACGTGGCATGGCAATATTTCATAACTTTTAAGTCTCAGCCACAAATGATCTCAATGAGTGGAACTTCGTCTATTAAATCTTGTATGAAAAATATTTTTCTTTTATGCAAAAAAGGATAATATGTTAACTTATATGATATTTTTTATATTTAACACAATATATAGATGACTGTTATTTTATACATAAAAGTATATATTTTTTTATAGGTAACGTCCGGAGATACGATTGTTATTCGTGGACAGCCGATAGGAGGGCCCCCGCCAGAGGTTACTATTACTTTGTGTAACATAACAGCTCCAAAATTAGAACGATGGAAAGCAAATGACAGGTAAGGATAATTACTAAATTTTCAGATTAGATAACATGCTGTTTTATAACTGATTAAATTACAGCATCGAAGAAAGTAAAGACGAACCATATGCCTGGGAAGCTAGAGAGTTTTTACGTAAGAAGCTTATTGGTCAAGATGTAACTTTTACTACTGAAAAAGCAGTTAATACTAATAAAACATATGGAACTGTTTGGCTTGGAAGAGGTGTGTATATATATTATATATTTTTAATTAGTTAGATATAGACAATACTTAACAATCTCTTTTTGGCAGATAAAAATGGTGAAAATGTTATCGAGTCTTTAGTTTCCGAAGGTTTGGTTATTGTTAAAAAAGATACTCGCAATCCTACAGCCGAACAAACTAGATTGATCGAATTAGAGAGTGCTGCAAAAGCAGCTAGCAAAGGCAAATGGTCTGATACACCAGCTTCTGCACACGTACGTGATGTTAAATGGAACATCGATGATCCTAGAAAATTGGTAGAAAAATATAGCAAGAAACCTGTTAAGGCTGTTATTGAATTTGTCTTTAATGGATCAACTGTAAAAGCATTTTTATTACCTGAATTTTACAATATTGTATTGATGATATCTGGTATTCGTTGCCCTGGCTGGCCAAGTGGACGACGCGAAACTAATTTAGGTGATCCATATGCGGATGAAGCAAGGTACTTTGTAGAGTCGCGCCTTCTTCACAGAGATGTTGAGATAATACTCGAATCTGTAAATAACAACAATTTTGTTGGAAGTGTTATTCACCCAAAAGGTTAGTACTATTTATGATAATATGGTAGTTGCAATGCTAACACACGGTGTCACATGCAACTTCATTTATTTAATAGGAAATATTGCGGAAATCCTACTGAGTGAAGGTTTTGCCAAATGTCAAGATTGGTCAATTAATAACAGTAGATCTGGCGCAGAAAAGCTCTATCTTGCAGAAAAAGCTGCCAAAGAGGCACGATTACGTCTATGGAAGGATTATAAGCCGTCTGGGCCACAAATCGAATTTACTGGTACTATTGTTGAAATTGTAAATGCAGATGCGTTTATTATCAGAACACAAAATGGGGAAAACAAAAAAGTATTTTTAAGTAGCATTCGACCACCATCTAGAGAAAAAAAATTTGGTGAAGACACTAACAATGCTGTCAGGTCAAAAGATTTCCGACCTCTTTATGATATACCATGGATGTTAGAAGCACGTGAATTTCTTAGAGAAAAATTTATCAGAAAAAACGTTAAAGTTGTGGTCGATTATACACAACCAGCAAGGGATAATTTTCCAGAAAAATTATGTTGTACAGTCATGTGTGGTAAAACGTGAGTTTGAAAGGAGAATTTATTTATATATTATATTTGAATATAAGACATTTATTTATGACATATACATTTTTTTCTCAGAAATATCGCAGAAGCATTAGTTTCAAGGGGTCTCGCCAAAGTAATAAAACACAAGCAAAGCGACGATCAACGTTCTTCTCATTACAATTTACTTCAAGTTGCCGAAAGTAAAGCAGAAAAATCACAACATGGCTTGCATGCAAAAAAAGATATTCCAGTTCATAGATTAGTAGATCTTTCCAACGATCCTCCTAAAGCTAAAGCATTTTTAACATCATTGAAGAGAGCACAAGGAATTAAAGCTGTGGTTGAATTTGTTACAAGTGGTTCGCGTTTGAAGTTGTTTTTACCAAAAGAAGATCAACTTATAACATTTGTATTAGCTGGTATTAGAGCACCTCGATGTCAGAGGTCTTTACCTGGAGGAGGTATTATTAAAGCAGATGAATATGGAGAGAAAGCTCTAGCTTTCACCAAGGAACATTGTTTCCAAAGAGATGTAGAAATTAAAATTGAAAGTACGGAAACTAAAGGAAGCGGATTTATAGGATGTTTAACAGTCAATGATATTAATATGTCCGTCGCTTTGGTAGAAGAAGGTTTAGCAGAAGTTGTGACGTTCCCTGATCTAGGTGAATTTACTAAAATGCTTAAAGCTGCAGAAGAAAGAGCAAAATTGAAAAAGCTTAATGTTGGTATTTCTTCATTTATTTCTTAATATTTGAAATTATCTATATATTTTTAATAAATTATTGATTCTTTGTAGATTTGGAAGAATCGTGTCGAAGTGCAAGTTGAAAATGAAAAGAATGAAGATGAAAAAGAAGTTGCAGAAAGAAAAATTGACTATCAAGAAATAGTTATTACAGAAGTTACAGAAGATCTTCATTTCTATGCTCAAAATGTCGAGCAGGGCAGTTTGTTGGAAAACCTACTTTTACAATTACGACAAGAATTGGCAGCTAATCCTCCACTTCCTGGTGCTTACAAGCCTACAAGAGGTGACTTGGCAGTTGCCAAATTTACAGGCGACGATCAATGGTATCGTGTAAAAACAGAGAAAGTATCAGGACCAAATGTTAGTGTATTTTATATTGACTATGGTAACAGAGAAACTATTAACGTAACGCGAGTCGCTGATTTACCTGCTCGGTTTGCGACTGACAAGCCTTATGCATACGAATACACACTTGCATGTGTTGCTTTGCCAAACGATGTAAGTAATTTTTTCTCATTTAAATAATAATAATAACCAACAAAAACATTTGGATTATTTCAATGACAATAATATTAATTTGAATGAATTTACAGAATGACGATAAAAAGTCAGCTGTGGAAGCATTTAAAGAAGACGTAATGGATAAAATATTACTATTGAATGTTGAATACAAAGTAAACAATAATCTTCATTCTGTAACTCTTGCCGATGCATCTACAAACGAAGACATTGCCAAAGGGCTCATTGCGGATGGATTGTTACTGGTTCAAAAACATAAAGATAAGAGACTTGGAAAAATGGTGAGTTTACCTAATGTTAAGGTGGTATGAAATGTATAAATTAAAAAATAATTTTTTTTTGTGTTAAACTTTTGATAGATCGAGGAATATATAAAAGCGGAAGAAGATGCCAAGCATAATCGTCGCAATATTTGGGTATATGGCGATATAAGAGCAGACGAAGACAAAGAATTTGGAGCGTAATCGAGTTACTGAAAACATTGAAAAATATTTCTAATCAAGCAAAAGTGATATAAAAAAGACATTTTTGAAAAACAATAATAAATGCATAATGATATATATATTGACTAGATTGATGGAAAAGAATGAATGTCGATATGAGAGTTACATATTGCATTCGTGATAATGCAATTATATTTCAGTATGTAAAAGCCCGAAATGTACATAACAATTTAATTAATGTCCATAATTATTAACATGTTACAAAGGACAAAGTACAGATGCAGAAAATAAACGGATCAGACTGCCTCTACTGACATAATATATGTATTCTCATCGACACATACATTCATTGTTCTTTGGTGCCACAATGTAAATGTTTTTTCAATTTGATCATGAATGAATTTTGATAAAATATTATTTAATGGTTCACCAACCTATCCAACCTGTGTGCAATTAATATTTGTTAACATACCTTTATATGAACGAAAAATAATGTTGATCTTTAGATGTATGTTACATTTAAAAGTTGGTTACAAAGGTAGAATTCATCAGATATTAGATAACATCTGTTTATCTAACAGATCGCATTTGAACTTTTAAAGATAAATACGTATTCCAGACGTGTTATGTTAATGAGACTGTAAAGAATCAAATAAGAACTTATTTGAATTATGACTTATTTTAAACAAATAATAGGAATATGTAATTCTAAATGTTTTCTTAACACAGCTACGTGACTTTTTTTCATTCCTTTACTGCATATTGAAAAAGTCATGCGTTCTCTTTTTTTAATATCACTGATTCATATTATCGAAAAGCACGATGTTGCATTTTTTTTTAAGCATAATAGACCATGTATTATCCAATATGATCTCAACCTCTAGCATGCTCAGTTTATCTTACATTTTTTTCTAAGTTGAAGATAAGTCAAATCGATCATGGTTAATGTTGAATCATAGATTAAAAATGTGCAAACATTATCTTAACAAATATTTAATAAATATAACTATAAAAATTGCAAAGAATTTATAAAATGCGAAATTTATACTAAATTTTCTATACATATTAAATTTTATAAGAATCAAAAGCTTAATAAGTACGGAAAAATGGCGAATGTTTATAAGGAAAAAAAAATGTATAAGGGTTAAATCCTCGATTAATTTTTTTCAACCACTAAGATGGAAATGTTATAATAAAATCATGTTGTATATGATTAATTATATAATACATGCTTCTCATTGTATGATTTATGTCTTATAATTATGAAATTATGGTATTATTCTGCAAAGAAACATTTAACTATTGTCTTATATTGGCACTCAAGCAATCTTATTCAGTGCTATACACAACATCCAATGGATGGGAAGACATAGTTTCCATTTATTTATAAATTACTTCGTTTTGTCTATTTCACAACGAATAAATATTTCAATTTTAATGTCATAAATTTTTATTTACATTAAAGATGTAACATTTTATTCCAAATTATGGCCAACATAAAGAAAAAAAGTCTTTGGAGGTACTAATAGTTCTAGAAGACTACATTCCAATATATTTTTACACATTTGAGGATTGTTTTAAAAATTCTTAGAATTATAAATTACTTATATTATAGAATTGTTTGCTCTCTGGTCCTGACAAAAAATATTCTAAGCAAATTTGTAAATGAAGCAACAATGAAATGAAAACTGCATAAAATGTATAGAGAAACATTAATATTTCTATTTTATTAAAATGATCACAGTTAATCTTAATATAAAAATGATAAGTATAATGTTGGATCATACAAGATTAAATTGTATGTTTTAAAATCTTATCATCCCAGGAACATGACAACAGTTCATTGTTGTACCATGTGAGTCCTCGTACAAAATCTGTATGTCGATTATCTTTATAAATAACAGTACAATCTTTATTTGTATCAAGAACTTTAATTACAATATCATCACAGCAACAAGCTATCTGTCTTGACCTGAGAAAAAGATAGATACATGTCAATTCTTTAAATTATGAAATAAAACATCCTAATTGATTTAATGTCCAATATTAATTATCAACCTTTAAAATGTGATAAGTACGATAATTATCAATGATATATGTATGCAAATATGTGTTTAGATATTATTTGAAGATTAATGTGAAAATTATGTTAAATTTCATTGTATTACCTTTCTGGATTTGGATTAAATAAAACCTTATGTATTGATCTAGAAAATACTAATGACTCAAATAATACATCATCCGTGTTTCTAATATCTATTAATGTAACGCTTCCATCATTTGCACCTATCGCTACAATGTTATTAGAGACAGGATTACAGGATACTGAAGTCAAACCACAGCCATCTTTTTCTAAAATACCTTATAAAGTATAAAAAATGATTTGTAATGATAAAAATGTCAAAATATGAGGTTTGGCATAACTCTATATTTTCCAAAGGAAGAAAACCTACATTGTGCAGGTTTTGATTTTCTTGTATCCCATATCAATGCACAGTTATCTAATGATGAAGATATAAATACAGAATTACTTCCTTGTTGTACATCTATTCCAGTTACAACATCTATATGACTAGAATGGAATGAATCTATAGATATTAGATTAGATATATCCCATACTTTTATACTACAACAAATGAAAATTATTATTTCTATATTTCTCTTAAGAGGCTTAAGATCTTAAATGACAAGAAACTTACCAACAATCCATTCCACCAGTCACTAAATGTGTATTATCAGAAAATACTGACACTGTTGTAAGAGTATCGTCATGTTGACAAGCATATCCTAATGATTGTAATTCTTGTTGATTCAAATCTGGCATTTCAACTAGGCCCAGAATTTGTAGCAGACCGCTATCTTCGCCGATTACAAATTTGTCTTTCTCTAGATATGCTCCGGTAGATATACCACTTATAGTTTTAGCCATTAGAAAAGCCTTGCATCTACTAAAGTCTGAAATATCATTATAATACCACACAGTACCAGCCCAAAAACGATCTGTCATATTGCTAGCACCAAGAATAGCGCTATTTTCTGTAAATCAATCAGACGTATAAACATTAATTGAGATATTGTACATTGGGTAAATATTAATTATGCTTAAATTCATATATAAATGTAATATTGAATATTACCATTATATACTAATATAAATTGTAAATGTTTGTCAGAAAACGGTGGACGATCGGCCGGTGTTAAATTTCTATAGATTTCGGCATTTAGATTTGGAGCACTTGTAGAATCCATAATTTTAAGTCACTTATTATAATAATTAATTATTATTATATAAATTATCAAAATTCTAATGGCAATGTTCAAACCACGTGTTTGTTCAAATTACCCGGAGAAAAGTCGTAAACTCTGTTTAAACCTATATTCACGTAATATCAAGTTGGTAGAAACTGAATAGTTCTTGAATTTGTAAATGGGATTTATAGTTCAACGCCTTTACCATTGTAATCTTTGTGAGAAATCAGCAAATTAATGAATAGAGACGATCAAAGCGATAATATTATTGGTCGAACACAATCTTTACGGACAAATCAGATATCTTCTTAGAATGCATTGCGCCGTATTTACAATGCCAATTCACATGTTAAATAAGTCAAATTTCTTCTTCTTCAAAAAAAAATAAAATAAAATAAATATTTAATATATAAATGGATTAATAAACGCGCGAAATTCAAAGTACAGTTAATTACCATAAAATGAAAGTGCGTACTATATGTTAAAATGATATCGATATTATTAAGAAAAGAAAAAAAAAGGTGTATAGACATTATATATATATATATATATTAGATGCGAAGTATTTAGGAAAAAGAGCAATTGGCATAAAAATTAGAGTTTATAACAATTGCGAAACGCAATGAACGTTCTCGGTTTGAAAAAATCCGTTGGAGGATGATTCGGAATTGTCTCGAAATTGAACGTTACATATTCTAGTAAACGCAGGACGACTTTTTGTCGAATTGTCGTGGCTCTTGTTTTGCTTTCGCTTGCCTCTCCCCCACTCCTCTAGGTCTTATTTTCTCACCGTCAAAATTTTCGTGTGCTGTAAAAGTAGAGAATATGATTACCGCGGTAACATCGTTGTGACGTAACGCGCCCAAGTACGCCTGATAATTTCCGTCGTGACGCATGCGTATTCGCTTGCGAGAAGAGAGAAAATTGGAATTAGTTGAACGGAATCCCGGAAAGCGAGTACGAGGTACGCGGTGGTGCCGTTTTAACAATATCACTGCGAGCACACGGAAAGTAAAAATCCATTGTATCACTGTTAATAAAATAGAAGAAACGAAAGCTCTTTACACCGAGGTGACGCGATTCAACGTCCATTGGATTGTCAATCGACATTGAAAAAACATAGGATGGCGAAGCCTGCGCAAGTTTTAATTATCGAGCCGGAAGGCGAGCTACGATTCAGGGGTACGAAAGATCAACGATCTTCGTAATATATCCTTCGACCGACAACGCCTTTCTTTATTTTTTTTTTGTTCTATCCATCCCTTCTCCTTTTTATCCGGTTATCTCTTTGAGATATTTAGTTGTACATGCGTGCGATTTTGCTTGTACATCTCACGATCACACAACATAAAGTGGCCGATTCATTCGAACGAATCCGAGTGCACACGGTGCATTGTATTGTCAAGATGACGTAAGGAGATAGATAGATAGAGAGAGAGAGAGAGAGAGAGAGAGAGAGAGAGAGAGACAACGGTTCTTCTCGAATGTTTTCTTACTGTTTAACGATTCTTGCCAAGTTTAGAAATTTCAATTTGAGAAAATCCGACAAAAAGTGCCTAATCGTACTTAACCCTATTCGTTATACGTCATTCGCTGTCAAAACCAAGACGATCATTTTATTGTGTGCTCTTAACTTTTTACCCTCCCCCCTTCTATTCTACCTTTCTTCCCCCTCTCTTCCTCCCTCTCTTATTTTGTCTCTCTTCTTCCATCTTCTCATCCACCATGTATATGAACTCTACTATCCTCGTTTGTATATATGTTTCTCCCCCATCTTTTTCTTTACCGTTTACCTTCGGTCTCAAGTATGTTTTTGATATAGATTTGCATTTTCGCATTTAAAAACATACGTTTAATTATACATGCAAAGAGTCAGATGATCTTTTGCACTTTTGCGACGATGCCGTTAATGAGTTGTATGTTTTTACGTTTCAAGTAACATCTACGAACATATCTGAATCGTTGAATCCATTGATCAAATAAAAAATTTTGAGCTCATTGAACTTGCTTACTTTGGTAAAAGCGTTCTGCTTGTCATTGCTTTTGTTATTATTGTATTGTCAGTTACAACATGTAGCTATGCCATTTCTAATATTTTTATCAAAATAATGATCTTTGATCTGTGTTACTTCAGTAGAGTTATGTTATGTTTTTCATAATGAAAATGTAAAATGGTAATATAGTTCTAGTTTATTTTTGGTTTATTTATTTGGTCCATCATATTTATATATTTATTAATTATATATTATTTTGTAATGTATCTATATGTATTATGTATCCATATTCTTTGAAAGAAGCAGATTCATTTATAGTAATAATTCTTTTTAGGTCCATTTACTGAAGCTCCAGTCACATCTTATATAAAACTAATAAATCCTACCGCTGACAAAGTATATTTTAAAATAAAGACGACTGTACCAAAAAAATATTGCGTACGTCCTAACTCTGGAGCTTTAAAGCCAATGGAAGTCGCCGAAATAGCAGGTTAATTTTTAAATCTATCTAAATGTTGGTTAATAAAAAGTTTGTCAAAGTTTATAAAATAGAATATTTTGCATTTTAGTGTGCTTACAACCTTGTGATTTTGATCCAGCCGATAAAAATAAACACAAATTTATGGTTCAGAGTTTAATAGCTCCGGATAATGATTCAGATGATTATTTAAGTAACGATGTGGTATGTATCATCATCACAAATATCTTTAATTATGATGCATCTATATTATTATGTACATCAATTTTTCAGTGGAAAGATACAAAGCCTGAGCAATTAATGGATTCTAAGTTAAAATGCGTATTCGAGAATCCAGTAACAACTACTGCTGCAACTAAAACAACTACAACTACTACAACAACCAGGTCGGATACTAATACAAATAATGAGAAAAATAAAGGTACTGGAGATTCTGTGAAATCTTCTCCAAAGGTAAATTGCAATGAACGAGTTATTTTTTTTGAATGTTGCAACTATGAAAAGAAAAAATGATTTATATTATAAACGTTCTTACATCTTTAGGTATTGGAAGAAACAGAAGAGAAATTGTTAAAAGCTGCACAAGAGGTTACTCAGCTTAGAGTAGAGGAAAGTGCTCTTAGGCAGGAGAACCTTCAACTCAGGGTAAATGATAGGAAATGTTTTACATATTTAATGATAATTCGATAAATTGTTTATGCATTTTTTGTTTAGCATAATTATTACTAGGTATTAGTTTTGATAGATTAGTATCGACATTTAATTTTTCTTCTTTATCAACAGAGAGATTTAATGAAATACCGAAATGCAGCATTGGAGGAAGCTAGAGGTTTGCCCGCGCAGAGCAGTAATCAGTTTTCTCCGACGTCAACCAGTTTTCTCATTGCTGTTGCAATGGTCATAGTAGGCTATTTGTTGGGAAAACTAATCTGAGCAGTCTTTATTCTTCAAATATACCTCGGCACATCCCTTCTTCCCCTACATTCTTAGTCTGCCCCCTGCCATTTTCAGACTGCAATGATCAATTTCAGTCGTACCATTACTTGGTTGTTCATAATAAATTGTATTAACACGAACAGTAGTGGTCTGCATTAATAGGGCTATTTGTTATGGGAATGTGCTTTGTCTGGTAAAGCAGCATTTGAAACTTTAAATCCTTTTTTAAGAAACGTTTGTTATGTTTCAAGCAAGATATTTTGCAAACGGCAACTCAACTTTGGTTTGGTATTAAAGTCACATTAGTTAATTGTTAAGCATCTAAGAAATGTTACCGATTTAAGTACAAAACTTAAATAAATATCGAGTAGCATGTCTTGGATAAATGTTTAGGAATTTATATATTCGATTATAACACACTTCCCACACATATACTTCTTACAAAAGGATTTTCGCTTTAAAACTCTTGCCTGCGTCCTGTGTCTTTGCTACCATGCCACCACTAAGCCGAATAATTACGTATACAAAATATTAATTTAAAGAAATTTAAACAAGTTTTTTCAAATAATCCAAAAATCTACTATTTATTAAATCAAACCCTGCTGGACCGCGCTTTTAGATCTCATTACATTTTACGCGTATATTCGAACATATTTCCAGTGATAGTTTTCTTTTTGCATTAAAGTAATTGAAAAATATGTAATGATACCGTTTAATAAGATCAAGCGTCATTGTAAACATTATGTGTTCTATGAAGAATAACTCGGGTATGCTAACACTGTGATAGGTAATAACGCCTTATGATTCAATTGTATTTCGCGCCGTTCAACGTCCAATATGTCATCTTGGTCATTCTACATTTTCTATGTAGTTCGATTTGCTCAAAGATATTTATTTGGAAGATACACCAGAGAGGGAAGGGGGGCTGACTGAATAGTAGTGGTTCGTCATTGTCCATACGGTAGTGATGACTGCATTAACCAGCAGTCGCATATAATTTAAGAAATTAATGCATTGAATTTATGACGCTTCAGTGTAATTTTTATTTCTTTATGTTTGTCTTATAAAAATTAAAAATAAAGATATCTCGGATGTCATACTACAGAATATTTGTACTTTGTACCTCTCTGTCATTAAATTTTTTTGAAGTCTAAAGTGGAGCATGGCTACATGGACACGGTATCGCTCGGTTTTTTTTTCCAACAAACAAAGAAATAAGAAAAAAAAGAAAGGAAAGAAAAAACAAAATACATATACGACTGGAAGAAATACACTTTTAACGCGTTGGCATGCTACAAATTATAATAAACAAAGTATGTCTTCTTTGCACTTAACTCGGTATACACGAAACTTAAACGTTTATATATTTATGTTAAGAGATATAGAAAACAACAATGTGGCGAACTAACTATTTGTAATTTAACTAATTTTCAATTGGTTTTAGTTTTTTTCTTTTCCCACTATTTCTTTATGTTATTTCATTGCCTGTCAATCATAATTACTTTTCTCTAATGTATGTATATACATACGTACGTGTACGTCACAATGCAAGCGTGTTCGTTTTTATTATTTATAGTATTATTTATTACAAGTATGTTGAGATCTAATATGGTCATAACCTGAAGAAATTGACTTTTCGAAGAACGCCAAAAATACGAACATGTCAGACGATTTACGAGATCTTTACCAATTATTTACGACATAAGAAGGATCGTAGGTCAATATATAGTTGTATCTTTAAGAAGAAGCGGAGGAGAGACTTGACATACACATACATACACTATTATATATCGGCTTTCCAGTGTTACTTAACGAGAAGAAAGAAAAAAAGTCGGCAAAAATAATCCGTGCCACGTTTTTCTGTACATATGGTACTTACTCGTGTCTATAATGCACGTGTGTTCTTCTGCACGATTGCGTATTAATATAAAGCCGTTTAAGATTCTATAATAATAAATAAGTAATAGTAATGATATAAAACCGTTAAGATCTCTGTAACGAATTTTCTGTCGAAGATCTCAAAACGAGTTGAAAACTTAGATTAAATAATTAACTTATATAAAAATGAAGAGAGAGAAAGAGAAGAAAAAATCCAATGGATTAAAATATTCATATTTTGTTGGAGAAATCTCGAACGAAATCAAAACAAAACGACATGCGCGCCTTTTCATTTGGCCGAGAATTCGTTTCGTTACGGTATCGCTGGAGTTTCGTTAATATCATTATAAAAAAATCTCTTTTCATTGATATATTTACTTAATGATATCTTTTGCGTCAAAATTGTACGTCTGCTAGGAAAAATATTAAACAAAAACGAATCCGACGGACGTTGTGTATCGTGTCATTTTATCATCGATTTAAATATAAACATTAATTTTAATAAACTTTATCAGGAGAAAATTACCGATTTTTGTAATTAATTTGTAAGCCTAACGTAAAGAAAGATCGGATAAGCGCGATAAGTTTTCGAAAAAGAGAAGAAAAAAGAAAAGAGAATGGCCCTAGCCCGAAGTAGAGTAGGTCAGACCGTAATCAGACCACCCTCGTACATACACGCATACATATATATAACACGTAACGACTTTGTACGTGGTAGAGAAGTGGGTGAAAGGAGAGAAGGTGCCACCGGGTGGTCATCGTCGAAAGGGTGCAGAAATCTACATACTGCAATGGAGAAATTATTTCGAGTGACGCGCAATCGCTTCCTGATCTTTATTTTCGACTTTCTACCTTTGCGAGCACCTACGTCGCCCGAGAAAAAAGGAAAAAAAAGTTGCATCAACCCTCCACGCCTGCAATGTCCCTGAATATGTTCTCGTCGATATGCAAAACCATTCCTTCGCATGCATTATACACCTACCATAAACGTGCTACCTGAATCGTGTTTAACTCAGCCTCGTATTGAATTAATAAATAATATAAAAAGTGCAAGAGCTACTTTCTTTAAAATCGTTAATGGAGAGTAGATGAAAGATGTTCCAACTCGTACCAGTTTTCATTACTTTGTATTTCTTCGTTCCATTATATATATTTCAATTCCTATTTCAATTTTTTAGAGTTCGATCCTTTGAATCATTCCTTTGCTAAATTATCAAATCCATTATCATTGACTACCTGAATATGAGATATAAATAATAAAGATAAAGAGAAGAAAAAATAAGGGGAGAGAGAGGGAGCGAGAGAGAGAAAGAAACAAGTTTGGTTTATTTTTGGCTGACGATTCATGATTGTCCCACCCTAGTCTCCTACTCCTTCACCGTCACATGAAACACTGCTAAAAAAGTTAACGAATGACGTCTGCCCATACTAGCGGGACGTACGAGGGCGAACTGAAGTGCGGCTTCTGACTTCCTCGGCTACGACGTGCAGATAAATCAGAATCGGAGGAAAGAGAAAGAGAGAAAAAAAAGCTGTAAAAGAAGGGAGGTAGATGATGCGAGGGGACGGGTGTGCAGCGCAGAACAGAGCCTGATCAGGGTGGCGGCGGCAGTAGCAGTCGGCTATTGATTTCAAGGGTTTCCTTAGTCCCCCGCCTTGCCGCTGAGTGCCGGACGGTTCCAGGTCGCCCCGAACTATTCCCGGGGCCCGACACTAAAATCGTTCTTTTCCTTTACCCTCACGGCCTTTTTCTTTCTCTTCTTCTTTCGATCCCTGAAAATGTGTTACATTATTTTAAAGGTAACCATTAAACATAAAATATTTTTCTAAAAACGACTATAGTTGATACCTGCACAGAAATATGTACAAGACGTGACTATCAAATGTATGACCACTTTCCTATCTTCCATTTAAGATCTTCATCATCGGATGGTTTTTACAGAACCCTCGTTGAGAGGGTTAAGCTGTAAAAAAAAGGAAAAACAAAATTATGTAAAAAAGATCGTGCCTTAAGGTTCGCGGTAGGGTTTGAGAATGAGCGTGGTGGGGAGAGAAGGGAAGGAGAGGGGAAAGGTCGGTTAGCGTCGAAGCAGGAGGTGGTCCTAGATACGGCACTGCGCGAGTTGGCCCGAGCACAGACGGATCCGCGGGGTGAGCCGTCGCTCGCCATACGTCGAACTGGGTGGCCCGCGTTGGGGCGTCTCCTTCTATCAAGGATCGGTGTCGTGCAGTCGAACGGGGGACGACCACCGCCTTTTTCTCGACTCCTTGTCCCCGAAAGGCTCTTCTTTCTCTTCTTTCCTCGACATTGTTTCCCGGGGATTCGCGAGGGAACCGGTGGTTCGTGCGTTTGGCTAGCCGTTTGCTTTGGATCGTGCTCGGAACGAGGACGAGAAGAGGAGAGAACGATGACGACAAGGACGACGATGACGTTAGCATTTAATCGACGATGTTATTCATGGTAGCGCGACCTTGGTGTGTCGCGGCTAGTGCAGGTGTCGGCATTGTCGTCGAGAGTGAACGCGATCGGACGAGCAAGGAGATGGTGTCCTCGGTTCGTGAGGATAACAGTGACTTGATAGGAAGAGTCATCGCTATCAGCAGTGCCACATACGAGAACGAAAACAACAACAACAACGTCGTCGTCGTCGTCGCCGACAGCCTCCTCTTCGTCGTCGTCGTCGTCGTCGTCGTCGGCGCCGCCGTCGCTACCGCCGCCGTTGCCGTTACCGCTGCCGTCACCGCCTCCGCCGCCACCACCACCACCGACAACGCTGCCGACGCTGTATCTGCTCTCCTCACTCCCGCCACTGCCAATACTGCCGTTTACACAAAGAAGACTTCTACGACGACGACGACGATACCGTGAAAGAAAAGATATATTTCCGTTGTCGTGCGTTAACGTGACTTTTTGCGACTCTATATCTATCCTTTTATCTCTCTCTCTCTCTCTCTCTCTCTCCTCTCTCTCTCTCTCTCTCTCTCTTTTTCTTTAGCGGACTTATTATGGCTGGGATCACCCATTACTTTGCGACCTGTGACTCGAACTACTTATAACATGACGGTAAGTCTAATTGTATGTCTCTCTCTCTTTCTCTCTCTTCCTCTTTGAATTTTGTTTCTTCTTCACGGAGAAGATCACGAACGACATCTTTAACGTTCCTTCGTAATATCTCAAGAAGAGGCTAGGACGAGTCTCGAAGCTCGTTTTCGTCCAACCTTCGTCGATCGATACTGGGGGACGTCGTCGTAGCTTGCAACGCCCGTTTGCTCGCTCGAGATCGCTTCGGGAAGGACCGCGCGACTTCTACATATTTCTCTATTCTTTTTACTTATTGTCTCGATTAACCTTACATCTCGATCTTTATATTTTCAAGGCAATGTAATTCTAAGCGGTTACACACGCCAACGAAATGAGTAACTTGTATTTTCTTTCTTTACTTCTTCTACTTCTTCCTTTACGTTTTTTCTTCCAAGGCCGTCCTCGTCGACCGTGGTAGTCGATTCTTTCATAATTTTCATACGATCCTAGCGCGTATCAAACTTATGGGGGTATCTTTCTCTCCCTCTTTTGCTCTTGACGTATATCCTCTCTTCTCTCTCCCTCTCCCTCTCTCTCTCTCTCTCTCTCTCTCTCTCTCTCTCTCTCTCTTTTGCTTTCCATCTGTATATGCGCGCGCATTGTGTCACAGAGGAGGGAAGGAGAAAGAATGAGAAACAGGAGGAGCTAGTTTACTCGCGCGAAATTTTGGAAACACTAGGCGGGAATAGCAGCACCAGGGACGAGTCCAGAGCGGGAGAGAGAGAGAGAGAGAGAATGTGAGACCGAAGGCGGGCTAACGAAACGCGAGGAGGCGCCGCGCCGTCTAGGTGGAGTCAATCGTGCCAGGAAACGTTGCGTCTACCGACGCTGTGCTCGCGTGTGAAACGCAAAGACGATCAAGCTATTCTACAGATCCCTTCCTTAGGCCCATATTTCGATATTGAATTGAACATGTAGATACACATATATTCTATGTATGAATCTTTTAATGTTCTCCGAAGAGAATTTCAGAGGCCAATGATTGGATGTGGAACGATCGTTCTTCCTTCTGATCAACATTTCATTTCTTAGATTTGCTCTTCAGAATCTATGTACTTAAGTATGTACTTTTGATTTTCTTTTCTTCACAAATATATTAAAAGATATCGGATCGTGAACTATTATTGGAATTAATGACTTCTTAGATCAATAGATACAGTTTGAAGTTGCAAAAAGATTTTTACGCTCATTCTGATTTTCTTCGATAAGTCATGCAAAATCAATGTCCGTTTACGGTTTTGATTTTTCTCATCGGTAACATTATTATATTGAAAGAATAAGAGACTGAGAGAAATAAACGGGACCGATTAAATGAAATGTAATAGATGAGACGTATAAGTAAACGAGTGATATATTGATCAGACAAATGTCTGATAAACAAAACTTATTCTAGGAATATAAATTAATAACTCTCTTAAGACTTTTCTTCTTTATTTTGTAATCCAATAAAGATATATGAGAAAGGTTGAGAAGTTAATCGAGGCTCTGAATAATCTTTTCGCAGAACGCTTAATTCAATATCCGAACATCTGCTTAAAATTATTATGTTTATAGTTAAAGCGGTTGGGATTGCTATTATCTCGTGTGGTCTTATGGATTAAATTAGTCCCCATAATCGAGATCACCTACACTCGAAATAGTTATTATTATGAAAATCTAGTTCGCGTCTGAATTCGTGAAGTCGAATACGAATCATTTAAGAAAATTATTAATATACGAAGAAAAAATAAAGAAATTAAAGAAATGTACCGATTAACATTTTCAATTCTGGCCTAAGGCAGAGCATTTTTCGAGATATGTAAAGTAAAGGAAATAATATATCATAGCGCAAGAGAATGAAACGTTTGTAACGATTCGTCGTAGGCAGTATGTAGTTTTTAATAAATCTTCGTGGCTGACAGCAGCCAAAAAGTTCGCAGTAAATTCGAGAAGTTTGCCTTAGGATCTGCGGTGGAGAGGCGAGGGGGGAAGAGGGGAAAGTCTTAGCCGACGGGCGCGTATGCTCGTGACCTACTTACTTTCATATTTACTTGATCGATCATATATGTTATGTGTGTGTGTGTATCTACATACATACATACATACATATATACATACATACATACATATATATATATATATATATATATATATTATGTACATATATATACATACTTGAACTTTTCTCCTTCTCCGATTGAAGATCAAACGTTGAATAGATCGAACTTACAAAAATGTTTCAAGATCGTTAACTTACAATACGTACTTGACCCATGATATGTCACGCTGGTTAAAAGTCTGAAAATAGGCTACCGTCATGCAATCCGTTAATTATCGCGTATCTCTGCCTCCTGTGGTATACCTCAGGGATGTTCCACTCACGATGCATCGACGCAACCAATATGTCGACATTCACGTGCTAGACTATCGTCAACTTACTATAGAGGGATTTATAGAAGTGGATTTACTATTACAGTCTTTGAGGCTCATGTAAATCCCGTCAACGATATTATATGTCTCGGATAGTGAAGCATATTCTATGGAAAGAAAGAGAGGGAAAGAGAGAGAGAGAGAGAGAGAGAGAGAGAATCCATTGGCATTATTCTAGTTCTAAATGTTACTCCTTGAAGATCATTTTTATCGAGTTAACGTATATTTCCAATAACGATGAAACAGGAGCCCGATTTGATTCCGAGAAAAGAAAAGAAAAACAAGATAGAAAAACAAGAGTAAGAGACTGTGTTGTTGATTGAAAGTTATGCGTTGCTGAAATTATGAAACGTTTCGTTAAGATATTGGTTACGTTGAAGCTAGTTAAAGAGTTGAAATTCGCATGACTCGACGTTTCGAGAAATCCAAAGAAAAAGAAAAAAATATCGCGAGTCATTTGGATATAAAACGGTGTCAATTTAAATTTACGCACTATGTTCGATTATCATGCGATATAATACACATATATGCTCGTTTGTGTTCCATTTTGATTTCATTTCTTTTTATTTAAATTCAAATTTTTATTTAACTCTGTTACACAAAAGCAGAAACAACATTAATTGCGATGGTTGCAAGGATAATTTCTTGAAATGACATAGATAATGTTAATAGAGTAACGTAACGTCCTCGCTTTGTCAGGCCAACGAATTAAGTTTTCCCCACGATAGAAGAGCCTTACACGGCATTGCTCTTCGGAGAATGAAGATATCGATCGACGTGAGAGTTGATGGGGAGACAATTTAACTCGTTCTCGAGTTATCGAGTCAAGTTTTTCTTTAAACATTTAAAGAATTCCTCTTAGCGATAATGCAAGACAATGAATGCTCAACACCTGCTGCTGGTTATATTCAACGGTGAATACATACGTACATATATATAGGTATATACCGATCAACGAAATTATCTATTAGAAATCTTGACAGCCTCAACGCGAGTTAGAGCGATCGTTTTGCTGGTAAGAAACGAGCAACGCTCAACAAAACGTACTAACGATTCCAAGATGGAGATAGGTATATCTATATTCCGAATATAAGGAAACTGAACGAGAGCCTCGAACGTAAATTCAAATGACAAGAGAAAGAGTAGAGCATAAATAATAGTGGTAGGGAGAGATTCGACGAATCTCGTAGAGACCTCAATGGTTATGCACTTGTTAGTCGAGTGAGAACCATCGCCGGATGACCTCGCTTATCTAAACTCGCGCTCAAAACTTACTTCTTCCATTCTTACCTCTTTGTGTTATTTTTACTTTTTATCTTTTCTTTTCCTTTTATTTTTTCCCCCTCCAAGCTCCACCCAGAGATTCAACGTTCACGAGGACGGGTTTACTAGTCTCCTCGTAACGATCCGTGTGCGCGGTCCGTATGTGAAAATCTAATAATACGCGTGCGTGTCCCATATAGATTCCGTATTATTGACGTGTACGTACGTACATACGTGTTTGCGTTTAACGAGTCAACTGTGTATACAGGAAAAAGGTACGAAAATTCACCATATTGAATCGTGGATTTACTTTCGATCGGCCTTGAACGCTGAGTATGATCGTCCAATGTTCGTTACCTATCAAAAACATATATTGTCTGTAATAATGTGATCTCATCGGTGAAAAAATATCGAAATAGCAAGAGCGAGTTAACGTAAATAGGTGAAGAAAAGAGATATACTTAGATGCTCGTAAAAAAGTCGGCAAATTATCAACTCGGAGAAACGAGTGAAAGCCAAGAGCCAACTATGTAATTTGTTATAGCTTATATTTTCGTCTAAAAGTCGTTAAAAGAAATCCATTAAAGAAAGATGAGAAATAATGCGTTGATCGTATCGATCGAAATGCACTCTTCCATTATGGCATGAATTTATTGATCTTGTGATAATCCCCACTTTCCTTATCTTTTATCGGCAACGATCAAATATTCTTCGTATTTGTCTCGTTATTTATTTCTCTACTCCAAATTATTGAGAAATCTTTACATTTTCCTAATGAGATGATAAAGTTACTATACGTTTAAATGAAGAAACGAGAATCCTCCGTTGCGATAAACATGTATACGTAATTGTTGAAGACAAAATTTAAGACAAATAAAGTTAATTTGTTTATATTTAAGTTACGCGCACGGAGTTTCTGTAAACGTTAAAATATTCTCTAATTTAGGATTACATCTAATCATAGTTAATAATGGAATAATCTAATAGCCCAAAGTTCAACAAGGTAATAAGTAAGGCGATGTAATATTATCACGATATCATATTTTCTTTTATTAAGTGTGACGTACTTGAAACGTTTACCATTTGTTCCGTGTGCGTAAAAAAATATAATAGTTATTGTAAATACGATAACAATAAGTTAAATGAAACATACGTACAAAAAAAAAAAGAAAAAAAATACGAACAAACGATAATATCTATATTTGTCTTCTTGTTTCAGGTAAAATAATTCATTTATCGAAACGAAGCCGAAATCCATCGAATTGAAAAGTGGGCTTTGGTAGAAGATCGTTAAGTACTTCAACGGAGACAAAAAAATCGTCCTCTTCTTCTTTAATTTCGTTTAACATCGAGCGTCGTGCAAAACCACCCATACGCCTCCTCGCGCATCTTGTTTTCCTGTTACAATTTCAAGAAAATAAAATACGCTCTTTTGTTCTTTTCGCGAGAACGGGAGCCAAAACGATAAGGACAAAAACGAAAAGTGAAATCGTGGCGTACGTCGTTCGGAGATATACATTGAAGAGAGAAACGTTGGCGTCTCGTCTAATTGCCTGGCACGATGGCTTGCAAAGTTACTAAGGTGAGTCCATTATTTTTTTATTCTGTAAAAAAAGAAGAAACGCGTGTGTGTGTGTGGTGTGTGCAATTAGATTTATTTACTGATAATACCCGATGAAGAACTACATTAAAGCCGACGATCTCATATCTGAATTATTCGCGTTATTATTGAATGGTCTCCCAATAAGAAAAATGACGATAATTGCATCGCAGTGTACATTTTCAGTGGAGGGGAAGTGCGATCTCGTCGATGGAACAGTAAATTATTGCGCGATACGATATCTTGATAACGATTTCGTAATTGCCCTCTTCATATCTGATTATTCTTTTTTTTTTTCTTTTTTACAAATCTTAAGTGGTCTTGACGTTGCATTGTTTATGAAAAACGTAAACCAATATTAACTATTTTGAAGAATCTTGCGTCATTTTCATTTCTATCAGAATAAAAAGGAATTTAAAAAATATAGAAGAATTTTTTTCTAGATTTCTAGAAAAAAAAAAACTATCGACATAGGCGATAACGGATATATAAGTGGAGATAAAAAAAATATAATTAAGAAAGATAAACATATTATGATTCGATCAATCGTATCAGTTTAAATCGTCTCCGATCCTTATCTGCAACGAGTTACATAAAAAATTATACCGCAGAAATTACTATACGTATCGAGAAACGATAGTTATGCCTGAAAACATGAGTAATCATTTATTTACACGATCTATTACGTCGATATTTTCTTCAATTTATTCCAAGTATTACGTCTAGCTTAAAGAAAATTTGAGTATACGCTTTCGTTGGGTGAATTTAGTCATTTAATTCTTACTTTAATTTTAATTAGATCATTATACGTTGTGCCAAGCGTATGTAATATTTTTTTAACTCAAAACAACAACAATTTTCTTACCGTTTCTATTAAAAGAGTGTCCTGCAACATCATAAGTAACTACTATGACGCTCTATCGCCAATCATGCGCGTAAAATCTTTATGTATTTAATTACTCCGGTATGATCTTCCAGTAACTGTTAGCCATTTCCAATTTTACGTATCACACTAATACAATCGCACTGATACTAATACGAACACGTGATATCTGTTGTCTCTTATTTTGAAGCATACACGTTTGTTGCTCGTCTAAGAGTTCAACTCCTGGTTCATAGCATTCAAAACTATTAGACACGCTATTAACAGAGAGAGCGTTGCATGCAAGACATGCCTACTGACAGGTTACAAGACTTTATGAAATGTCGTAAGTTTGCGTGAATTGATAATTAATTGTTCTCTTTTTCCTCCTTTCCTTGCTTCTTTTCTTTCTTCCTTCCTTCCTCCTTTCCTGTCTTTCTACTACCGTAAAAAGTTATTTTAATGAATTATTACACAACTGTCGTTGATTGATCCAGGAAAAAAGTTCTTAAGGTAATATTATATAATGTAATTCAATGCTTTTCGATGGACAGAGGCAGATGGTTTCACGATTCGATAGTAAGTTTAACGTTAGCAATGCACAAGTTGCATAAACTGCGTGATCAAAGTTCCTTGAATTGTGCAACAGAGATATAATCGATTAATGAAACCGCGATGGTCCTTAAAAGTTCCATTGTGGAAAACATTGAAAACAAAAGTTGAAAATTCTTTCGATATACGTAATATACGTTCGATCAAATTTGACACGATATAGGACAAAAGATAAAGTCTGTCAGTTATTTAAAATCTACGTTGGATCGTCGAATCTATTAAAACTAATCCAAGAAATTAGCGATGGTCCTTAAAAAGTACCATCGCGGAATAAAAGGAAAAGATTGCAAAGATTATCTTGTAAAATTCTCTCAGAAGATCTATGTGTCTCTCTCTCTCTCTCTCTCTGTCTACCCCCTGAAGCAGCCCGAACGATGGCCGATCCACGCGGCTTCAAACCAATAAATCAGCTGTGGCAGAGCGTAGCAGTATCAACGGATCCGGATTCGGAATACTTATACGAGGAGATCTCGGGCCTTTCGGGGTCCCAGGATACCGAAGCAAGGCCGGCGGGTGCTGCCGTCGTTGGAGAGGAGGAAGAGGAAAAGGAGGAAGAAGAAGAGGGAGGAGAGGGAGAAGAAGAGGAGGAGAAGGAAGAGGAAGAAGAGGAGGAGGAAGAAAGAGGAGGAGGACGACAAGAAGAAATCAGTAGCAGCAGAAGTAACAGAAGTTGGTGGAGATATCACGATACTGAGTGTATCGGCACCACCACCATCGCGACTAGCAAGAAAACAGGCGACTCGAGGTCGCGAAACAAATCGGCCGACAGGCCATCATCGAGCGAGAGGAAAAATATCGGTAGCAGGGTGGAGGAGGAGCAGTATGCCGCGCGCAGGAGTTACGTGGAGTCCGGTACAGGAGCCGTACTGCCACCTCCTGCGACCGCTCTCAAGCTGACCAGGGGGCGAACAAACAGCAGCACCGTTGCTCGGTATCTGCACTCGGCCAGTACCAATACCGGCCAACATTATCACCATCATCATCACGGCTTACACAGCAAACATCCGGTCGGAAGTGCAACTAGGCCGAACGTCAGGCATCATCATCAACATCGCTCAAGCCGCGGATTCTTCAGTAATGAGACGCAGGAAGAGATACAGGAGGATGATGAAGCTACTCTACGGGAGTTGCTTGTAAGGTACGTGCTCGACGTACGCCACTTTTTTCCTTCTGTCTGTCTCTCTCTCTCTCTCTCTCTCTCTCTCTCTCTCTCTCTCTCTCTACTTACCTATCTATCTCTCTACGTACCTACCCACCCACCCACCCACCTACCTACCTACCTACCTACCATCTATCTATCTATCTATCTATCTATCTATCTATCTACCTTTATCCCACCCAACCCCCTTTTGTTTCTTCTTCCTTCTCTTCCACAGTGGACCACATACGACATTATGACTCCATGATATATAGTATATCAGAGTGCTGTTTTATTCTAACCAGTCCGATTGATTTCTTACGGCAACAGTGTTGGTACAAAACGTTCCGAGAAGAAAGGCAATATATTTGATCTTTAGGACTATATTCTGAAGAATACATCTAATCAAAGAGGTTACTTGGCGTCGCCACCAATGTTCTTGAGAATTATCTGGATTCTTCCTTCAGAGATATGTCTCATAAGAGATACGTCAAAGGAGAAGAATTTCTTTGGTGATATTTCACCTAGAATGAAAAAAGATCAAACAACGGGATTTGTTTGAAAATCGAACTTTGAAACACGTTGGAATTCCTTCCTTTTCCTCATTCTTTTTTCATTACTCATGTATCTAACGCGTTGACTTACTCATTAAGAATGACACGGTTGATCGACTTGACATTAAATGGTTGTAACTCTTTAACGCGTTACAAGTGGGAAAAACCAATGAAAAAACAAATAACGACGATTTTATTTCATTTTGAAACTATTATAATATCGCGCTATCTTCTACAATGATCACTTTCTTATATTGCAAGATATGTATGAATAATTAAAAATTAGATGCAATTCGTTACAAATTTGTAAAATTCTGTCGACGATGATTTGGACTAATCCAATTTTATAGTTCTGAATATATTTACTACATAGTACATATAGCGCTTTTGCTTTTCAAGGTCTCGTACAGAACAGTAGTTACATTTTATTAGGCTCCAACGTAGATTAACAGACAAAATATAATCTTTTTCTTTTTTTCTTTTTCTGAATGAAAGAAGCGTAGAAAATATCTTAGTCAATCTGAAAATGTACTAAGTATACTGTTGAGTAGATATATTAATATTTACAAGCATCCTTGAACTTTGAAAAGTAATTTAGTTTAGCACCGCGATAGCTCGTCGGTAAAGCTCTTGAAGCTTGCATATCAATTAAGAAGATACTTTGCGCTCTCTCTTTCTCCTCTCTATCTCTATCTATCTATCTATTTATCTCTTTCTTTCTCTTTTGACCGTTCTAAAGTGCTCGAAAGTGCTCGAATCGATAGTTTTTACTGATCGCAAACTCTATCATAGATAAGAATGTTTCGAACCTCTTATTACTTCGTAGATAAGTGTTTCTCTTCTCTTTTCAAGTAACTATTTCCAACAGTATTTAAAAAAATGCATCCAGGTAATTCTGGCTTAAGTGGCGGTGCCCTCGATTGTTTCATTTACAACGGAAAAGAAGAATAAAAAAAAAAAAACAATAAAAGGAAACAAGAAGGAAAAAAAGAAACATACAAACGATATCTTCCTACTTACAAATTTATCCATAAAATTCTTTTATGTACTTTCCGAGAATGTAAGGCTTTTTGCCATGCCATTTCATCATTTATACATGATTCACATTCGCCTAGATCCATCCTTGTACATACTTACACGCCCTTAGTTCATAAAACATGATAATATTTCGAACACTGGCATACGTTGTGTTATGGTTACTTGAATTCTTTGGTTGCGGCGCTCGCAGGCTTACCACTGATTGCTCCATTCCATTCGATCATGTACTCCACGTTTGAAGTCAAGTAGACGAACAAGTACGGTACATGAACGATCTATCGGTCCGAGAGCATGATAATTAATAATAATAATAATAATAATAATAATGAGACACAAACTTTTTAACACTTGTTCGCTTACTCGACTCTCTAATGTCTCTCTTTCTCATTTTCTCTTTCTTTCTCTTTCTTTCTCTCTTTCTTTCTCTCTCGTCGCTCATCGACATCATGCTGACTTTTTGTGAATTATTTTGCGAACTGTTCGTTCCGCATAAAAGTGATGGTCCATTCAAATTGCAAGCTCGCTTGTGGACGCGGGCGGCAGGGGTGAGTAAGCTGGCGGTGCGTCGCATAGCGATGACGAATCTAAATAATAACACAATAATATATTAATATTAATAATAGTATTATATTGTTATATACTATACGACGGCCTTCATTTTTCTCGCACGTTAAACGGAGGCCGTCGAGCACTATCTCTCTCTTTCTCTCGCTCTCTCTCTCTCTCTCTCTCTCTCTCTCTCTCTATCCTATATTTACTTAGAGGAATTGAACGTCACGTTACTAAATGCGAGCGAATATATCATTATTGACATAATTATTGACTGAACCACGACTGTGTTTCCAAACTAGGTAAAGATTTACAGAGTGAGTGATAAGAGAAGGCAGGGGCGGGCGTCGTCGGCCTTTTATACCCCCGCCACACGTTACCCCTCCACTTTGGTTGTGGACCCACTTGACAACAAGCAGTGCAATCGTTCAGAGTCAATTCATTGGATTTGGTGGATAATCCAACGTACGTACATATGTCGTGTGAACAAAGCAAAGAACAAATAATCTGAGAATAAGACGAAATACTGAATCAAGAGGAGTGAGTGGGGAGGCATAGAGGCTACTGTAGTTTCGGAACACAGCCATGGTCTCCTTACCTCCCAGGTACATGGCAACATCATCGCTGCTCTATCTATCTATCTATCATCTATCTATCTATCTATCTATCTATCTATCTATCTATCTATCATCTATCTATCTATCTATCTATCTATCTATCTATCTATCTATCTATCTATCATCTATCTATCTACCCACCCACCCACCCACCCACCTACCTACCTACCTACCTATCTACCTATCTATCTATCGATCTATCTATCGATCTATCGATCTATCTATCGATCTATCGATCTATCTATCGATCTATCTATTTATCCACTCTCCCCCCCTCTCTCTCTCTCATCTTACACTCTTCACCCTTTCTTTCTTTCTTCTTATTCCTCTCATATTTCTATCGTCACATCCATCGTCTTTTTTTTTATTCTTATACTTTTTCTTTCGACATCATGATGCATCTCGCTCTTGCTACATTTCTCAACGTTTCTCTCTTTACGTAACTTTGAATCATATGTTATTTGTTTTCGCTATTCATCTCTCTCATACTCGACGACACATGCCTTGCAGTATATTCCTTTTTTTCTCCTTTTCTTCGTCTCTCTCTTTCTCCCTCTCTCTCTCTCTCTCTCTCTCTCTCTCTCTCTCTTTCAGCTTTAACTACTATCACCCTCTCTGCTTGGCTGTGCACATCGATTGATAAATTTACTAAATATCATCGTCGATCGACAATATCATTCGTGAATTTATCATACATATATATATATACGTATAAATACACACGCACACACACACACCGTGTGTATATACGTGTGAACATATAAACAAGAATTATCGAACGCATTAAACTTAAATTAACATTTTCATATCGTCATGTGACCTATTCTTTTTTGCACTCTTCCCGCATCGTGTTTAGTAGATCATGCGTATTGCCACTTGTATAACATTATATTAACAATACTACGACGAAATATTTTCAATTGGAATGATAAACAGAAAATACAAGAAACGGTTCAAACCCTCTTCTGCATAAAACGCACCAAAGTTACGCTTTTCTCTTTCTTTCTCTCTCCTCTCTATCCTTCTTTCTCCAAGATATCTATTAACCTTTTGTTTGCAGAAAGAGGGTAATATATTACGATAAACGAAGAGAACGACTGTTAGATGATATACACGTAATAAATAAATAAACGACAAGACTATATATTTTTATTCCGTATCTCTGTCTCTCTATCTTATCCTTTTTCTCTCTTTCTGTCTCTCTGTCTTTCTCTTTCATCTTATAAATTACCGTCTAATGTGCACAGCTGCGAAAAGTATTATTACTGATGTAGCATCTCTTACCCTCTTACACACCTAAAATATCCTTACACATATAGACATGCTTTTAGTGGCGTTTGTATTTTTGTCTCTGTCCATGTCTCTTTCATGAGTTATTATATATTTCCTATATTTATATAACGATTCATGTAAGGGAGATAATACCTTTAAATGTACGCATTACATATACGTGCGCATATATTACACAATTTGTAGTATATGCGTGTGTGCGCATAACAGCGCATATATATATATATATATATATGTTTATATTTACTTATATATACACATATATATATATATATGTAGCGTAAATCGGTACCGTTGTTCATGATAAAGAAAAAAAAACATTTTTATTAAATAAAATATATATTCGATATTTTATTGACTGCCGAGCAGAACATGCAGGACTCGGTGAACCTTTAAAGTTTCTGAAAAATAGGTGTACCTATATACATATATATATATATATATTTTTTTTTTCTTTCCTCTCCTCACGTCGTAGAGTGTTAATATACTCGTGTTAGATTATAAAGAGAAAGAGAAAGCTCTCTTTGCACGAAATAACCCATAGGAAAGAAAAGGCTCGGCAGTTTTCGCGGCCGCGAAGGTAGTTGAATTAACCTTGAAAACTACTAGCTGGCCTTGGTCTATAGTGTCAATGTGCTCGACAATGTCGATCTCTTTTCCCGGCTGAGCCAGGGAGATTCATGTCTGGCTATGTGTGTGTGGGCAGTCTGCAGAAACAGGTCAGCGTTATGAGTATGAACTTGAGTGCCAAGTTGGACGAGCTGCAGCGGGGTGACCGCCAGCTGGAGACTACTGTCGCCTTGTGTGAGATACGCACGCAGCTACAGGAGCTCACCAAAAGTGTTGAGTCTTGTCAGAGCGAAGTCAGCGAGGTGAAGAGGGATATGGTTGCGATTAAGGTACTTGTCCCGTCGCATATCACCTCTCACATCAATTATTATATCTTCGTATTCAAAACTTAGATGATCATTCAATTGGATGAAAAATAAAAACGTTATGAGCAGAGCTGGAATCAATTTCGTTTTATATGTCTAATTTGTGACTAGGTGTAATCAAATAATTCGACGGTAGAAAATATTGTTGACAACAAAAAAATTCATTCCAGTTCATCGTAGGAGAAATAATATATATATATATATATATATATATATATATATATATATATATTATATTATATTATTTCAAATATATATATATTAATAATATATATATACACACAATATACATAAATCGAATTTTACGGTAACACCGCTTTTATGTACAATATAGACCTTATATATTTCATTTAATATAGCACGAACTAGACACCGTGCAGCAAGTAAAGGAGGAGATAGAGGAGTTACGAGAATATGTAGATCGTCTGGAAGAGCATTCACACCGGCGAAAACTCAGACTGTTGGAACAGGTGACACTCATAACGAAAAACATTGTTCTTTCAATTTTATGTTGTACCCATAATTTTACGTGTGATGCCTGAGTTTTTAATTAATGCAATTTTTTATCCTCATGTACGACATGTCGCAATCTGTTTTACGTTTATTTTATAGATAATGTTGTATATTATGTTGTAACTATATAATCTTGCAATTATTCAATATTAAACAACAATAGGAAAATGAATAAAACTATTTTTTGGATTATTTTATTTTGTCCTTATTATTACTTTAAGATATTTAATGTATCTTTGGGAATGACCTTTTAAAATATCTTTTAAAAAAATGGTGCATAAAGAATGTCTTAATTTTTATCGTTCCAATTTTTTTTTGTATATTTATGTTTGCAAATTGTTTTGTTTGCGTATATCCGATTCGCTTGTCTCTATTATTTAGCTACTTTAATACTTGCAGGGCTTAACATTTTTCTTATCGTATGCAATATTGGCGGCTGTTTTGGGCATGTTGCAATTTGGATATAACACAGGAGTCATTAACGCACCCGAAGTGGTATGTTCTCTAACCATAAGCAATGATAAATGTTATGTCTAAGAACCTAGTAATTAGCCTACTTTACAAGGTCGTTATCTTCTTGCAGAATATAGAGAATTTTATGAAAGATGTGTATAAAAATAGATATGGAGAGGATATTACCGATGACTCTGTTAAGAAACTATATTCTATAGCAGTGAGCATATTTGCAATTGGTGGTATGCTAGGTGGTTTTAGCGGAGGAATAATTGCCAACAGATTTGGCAGGTTAGTATAATACTGACAGAGAGAAATCGATAATCTCACTAAACCTGACAAATCATTAACTTTAATATAAAAAATATTTTCTTTTCTTTTTTGTTCCCGACCTTTTGTTTGTTTTCTTCTTATATCCCACGACCACAGAAAGGGGGGCTTACTGCTAAACAACGTGCTGGGCATCGTGGGGGCATGCCTGATGGGTTGTACAAAGATTGCTCACTCTTACGAAATGTTGTTCTTTGGACGGTTCATCATCGGTGTCAATTGTGGCTTAAATACCTCATTGGTTCCCATGTACATATCGGAGATAGCACCACTGAACCTAAGAGGTGGCCTAGGCACGGTGAACCAGCTCGCTGTTACGGTGGGCCTCCTGGTCTCCCAGGTGCTGGGCATCGAGCAAATCCTTGGGACAAATGAGGGTTGGCCTGTTCTCTTAGGATTAGCTATCTGTCCTGCCATTCTACAACTATTATTGCTTCCAATATGTCCCGAATCTCCGAGGTACGATACTTTATAACAAATATTAAAAGTTATATTTGATATCCCCTTATTGTGTACATTTTCAAAACGATCGATTTTTAGATACTTGCTTATTACTAAACAATGGGAGGAAGAAGCACGGAAAGCTTTAAGAAGATTAAGAGCTAGCAATCAGGTAGAGGAAGATATTGAAGAGATGAGAGCAGAGGAAAGAGCTCAACAAGCTGAATCCACGATCTCTATGACAGAGCTTATATGTAGTCCAACGTTAAGAGCACCTCTTGTAATTGGTGTGGTCATGCAACTCTCACAACAGCTATCTGGTATTAATGCCGTGAGTAGATCAACCTATAAACTTAATGTAATTTTCATTGTATATCGATAATCGATAATTTTCATTGTAATCGAACAATATTTCAGGTATTTTACTATTCTACAAGTTTGTTCACCAGTTCAGGTTTAACAGAAGAAAGTGCTAAATTTGCAACCATAGGCATAGGTGCCATTATGGTTGGTATGACGCTAGTGTCGATCCCACTTATGGATAGGACAGGAAGGCGTACCTTACATTTGTATGGTCTTGGTGGCATGTTTATCTTTTCAATATTCATCACAATTTCATTTCTAATAAAGGTGAGCAACAACTTTTATTTCGTCTTGCTCCAAAGTAAAAAGTATATAGTCTATGTTAAAAAACTCGAGGAAATGATTTGGAGATTTCTCCGTACATATTTACAAGGTAGACATCGGTTCCCATTTTTTATGGGTATAAAATAAATAATTAACTTCACTTTGCAATACTGAAATGAAATTCTCTTAAAATCATTTTTAATAGTCGTACATCATGAAGTACTATGAGACAAATCAATATCACGAATAAATGTGAATTGTACATAGCTATCTTTTTGTGCTTTCTCACTTCCGTATACCTTCGAAAAGGGTGTACTTAACACTTTGTTCACAGCTGGAGTGCAGCACTGCACCAACAGTGAGAACTATCGCTATTATACTTATATAAATTTGCATCACTTAAAGGATTCATTTTAATTTCCTCCCAACCATTCATATAACTTATAAGTATCCATATTCCTGCATGTTATTCTTTATTTGCGCTTTAAAAATATTTATTTCGTTTAATGACATTTTCCTTTTTCATACAATAATACTTTTGATCACAAATATGAATAATGATACATTTCCTACCAATAAAATCTACTAAATAATTAGTACTACTAATCTTGTAAATTGGACATAAACGAAATATTATTTGATCTTTAAGATATACCCAAAGATAGTTATATCAAAAACAAAATATATATATAAACACTATATATTAAACAATGTATATATATATATATATATATATATATAAACAATATACACAAAAAGAAATGTGTGAAAAAGTTTGTGAAGTATCTAGTTAGCACTTATTATTTTATTTTATTTTATTTTATTTCTTTTAATATTAGCAATGCTTTTTATAATCTAAAACCCTCCCTTTTATCCACTATGACCTCTTTCGTGACAGTCTGGAGGAGATATTCACTTTCTATTACCAACCTACGTTGTTCTTGGCTCAACCCTGTTGTTCGTGTTTTTATATTATATTTATCTTGAGAATATGTATGCATAAATCACAACTTTTCTATTCGATCATTCATTTATGCTAAAAAAATGACCAGGATTTTAATTCTTTATTAAGCACATTAAAAATACAGGCACCAACATTTCTCATGTCCTGCAAAGAAAACTCAGTATTGGTAAACTTGACGCATAACATGAATGTATATAGTATACATATAGTACATATGCAAACATTCTTAGAATACAATTCCATGTTCTATCAAGCATCATATTCTATCTTTCATTCTAAATCACATTAAATTGAGGTCTTATCGTCCTGGCACTCCTTATCTCAATATAGCAAATTATGCTTTGCTGCTTAAAAAGATGTATTATAAATAATGAAGCACATTCACTATAAAATATTTCATGATAATCACGATAACACCTTACACAGGATTGGGCTGTGCACTGCATGAGATTTTTTTCTATAAGTTTATAATTACCTATATTTTTCGTTGTCCTGAGGCTCCTCCAGCTGCTCAGGAAAGAAGAACTTGATTCTACTGCCTGATAGGAGTTTTTTGGTTACGTACAGGAAATGATTGACTGGATGTCCTATCTATCAGTTGTATCAACGCTTAGTTTTGTGGTATTTTTTGCTGTGGGGCCTGGATCTATTCCTTGGATGATTACGGCAGAGTTGTTTTCGCAAGGCCCTAGACCTGCTGCTATGTCTATTGCAGTTCTTGTCAATTGGATGGCTAATTTTCTGGTTGGCATTGGTTTTCCAAGCATGAAGGTAATCTGTATATTAGTACAAAATTAAATATTTTTTAATCACACACGCATGTGCACTTCTTATTTTTATAACATATTTACTTACGTTTATTTATAATGTGTTACAGTCTAGCCTTGAAAATTACACGTTCCTACCGTTCAGTGCATTCCTAGCCATCTTCTGGATCTTCACTTACAAGAAGGTTCCTGAGACCAAAAATAAAACCTTTGAAGAGATTCTAGCTTTATTCAGACATGGTAACGACAGGTACGCTCAAGGGCAAGTTCATGAAATTTACAGTAGTAAATCATTAGATAAATAATGTTTTTATGTTTCTCGTCATTTTGATATTTCGTACATTCAGCCAAACACACATTTACATAGGCTCAATATGTTTACTTATCAACAGATTATTTGACACAAGATATTTTTATTTCTAATTAGTTCCAACAATATAAAAATTAAAATACGAATTTTGCACAAACATTGAATTTTCTAGAAATATTTAATTATAACAAAGATACATCCAAGATACATATGTGCAGTATCATATATCTCAATATTATTTAAGAACCGTCCATATATCCGTCCATAAATACATTTATAAATAATTCTAGAACATTCAATGTATGTGAAACAAACTTCATAAAGTTTGAATATTGGAAATGATTACTTTATTGTTGCAATGAAAAATAATACCACACAAAAAACTTGCATGGAGAGAGAGAGAGAGAGAGAGAAAATCATTTTTTATTTTACACTTATAATACCAGTTTAACTGTGATAAAGAAATTTGATTTATAAGAAATATTTATTATTGTGTGGAAATATTTTTTGTTTATAATTCTATTTGTATATATTTATAATTAAAAATAATTAAAATAATATAAATTTGTAACTCTCAAACAAGTTCTTTATTTCGCTAATTTTTTAAGTATGTTAATTTCTTTTTCATTATTATCTACTTGTTTTGCACTATTAAAATATGATATTAAAACTGCATGAAATCTTTGTTATTTGTCAAAATAAAAGATATTAATAGGCTATGATTTGTACAAAATATATGTAGAAATTACAATTGATTCTTTTTATGTTTACACAGCTGTAGGTCATTGGCTTCTAAGTACATCGCTAAAATGTAGTTGCTAAGTTGTGAAGTACATAGAATTTAAAAAATGTATTTACATTCACATATTATAATTTTTCCGTTAAGATGGAGATTATAATTACATTTGCACGACTGTGTATAACATATACAAAGTTTAGTTTATAAAAAAAATTTATTTTAATCATATTTGTTCTCGAAGTTATCATTTTAGTTATATTTAATAAAATATTTCAAGAAAAAAGAAAAGAAACAAAGAAAATATGAAAAGAAAAATAAATCAAGAATTGTATATCCAGTATGAACATTATAAATCCGCATGTTGAAAAGCAAGTGTTTTTATTTTATACTGTAATTTAATTTTTTTGCTTATATAAATAACGCAAATATTAATTTTGTAAAATATGTATGCTAATTACTTCAATATATGTTTGACTTAAAACTTTGTAGGATTCTTCATTCTTGTTTTACTAAGCTTATACAAACAGCATATTTATTTGTTAGTATGTTGTACATAGATATTTGAATAAATTGTTACTTGATAATTCTTGTCATTATTGTTTGATTAAAATATGTATCTCATAATAATAATTGTATATGTTACCCATTGTAACATTTTTTTCTATGTTATTTGGAGCAGGAGCAGCTTGCGAGACAGCAGACTTTACGGGTGAGTTTTAATGTAAACTATTCATTAATGTGTGGTGACATTTTATACTAATATCATACAGGTTTATCTAAGTGATTTAATTGCATGAATATATAAAATATCAAAGACACCACCGCTCATAAAATAAGAGATTATTTCTTATAAAATTTTAGGACAAATACTATTATACAATACAATCCAAAATTATTGCACACCTTATATAAGACGTCGTAATGAATTAAATATTTTAGATACTAGAATGCTTAAGAAATAATCTTAGTTTTGCCAAATTAATATTAAATTTTTACGTAAGAACCTGGCATGTTGAATTACCTCTATTTACTATCAATGGATGTGAAACTCCATTTTCATGCAACATCAGTCAGGCTGAAAAAAAGGAAAATATAGTTGCATGGCAACTTATTATAATGAATTGTAATTTTTGATTCCTCTTTGTGAAGATACATTTCACAGTTTCTACTAAATTCTTCAGGGCTATTATGTAATTCTTATTGATAAATAGATTATACTGGAGAGATCTATCAAAGTATACAGCGTTATCTATACATAACAGCCCCGATTATTTAAAGTCCTGGAGCCTTATATTTTCAGCATGCTCTTTATAGCCCATAATACCTAATAAATGTTCAATGACAGATAAGTTTTGAAATAATTCCATGTCAATAGCTAGCACGAGTTTATGACGCTGTACTGTGCGATTGCATGTTAGTGCTTTCATTACTGTTTGGCATATAAACAATTATATATGATATATAATAGACATTTTATTTGATAGATAAGTGCAATAAAAACTGCTTTGCATAGTTTTTATATATTCTCTTTATGTTAAAATCAGCCAAATTATATAATTGTTTTATGCCCATTACCTTTGTTTTATCAGTGCAGCTCTCAATAAACTCGCAATCTAAGCTTCATTTTTATTTTTTATTTTTTAATTCAAATTTTATCAAAGCTGGGTTTTGCCGAAACATTCAAAGAATCATTATTACATGCTTCTTCGCGAATGAATTATAATCAATGGCCAGCCCTTTATTTATAATTTAATATAACTTCTACATCACATATATACAAACTAATTCTTCATAATGATATTATAATCATTAATAAATCCCGTTAAGACTACTACAAAAGCATTTACTATAATACATTTCATGTGAAATTATCAGAGAGACAAACACTTTTGCAAATGCTATTGTTTATATTAATTATTGAATATATCCTTTAATTAATGTTTTTATAGAACATCCACATTAATAACAATGAAAAAATATACACATATATGTACTAAATGTATCATTTCAATTTGTTGTTTGATTTTAATCAATTTTGTATGAAATATACAATATACGTACAAATATTTATATGAATTACATGAAAATAATATAGAAAATACTTTAAAAAGATAATTATACATAACAAATCATTATAGCAATGAAACATTTCTATTCATATGCTACTGTATACAAACAACAAATACATTTTGTTGTTGCACAAGAAAGATTGTTAACAATTGAATCATGTTCCTCATGACAATGCTCAACAACTTAATTATTCGTTACATCGCGAAGGATATAGTCGATATTCGTGAGTCATAATTTATGTTATAATATAAAATTTCTTCTAGTACCACATTTTTAAATAACATTTATCTACTTAGAATAGGTATTTCCTTGATTGTAATAGGACATATTAATTATGAAGAAGTTAGATGAATACATGAATAAGTTCACATATTTAAGTAGGATGAAAATTCTTGTAGTATCATATAAACGTCCTTCTTTAGCATACAAGCTTATAACACGTGCGGTACAAACTAGGATTTTTCTGAAAACAGAAAGTAAATGATTTCAGGCTCGATGGCCATGTAACATTATTATATTGCAGGGAAGAGGAGCTCGCCACTAACTCTAGCAAGGAGACCGTCCTATCTGACGCCACCACTGCCAACCATACCCACGCAACTGATAAACCATAAACTTATAATGAAAATGATTTTATTGGCAATTGACTACCATTCATCCGAAAATTGTTATTGATTCTCATACAGAGTCGGAAATATTACTAAGCTGTTGTTATCAAACATGTTATAAAGTATAGCGTGATCTGCTAATGGGGAAAAATTGTATAAGTCAATATACACTATGACTAGATTTTTGGACGCATGTTACTGCTATATAATACAATGAATATTTCGGCATCACCAGTAAAAAGTACCATATACTTGGTACTCTTTAAATAAACATTTTTCTTTATTTTATTATCAATTTCATTTTTTGGTTTATATACATCCGTCCTTCTTTATTATAATACGATTTATTTTTGTTAATTTAAAGTGTTGAATATATTTTAATTACTTTTTAAGAGAAAATAATTAATATTGAAGGTTCATAGTCATTTATTAAGTTATATAAATTTAAATTTTTTGCCTTCTTATGTATCATATCAAGAAAACATTTCAGAAATTATTAATAGTGTTAATACATCCATAATATTAACAACTATTTATTTGTCTATTAATTAAAATATTTAATAGCTGAGCAATTAAATTCACCTAATAATGAACAAAATTTTTATTTTTTATCAATACGAATTAATACAAATTCTGAAAATGTTTAGATTGCATTTGTTCGTATTTCAAGTCTACTACACAGGCCAGTGAAACGCTGTCATATTACAAGACTCGAAACTGTGAAATGCACTATTACTTTATATCAAGTATATACATATAAATGCTAGAGAAAGATAATATAATTTAAAATTTGTAGCCTGTACAATAATATATAATAATTCCCATCCATTACTTTTTATTTCTAAAGTAAATCTATGAAAATAATTATTAGTTAATGATATAATAATTTACAATCAAAAGATAAAACTATAAAAAGAGAATAGATCTTAAATTCTATAAAAATATCATTAGAAACAGGACTCTATATATATATACATATATATGTATATCCATCTATATATATGTATACATGTATATTAGAGCAAAACTATACTTTTAAAATAGTAAAAATTCAAAATTCGTACTGATAAGTAAATTTGAGGTATTAGCACCTCTTGATTCTATCCCATCAGTGCATGTTAAATCGATGCCTTCAAAGAAGATCTGGAATATAACTAAGACTGGAAAAGAATCAATAGAAATGTGTGAAGACGTGGAAACTTGGACAAGTCGCGTGATGTTTTACAGGAGCATGCTAAACTGTGTGAATGCATTAGAGGGACACATACCACCAGCAGAGAGTGCAGCCCTGATGGTGGCAGAAGAGAAGCCACATCCAGATTCATGTAAGGCTTAAAAACCTTGACAAACATAAATCACCCTGCAAACATAATCATCGCAATCATTTTCTTTCTATTAACAAGACAAACAATTCTTTAAATTGTGATTTCAATAACATAGAAAGTTGATCAAATTACTATTATATAATAATATCACAAGAGACAAACTTTTCAGAAGCTTTTTTAATATATTGATGCCTTCCTTTATATCTGTTGTAAAACTTATTATTAATTTCGAAAAGCAAACTAAAATCTTTGTGTAGTTCTAATAACCTATAGTTGCAAAATTACTTAGGAATACATAGGAATTGTTTGATACTTGTGTACATTGTTCGCACTCTATTTATCATTCTGCATGTCTTGTACCATCTATGTATCTTTGTACATTCTTTTATTTGCAGTTGTATTGCTAACCATTCATTTTTAATTTATTTGCCAACATTATTTTTCTGCTTTCAGTATGATACAAAAGTACAGAAGAGAAAAATGCTGAGTATATGAAAAATAAAATATTATTACTGCTTCGCTACTACAAGATGTACTATTAATTTTGGCAGAGAGCAGAAGTCTCATATTCAACCCATCTTTCACATTGGCAATAGCACTTTAGCAAGGAATAATAAACAATATCATGTACATTATTAAGTGATTGCTGATATTGTTATATTAGATATACATGTATTATAAAGAAGGATTAGAAATTTAGACTTTTATCTCTAAATGTTTTTGACTATTAATTCAATAACTTTTCCCTGTTATAGGGAAATTAATGTGGTGTGTATGTGCGCGCGCGCGCGTGTGTGCGTGCGTGTGTGCGTGCACATACACATAAATATCAAAAAAACAAATACAACTGGAACATACATTTTTGTATTAATTAATTAAATTAACAAACAACTATGTCTTTTGCAGTAATATTACATTTATGTTTCAATTATCAAAATATTAATTACAACTTATTCTTCTTACAAATTACATTGTAATACTCAAACGACATTTTCTGAATAGTTTGAAAATTAAAATTCTCTAATTTTGTTATCATTTGATAAAGCTTGTACTTCTGATAATGTAATAATGTATGTACAATAACAATACAAAAATTTCTACTATATGAGAAATAGGTACTGCTTTGTAAAGCTTAGTATAATGCATTTAAAAATTCTTTTTCGTATAAATGTTTTAAGCTGACTTCTGCACGACTATATAACTGGATGTCTTACTAGAATTATGTTCGATGATCAAAACCTGAGGTTATTGAGATAGACAAAATTGAAATCATAATTGAATGTACATTTCTTCATTGAACAATAAGACATTAATTCTTTCAAGATTCCATATCTATTGAAATAATTATAACTTTTTTTTTAACAATAACCTCAGATCATAATTATTGATTGACTCATATCATATTTACAAGATTAATTATTAATTCAATATTTTACATTCTATGCTTATGTGTTACATTCGCAGATATTCGTAGACACATGATTATAGAATTGTTAATATTAAATTATATATATGTGTGGGTGTGTGTGCGTGTCTCTTTAATGTCATTTGTATGTAGTAAGGCAGTCTTTTACTACTGTCTAACTACACTTGAAAATTAGGCAATATTACTTATTTTTATAAAATGAAATCCAATGGTCACTAGTATTTGCTTTATCTTCACTCTAGTAGCAAATTATGCGCTACTAACACTGGCCTTTGTAGTAGTTTAAGCGGGAATAACTCACTATGGACATTATTGAGATAAATTTTCATATTTAGAGTCCACAGAACTGAAGGCAAAGAAGGGGATAGTACGTATTTGGATTTGGATAAGGTCTATATATATATCCAAGTACACAACATTTACTAATAAATTATACCTCCAAATCATAACGTTGATTACAGTTGGAGCATGAACAACATATCGAGCATGTACGCATGGATACAATTTATATTGTTTGGAGCTACAAAGAAAAACTTGCGTGACAACGATTCCCCTGGTATTTTAGTCATATTTTACACGACATATAAATTTAGATTATTACATAAAACAAATTACATATTGTAATAACATCTTATTTTTACAGTAGGTAAAGAAAAATTCTACAAAAAGTAACAGCATAACTATTCGTAAATGCTATCTCTATCAATATCACTTCTTCTAACTTTACTAATGATAGTATTAATCTGGAGAAACAAAAGCTTACTACGATTCTAATGGAATAATCATTTATAAAACATCAATACAAAGCTGTAATATCTGTTTCCTTCTTTCTAATTTTAATTAAAATATGCTTTAATTGCATGATGTCATAAAAGTAGAACTAAACATTTAAGAAAAATATAGTTTATTGTGCTTGTGGATTGTATGGTATATGTGTAAAGAAGGAAAATCTTTTGACATAACAACAAACATTACAAGTATACAAGCTAATGAAACTATTTTGGTGGATAATAATATAGTTCATCGTATGGATATATAGAAGAATTTAGTTGATCAATGGCTCATATATATATATTTATATGGATAATACTTATATACATATTATTTATATAAGTGTGTGTATGTATGTATATATATATATATATATATATATATATATATAAATGTTAAATCTATTAAGTAACTCTAGTAAAAAAGATGCAGAGTACATAAAGAATACATACCTGGCTTTATCGTTGTATCAATTCTTAGACGCTTGCAACCGATAATATTAGCGGATTGGGAGGTCCTAATAAAAATCCAAAATTGAAGTAGTTAAGACCGCAAGATCCCTGAGAAAAAAATTGACACCTGATTAATATGATTCTGCAGTTGTGTTTGCAGCTGGATCCGAACGATCTTCCGTCGCTCCCGCTCAACCGGAGAGGCCACCGCCCCCTCTTCCCCCGCCACGCTTTCCGAACAGCGGTGTCTGACAATGGGAAATAACTCCTCTTAATATTGGTAATCTGATGATCATGAACACTCCTATTCCACTACCATTGCTACTCACCTCGAACAGTCTCAACCTGGAGAGTCAGCTCTACGAGATTATCACAGAAAGTAGCAAAGCTTGTGCGGTTTTTTTGAGGAACAGCTTGCGTCGTGCTGCAAATGCAACGAATTTCGGATGGAGCTACGTCGAGAACCTGGAGCGCGCTAGAACCTACTAACAATCCTAGTAGTAGAACTACGAACAATCCTGAAGAGAGAGAGAGAGAGAGAGAGAGAGAGAGAGAGAGGGAGGGAGAGAGAGAGAGAGAGAAATAATTATACTGATGATGGACGAACGCGAATAGATTTAAAGAACTCTCGATGAAATGATACCATGGATGAATGAACGTCAAAGAAAAAAAGAAAAAAACAGAGAGAACGAGTTCAGTTTCGTTAAAAAAAAGCCGCGAGAAAAGTGATTTGTGCCTAAGACGTGACATATTCGAGAGGAGGAGAAGAAAGAGGAATATTCAAAAAATCACGAAAGAGTAATGCGTATAGTGCAAGGTATCGAAAGACACTTTAAATTTTGAAAAAAGCGCAGGAGAAGTCCCTCTCCCTACCTTTCCCTGCCGCACCACTTTATTTTCCACATTTCTCATATGCGTTGTCCCTCTCCTCGATCGTTTATCGTTTCAAATAAATGCATAATACCTCATCTAATTCACTTTTGTATGGTTAATTTCGAAATAATTTTTGAAAAATATAATTCTTTTTTCCATCATCATTATTTTTATCGATTTCGAGAAAGAAGAAATATCGTTCGAAAGGTTCATGATCGTTCTTGATATATTCACGAAAGATATTGATTCTTATCTTGTGATTGCAAAACAGCTACACGATTGATCGTGCAACGAAAAAACTTTTATGAGCGAAGTACGACCATTCCTTCTTATCGAAACAAAATTTTCAAAATTAGACGCGCGCTACATTTCTACGATCCTTTTGAAAATTAGTTTTATTCGCGTAAGAGAGATGGCGTGAACGACGTTAAAAACGCGGGTCGCGTTAACTCATTCATGTAATAACGAAATGTTTTACGATTAAATCGAACTAATTTTTCCAAAAGATATTGCAATGTTAAGAATATAATGAAATGTATTTTTTTTTTTATTAAAGAAGATCAAAAATTATATACAAAAACTTTGTATTAGAGAAAATAATACAAAGGCTCAGTATATGTAATGTAAGTTAGAAGCGTAAAAGTGGCGCGCGTTGTGAGACTAAGATTAATAAAAAGAAGAAATGGTACTCGGTTATAGACGATTTATTTTTAACATTTCTTAGAAGCCGATGCCTCTTTGAAGAAATATGAAGATCCATTCGATCAAACCGCGATAGCGATCAAAGGCATGTCTTCTCTTATTTAAACTCTATCATTGAACATTCCAACCTAATCGAAACTTATGACCATTCGATTTGAAGTTTTTTGCAGTTTTCGTGTAAAAAAAAAGAAGAGAAAAAGAAAAAAGTTAAAAGAAAAGAAAATCTTTCTGAATTTACATGTACATAATATGTATATACTTGTATACTTCAACTATACCTATCACATGATATATTAAATTAGAAAAGTAAATGTATAATAATCTCGTCTTTCGCAACGATACACGCCTGTTTTCTCTGTTAAATTATCATATACGAGGTTTGTCAAAAAGAGAAACAATTAACAACGGTAATATATTTAAACAATACTGCACAGAATCGATATAGTTTTTATTTGAAATGGCTTAATTAAAATTTTTTGTCATTATCGTGAAAAATTTGATTGACGATCATTATTTTGTAAAAAAAGATTCGCACATAATAATTATAAAGAAAATATTCCAACATTTTAATATCCGTATACTATTACACTTTTCCTTGTAAGAAAAAAAGAGAGAGAGAAAGAGAAAGAAAGAGAAAAAGAAAACATTTACGAATTCACTCTTCTTTTATTCGTTAAAAAATATTCTTGAATTATTAATTATATGCATACGTACATATATGTACATAGGTCGGAAAAAAGGAACAAGACAGATTCTTCTGACTACTTGAACTTTTCGTCTTTATGAAACAAATCTTTCCTATAGTAATCGAAGTAAAAGAATGAATGTGTTCATATGTTGAATGAACTCTGAAATGAAACGGCATAAATGCAATATGGTATCTTAGAATAGACTCAAGGAAAACTCAATGAACAATGAAACTTCGGACAGTGCACTATACGGTGTAATTTAAAAAAGATAAAGATAAAGAAAAAGAAAAGAGAAGAAAAAAGAAAATACTTTTAATCCTAGGCTGTCCACGACATACAAAAATCAATAAAAAAGGCAATAAAAAATCAATTGAACCGAAAATAAACGCTAAAGTAGATTTCCTTGCATTTACCTGCGATGGTATTATCAAATTCAACATTACTGATATTATCAAATTTAACAATATTTAGGCTAGGTGCATATACGTATAAAGGTTATTAGTGACTAAGTAGTTAGTAGTGTTACGTATCAAGCTAATGAGATAAACGATCGAAGAACAAACTCAAGGAGTAGTAAGAGAGAAGCGTGTGTCAGACAGATGAAATTGTATGTCTTTTTACTCACGTCTAATGGCTGTACAATAATTACGGACCGAGTATTGCTAGCATATCCATTTTTTAAATCATTACAAGCTTATAAAAAAAAGAATATATATACACACACGCGAGAGAGAGAGAGAGAGAGAGAGAGAGAGAGAGAGAGAGAGACAGAGAGAGACAGACAGACAGACAGACAGGCAGATAGACAGACAGACAGACAGACAGACAGACAGACAGAGCAAACACACGATGATGATGATGACCCTGTAAAGGACATATATATTATAGTTGCAATTGCTTTGACTCAAACTAGATATGCGTCTTCGATCAAAAAGTCAATAAGTCGATACTTTTTCTTTTAAAGAGTTTTGTTTTCATCTTTCGAATCATTGAAAATAATTAACATCGATGATTTTTATGACGCGTAGATCAACGTTATTAGAGTATTTCTCACGTATTTTGTACAAGATTCGCCTAACGAAATTATTAAAAAAGTATACTTTTGAATTTGTTGAGACAGGACATATATATATTTGGATCTCTTTGAATCTTACTACTTACTGAGAAAAGGTATGCCGCGTTATGTGTTCACAATATTCGAAGATGAAACAAAAGAAAATTGATAAAAATATCGTTAAGTGTTCGTTGTCGTAAACATTTCACTTTGATTTAAGAAAATTATAAGAAATATCTTTAAAATTGCACTTATACAAATAATAAAATACAGTCTACACGTATACGCACACGCACACATTGACACGAAGAAGAAGAAAAAAGAAAAAGAATAAAAAGAAATATTGCTTTAAACCTATGTAAACGTGTGACGCACTTAATCTTTCGCATAATCATGAAGTTGGACGATCGGAAAGTGATACATACGTGATAACGATTAAATTCGTTCATAATCGTTTTTAGCGAATGAATTAATATATTATGCACTTATTACGAATTCGATAACACGATAGACGAGGTAGAATGATCGCATAAATAGTTTCGAGTCAATGATGCGTATTGTGCTCATTGAATATTGCAACGTACATAGAGCCTTACAATGAAAAATTTGCAAGAGTCCAGCAAAGTGAGCGATCACAATAAAGATTTGTAAAATAGATCACTGCCACTTTAACGACTTGCACTCTTAACAGAGTGCCAATATTCCAAATGTGAATGTGTACAGTTGTGTGAAAAATACTTATATTTACATATGATACTAATTAGTATTATATAAAACTACCTAGCATATGATATTAAGAGTGGTATACATACATAGGATATGCAAAACGAAATCACTGAATGCAGAACTATTATATTCCAAAACAAAAACATTTATGCCTGCTCATTTGTATATTATACTTAAAAGTTAGTACAGCCGTAAGTATTTATCCGCTAAAAAATGCCAAGTTTCAATTCTAATCTGTCAATAGTATCTTTATCTTCTTTTGATAAAGTTTTTTTAATCTAGAAGGATAATTCATTTTGCTCTTTCATATAGCTTTGATTAAACTTTAATAATGACTGGATATCGATCAGATATCTTAAAATTACAAATTCAATACATTCTATTTTGCCATGTTATTTTTACAATTTCAAATTCCACATTTGTTAAGTATTGTATAATTAAGTTCTTTTTATAAATGCCCTTATATTCTCTGTGAAAATGTTTCATTTATACCTTTATTGTATTCACACTATAATAGATAGAAGAAGCGTTGAAGCATATATTCCAGGTTTTAAAATATATTACCTCTCTTCTTTTATACTGTGATTACCTCCTATAGAATATATACATTTTACAAAAAATAAAATGATATTCTCAAATTTGATTAATAAATATATTTAAATATATGATATTTACAATAATATAGAACTAATTACTTTTTAAATGTGTAACATTACAGTTATAATCAGAAAAATTAATAGACAGTAATATTTCTTTCAAAATATTAATATTTATTTAATGATACGTAACATAGACACATGTATTCAAAACAAAGATTAATGAATCAAGTCTTTTTGCTTCTTTATGAATCGTTTGTTTTAAAAATTAAAGATTTGTAAATTATTCAAAATATTCTTACTTTATAATGGCTATAGTAAATATTTTTTTCTTATAAAACTTATCAAAAATACTTCGAGAGATCATGCATTTCTATGGTTTACATTCTTGATGATATGGTTCCAAAGTACGAAAATCTCTCCATGTTGGAGGTAAAGCACTGTGTAGATGTAGACCACAACGTTTGCATGGTTCGCTAAATAAGTTGATTAAACTATGAAACCAAGTCTAAAACAAAAGCAATGAATTTTTATACATTCTCATAATAATGATTGTAATACATATTTGTCACTTTGTTAGGTTTTTCATAATTTTTTTATACTTTTGCCTTATTTGTGATAAACATTATAATTCATTTTATAAAATATTCATACTACCATAAATGATCGAACAGCTAATTCAGGAAGTGCAGGTGAATAAAAGTGTAACATTGCAGCATGAGCATTTTCTGTTACTTTTCTAAAGACTTTATGTCTTGATTCTGTCCATAAATCCATTCTTTCTCCATAGCCCTTTACAACAACCCATTCAATCATTACACCTTTAAATGCTATTACTGCCTTTAGTACATGACCTAATGTAACATGTAATACTGCGTTTGATGCAAATGGTCTGGATACAGATACTGTCATATCGTTAAATAATCGATCGAAGGTAGCTATCATGGAATCTACTTGCCTTTAAATAAAATATAAACATTTCTTAAGCTATAAATCTTATTAGAAAATTTAATATAAAAAATTAATAATATAAATTATTATAAAAGACTTACTGTGGAGGTACATTGTGATTACTAGTTTGAACTCTACCTCTCTTTGCTCTACTGGTATTCGTATAAGATCTCTTTAATGAATTCTGGTTCAATAATGTTTGAGCAGCATTACTATACTCATGAACTTTATCTGTCCACTTATAACTATTAACAAGAGAACTATAAAGTGCTTGTCTTTCCTGTGTGGTTTCTTGGCTAAGATAAGTTGTGCTTGCCAAATTAAACGGACCCGGTGGTGGATTTAAACTGTTTACTGCTTGTTCTACATCTCTAATGTACACAAAATTTGTATACATTATATGAGTACTTATTTTCACATTGAAATAATGAATGTACAACTAAATTATATACCTTAAATTCACGTTCACTGTTGTCAATAATTCTTGTAACTCTAGTAAATATTTGGCTTCTTTATTTTCTTCGCCATGATCGGCTCGTAATCCATTTGCTAGAGAATCGAACACTTGTCCAACACTAGAACGTAATACCTTAATTGCTGTTAACGCTGTTTGTAATTGTTCCATCATTTATGTTTTGGAAATAAAAAGAAAGAGAAGAAATAAATAATACAAGTAGGTTATATACAAGTGAACGTATTCAATATCGAAAGCGGTCTCAAACACGACTGTCGTGCTTTCTATTGAGGTCTGACACGAGTTAACAAAACTTTATTAGTTCTGTATATTTTTCCTTCACAAACTTTCAAGTGTTACTATGTGTATATCGTTATTATTGTTAAACTTAATAAATCTTTTAGTGTTAAGATTATTCATCACCCCTGGTTTTATAATGGTTTACGTCAACGATGAAAACAGACATTCTTTGATGAACAAGGTCTCATTTAAAAAATGAAGGTTTAATCTAGGACGTTGCTTTTTCGAATTTTGGAATAAACTTTATTTCCTTTAACAAAAATCGTGTTAAAAATGGTATTTTTCGAGAATAGTTTATTTACAAATATAAAGCTTTTTCAAAAATTCGAAAAAGCGGGTTCCGAAATTAAATCTCTGTTTTTAAAACGAGACTATGTTCATCAAAATCGGTCAAAAATTACGCCTGTTTTCATTGGCGTCAATGCTGTTTTCGACCTTTTTTGCTAAGAAAAAGTTTTGTATGGTGGCGCCTCTCATAATCTGTGGCGAAAGAGAAGCTCGTACCCCATTACTGATTTTCATATCACGCTCGAATGGTCTATTTCGTTTCTATGAGGAGACGATTGGCTGCTTGTTATGCACTTGAACTGATAATGTTCAAATTTTCTAAACCATTCCAAATGCAAAGAAATGCGTTTCACGATGATCACAGGTAGAAGCTACTGTAAATTACTCGGTCAATTTAATAAGATTTAGACAGATGATTTTATGGCAAAAATAAGGAAATATGTGTCCAATCGTTCATGTGAATGGATCTTTGTTTCTAAAATCTTGTTAAATTAGGAAAAATTTGTAGTTCCTTTTATAGTTTATAGACTAGAAAAGTAGATGTTCTATAATTAATGTATAGCACATTAGCAAGCATTTAGTTTTATGAGCAAAGTGAAGGGGTTACGAAGAGCCTAATAAATTCGATGAGATTGGTCAATTTTCTTACGTCTTATGTTCTCATGGAATTTTGTATGCAATGATCTCAATTCAGTAACTTTAAATAATTACCAAGGATGTTCGTTACAAAGTTGTATTATTGCACTCTCTGTGCTTAAATTTTAAACTAAACTATGTATTCCATTGTGATTAATGGAAGTAATTAAATTCACATGTAATTTAGTTTGAAACTTAACTACTAGAGAGTGTAATAGTGATCTTTATATATGGCGTCTATCTATATGGTTATACCTGGTGATACCTGTTTTAATTATTCGCCAATTGATCGTATTAAGATAAATATTTAACAAATTCTTGTTTATTTTATCATATAAACTAATTCAACATGAACGTAGAATTAATGAATCATTATTTAGAAATTTTGGCCACCTATGTTTATGACAATGATAAGGCGGTAAATACGCAATTATTTTTGTATTATAAAAATTTTCTTTTGGCAGTACCACAAGGACAGCTAATAATCATTTTTTTTTTATTTATACATTATCGTTTTTAGGTTACATATAAATGGTTAAGCAAAGAATTAGAAGTCCATGTAAATGTAGCAAAACAAGTTTTGTGGGAATTCTGGCAGAGGCATCAAGAGGAAAATAATATTGAATCTACAGTTATGTTGATTGGTAATTTAAAATCGGGTGGAATGCGTGTAGAAGTTGTGAAACAATCAAATCTAGATGCAGCAAAAGATAAATTTTATAATATAATATCGGAACATTTATACAGTATACAAAAATCTATACCTGATTTAGAATTGCTTTTTATGAATGATAAAGGAGATGTCAGATTTGGTGCTATCAAATGCAATGAAAGTGTAGAGCGCAGTGATGAAGACCTGTCTATTTTACGATGGGGATTGCTATTCAAAGATCATCCTATTCCAAAACAGGATGAGAAATTAAAGTCTATAAATAAATCTGAAGAAGTACAAATTTCTGAAACGAATGAATATAATCAGACAAGTAAAAAATCTACAGAAAAGAAAACTCTTCCAGTATCTCAAAAAACTGGTTTGAATAATCTTTTTGCAAAGGTTCCTAATAAGGATATTCCTTCAACTTCAACATTGACATATATTAATAAAGAAACGTCACCTAAGCAGAAATCTATCGATAGACAAAATTCATTTCCAAAAGAAAGTAAATCTATTAAGAAAAAAGACAAAAGTGGTATTACTGGCTTTTTTGGAAAAAGCTCAGATGTTATAAAAGATTCTGATAAGGAGGAACAAACAGATAATAGTATGAAAAATGATACAGAAGATAATGCAAAGACACAAGTTATTTCTACTAAAAATAATGATAAACCAAAAAAGGAAACACGTGGGATAAAACGAAATTGTAGTAAAGAACCTAAAAATACAATTAAAAAACGGAGACGTATAATTGCAAATGATGATTTAACAGATTCTCAAAGTGAAGATGAACATATGAAATCTACAGAGTCAGAGTCAGAAAAAGAGATGGAAATTATTTCAGATAACAAAGAGAAATCTTCTTCTCCTCATCGTATGGTGGATAATAATGGTAAAGCAAGAATTCTTAAAGTGGTTGATCAGACTTATGAAGAAGATGGTTTTCTTGTAACCAAAAAGGTACATGTATATGAAAATTGTTCAGAAAATGTGACAGAAACCAGAGTAAAAGAAGAAACAAAGAAGAAAGAATCTGCAGGTGTTGCCAAAGTACAGGCCAAGAAGAAACAAACTACATTAACTAGCTTTTTTAAAAAATCATAATGTATATAGTAGGTTTAAATATAGGTATTTGAAGTTAGTATTATATTTTTAAAAATTATAGTACTTTACTTGCTTTATATATATATATATATAATTTTTTTATTAATTTCTTATTTATAATAAAACGAATATACAGCTATCTCTCCATTTTATTATTATATGTAAATGATATTTGTCTTTTCCTTTTTCTCTCTAATATTATAATTACCGAACTACATTCCTACCAGATTCTTATCGCTATCATCATCAATTTAATGGATATAATTTTTGAAAAAAGCAGTTTATTTATTATTTGTTAATTAATTTAATTTTACAATAATAAATAAGAAGGAACAGATTTCTGTTAACATGTTTGTAATAATTATAATTTGCCAGTTGTAATTTTCAATTGAGTTTGATAGTTTAATTTAAAAGTTATAAAGTATATCTTCTGATATTGATGCGTGCGCGCATGTAATCATTTACCTGGAAATGTTATCAGATATGTTATCATAGATAGAATGGTGAATGTGTCAAAGTTACCATTGGTTGGGTAATGTAAAAGGAGGTAACAGTGATTTAATACATGATCAAATGTCTTCAATTATGAATTCAAAAATTCTATTTAATAGTTGGATTATTATTTTACTTTGTTTAAACATTATACATAAATGTAAAAGTGATATATGTACAACATGTTTATGTTCTGTTAAAGGTATGTATAATTTTTTATGCATTTGATATAATCCTAATTTAATGCAAATGTTGCAGGTACAGGAACTATTATTAATTGCCATGAAAAATTAGTTACAAATGATAACAAAATTCAGCTGAACTTATTAATGTTAGATCAGTTTCAAAATATAGAAGAATTAATTTTATCAAAAAATAATTTGACGCTTATATCACCAAATATATTTATAAAACTAAAGCATATGAAGAAGTTAGATTTGTCTGAAAACTTAATGTCTGAAATATATATTAATGGATTAGCAAACTCGAATAATCTAGATGAATTAAATTATTCAAACAATAAATTGAAAATCTTTAATAATATTATATTTGATAAAATATCAACAATTACTAAATTAAATTTGAGTCATAATTATATCAAAATACTTAAATCAACAACTATTTCAAAACCTGTAATAAGTTTAATTATCCTTGATCTTTCTTATAACGATATAACTTTTATTGATAATGTATTTTTAAAACCATTCTTACACTTACAACATTTAGACTTATCATTTAATAAAATTACTTTAATTTCTGAAAATGCTTTTTTACAACTTCCTGATTTAAGAACACTTAGAATAAATAACAATTTCCTTATATCATTAAATTTTAATGAACTGCCAGAAAATTTAATTGAATTACATATTGAATACAATAAAATCGTAAAATTACTTTATGAATCATTTCAAATTCAAGGACTAGATATTGAATTTAATAATATTTCTCGATTAGAAACAAATTTAGCTTCCCTTCATTCTTTAGTATATTTAAATGTAAGTGGTAACAAATTAGTCAAGTTTCCAAATGTAACACTTCAGAGATTAAAAGTATTAGACATTTCTAATAATAATTATTCTAATATCCCGAAATATTTATCATCAGAAAATTATCCACTATTGAGTACACTTATTGTTAGTGGAAATCTAATGAAGGATTTAACATTTCATTCTAAATTAAAACTGCGTTCATTCATTGCAAATTATATTCCATTTCTTGAAAAAATCAATAATGATGCATTCTTAAAATTGGAAGCACCCATAGATGATTGCATTAATCTTACGATATCTAACAATAAAAAACTGATCTCCATTGATGAGAAAGCTTTGGATCATATGAATGCATGTTTTGTAAGTACATTTTAAATCAACTCTGAGTTGCAATATGTATTTGCTTCCTTATTCTTTACATTTTTTCCTGTTATAAATAGAAAATTTTTTTCTTATAGATAGATTTGAGTAACAATAACATTAACTATATTTCTCCTAAACTATTATTATCAAATGGTACTCTTAAAATGAATAATGGTATTGATTTGCAAGGAAATCCCTTTGCATGTAATTGTTCCTTACAATGGATGTTAAGCAACCTAATACCACAGCTCTATGTTATAAATCCAAGTCTTTTGAATAATTTAAGGTATTTAATACAAATTTTGTTATGCGATTTTATGTGTATATATAATATTGTGTATATATTATACTGTAAGAAATTGAAATTTTTTTTATATTGTTAATAGATGCGCAACGCCCTTCAGCCTATTGAATATAAGACTGGTACATTGGTACAAATGGAAGAAAGAAATATTTTGCAAAGACATGTCTGAATTATTATCAAATTTCTCAGAAAAATATGAGGCAGTATCTGAAAGAAAAGTAATAATGATTGAGTCTAGTCCTGAATTATTCGCAATCTTAGGAATTGCTATCATATTGTTAATAGTTCTTTTTGTGATTGGAATTATATTGACTCAAAAGTTAGAGAATAGAAGATCTCATAAAAACAGAAGATTTTGAATAAACATTAGAAAAAAATATTAATTTATAAACCTTACAATCGTATAATTTAAATTTAATAAACACCTGATTTATTAGAAGTATTTCACTTAAATATAAAAAAACAATTACTTAATGTTGATACTGCTAATGTTGATAATAATGAAAAGATACTTTTATCATTGAATTAATGATGACAGTAGAAATAGATAATATATCTTAACTTATTGGACCAATCTCATTTATTTTAAATACATTAACATAATATTGGACATTTTTTAGAATATACTTATACATTTGGACGCAAAATGTATTTCATTTATATATTGATTTCTAAATATCATCTATTTGCCAGTGACCCGATGTTACTTGGATCGATGGATTTTCTCTCAGTTCATTCAAAAAAGAACATATATTTTTATAATATCCAGATTGACACCATGTTTCATTATGTGTACCACCAGAAATTGGAAGAATCTTCTTATATTGACTTTTACAACTCTTATAAAGTTCTTGCATCATTCGTGGTGGCACGAATGTATCTGCTAAGCCAGAGATAAATAATGTTGGTACTGTCATCGATCGTATTTTAAAAATAGATAAATACTGCAACAATAATTTCAATATCGTTAAAAAGAAAAATAAAATAAAATGAAAAACTAATAAAAGAAATAAATCAATAGAAAATATTATTACGTAAGAAAATATATGATTATATATAAAATGACTGAAATACTTCTTAGAATAATGTTAAAATTTTGGAATTAACATACACACACATGCCTTATTTTTATATATAAAAAGTGGTAGATATTGAAAAAATCTTGATCCTACAAATGCTGCCATATCAGGTATACTTGTAAATGTATTTTCAAGTATAAGACACCAAATTCTTCTTGCATTTTCTTCCTTAGTTGCTAAGTCAATTGCTATTGCTCCGCCTTTATAAAACAGGATCATTACTATTACTGTTATTTTAATGAAATCCGAAATACAACTTACCCAGTGATCTACCAAAGACAATGATTTCATCAGTATTAATATTGGTTTTGGAAGTTAAATAATCAATTCCTGCACGAGCATCCATATACAATCCTTTTTCAGATGGTGAACCTTGTGACAGTCCATAGCCTCTATATTCCAGCATTAGGATATTGCATCGAATATTACGATAGAGACCAACGACATTGTGAAGTCTGCTTACAATATATATTATAGACTAATTTGTATATGTTCAAGACAATGAGAGTATTTTTCTTTCTAAATAGTCTGACCTATGTCCTATATTTCCAGCATTTCCATGAAGAAAAAGTAAGGTTGGGGCCTTCTTTGCCCTATCTTCAGGTTGAGAAATAAAAAACATATGTAACATAGTACCATCGCCTGAACGTGTATATATACTTTCATAAGGTAAATTGAATATAGAAGGAGCAGGAACATAAACACGAGAATGAGCTGGTGATTCAGGATGATAGAGCAGCTGATCTTCTTTATGATATAATATACCTATAAGAACGATTTATACAGACATATAAAATTTAAAAAATAGATAAGAATCAGTTTGTATCATTACAAAATTTACAGAAACTAACCTATAGTAGCAAAACAGAGAAGGAAGAAAGCAAAAATACCGCCGTACAACCAGTATAATAAAAAACAGGTGAGAATGTATGCTCCAGAAAAGATCCAACATTTCAAAGCTATACCACCTAGTAGTCTAATAGGTCGACTACGAGCAAGTTTTATACGGAAAGACATGTTCTATTCTCATGTAATGCTTAATTAGAGAAAATTTTTAGCACTATGGTGCTGATTATTCAAGTAACGTTGACTTTTACAGTTTTTTACCAATCCACGTTTTTTGATATTCATCAATTGTAAACAATATAATTATAAACAGTGGTCGAGCTATAACCTCAAAATAGCTTCTTCTATTAGAATATAAGGTTAAAAATGTATATTAAGGTTAGACAAAAGATGGTCATTGTAAAAAAGTAAACAATTCGACCATAAAACTAGTTCATTAAATATACATGTCTCGTACAAAAAAAGGATGTAACGGAAGGAGGTTAGGCAGATATCCTGTTATATGGAATTACATTTAACATGTAAATCATCAATCGCTTTCCTATAGAATATACTGTATCACCTTGCGATTTCATATTGTATGTAAACTAGATTCAACATATACGAAGTTTAAAGTCAATACATGAAATATTACTAAAAACATTTCCAAATGATAAAATATCACGTCAGACTTATTTGTGTCAAAAATAATAGTACAGTATCGACATCTACTCGCCATATGAACGGAGGAAACAGTGGACGCCTGCGTAATAATGTACCTTGACGATTGGCTAAGTATATGACGTCATGAGGACCCTCCGAAAACATTGGTTAGACGAATAAGCGTGAAATTGAAATTGAATTGTTTTAGAGCCAATATGTCATGCGTGAATATAAAACAGAGTAATTATAAATAATGCACAACTTTCCAGTTTACCACAGGTACGTACTCAATTGTTGCGATTCTATTATATTACCGTTTATAAATAAATGTGTATCATTGTTGTAGTGTATCCATATAAAAACAGATAGAACAATCTATCGTCTGCTCATCTAAACGCAACCCACACGCAAGCAACGACAATTTTTAAGAAAGATTTGAAGTTTTCTATGAGGTACAATGAATAAATAATTATGTACAGTTTATCGAAATATTTGGAATTTAGTATTCTCCATTGCTTTTGTTTGTTGAAATCTTCCAGGTGTAAGAAAACTGAGTATAGAACATACTAAAAAAATATAGTTAAAGTTAGAAAAATGTAAATACCTTTTTTTTAAGAAGGCAATAACACAAAATGCTAAATAAAACGTACAGAAAAGTTGTGCAGCTACTATGAGTATTAATGGTAAACAATAATCGTCTATTAAGTAACCGAATATCCAATTTCCTACAAAAGATCCCAAACGGGCACAAAATGCAGCTAGAGCAGTTGCCATCATTCTAAAAAATCGTTTTTACTTAGTAATGAAAGTTAATTAAATAAGTTTTACGCAATAATATAACAATACATAGTCTGCGCATGTATCTGCGTCGTTTTTACTTAGTAATGAAATTTAATTAAATAAGTTTTACGCAATAATGTAACAATGCATAGTCTGCGAATGTATCTGCGGGCGACATGTAAAAAATATTATGAAATTGTATGTTTATATTCGTCATAATTTTTCTTCATCCATGTACTTATAAAAATATATATTCGCATGAACATTTGCATACCTAATATTGGTAGGAAAAAGGTCAACAATCACACAGAAGATTATACTCATGCATATAGAAGTTAATGCTTCAAAAATGCAAGAAAGTATAAGATTTTGTGTCGATGATTTTATAAAGAGAAAGCCAACGGTCACTATAGTACAGAGGAATGTGCAAATTACTGAAACATAAAAATAAAAATGCCTCTTATTAATTGAATATAGATACGAGAGGAATGATGATACAATAAAGTGAAAAAAAATATTTACTTAAATAAATTTTATAACCCGTGTATTTAACGGTCAGCGGAAGAATAATACTAAGTGGTACACAAGCTAGTCCTAAGAGAAGTGTATGGGAAAAGACATTATCGTGAATACTATTTTCACAGTCGTATATATCACCTTCTAATATCTGAAATATAAAATAAAATAGAGACGTTTAATTTTTTCACTTGGAAATACGGAACTTTTTACGTCTATTTTCTTTATATACATTCATGCCATTTGCATTTACTTGCCAATGTTCTATTGCTTCCAAGTTGATTTATTTTCGAAATCTTGCATACGCTAGCAATTTTTTCTGGATACATTATTTCATACTTAGCGAATCTTTGAAACAATTCCGGAAACCAAAGCATCAATGTGTAGTACGAGGCCGTAATACAACATACGAGAATGAATACGTTGAGACTTCTCATAATGTATAGTGGTTTAAAAAGAGATATTGTTTGCGTATACATAGAATGTACAATCGCTCGCAAAGATTTCATTCTACTTTCCTCGTTTGAATTTTTATAATTACTTATTTTCAGAATTTTATGCAAAGGATTTTCACTTTTAGCAAGTATTTCCTATTGAAATTAAACGAGCATATTGCTTAAAATTATATTTCGATTATGTATTCACGAAAATGGATACTTACGAAATATTTTTCCACCGGATTACCAGTATTTTCGGAATATATTTTTCCAAGTACCACGGCCAATTCCGACATTTGCATACTTTCAGCGAGAAATTTGGGACTTTCAGTGAAATATAACGTCCAAAAGCCGATTTTTAACGACGGAAGCGAACATATTAAAACGAATAGATTCCATGAGTGAAATATGAAAGGTTTCGTATTGAAATCAAATTGTAATGGAATGATGAGCCAACCGATAACTAGAAATTAATAAAAATCATATGTAAATAAGTTTATTAGACAGTTATATGGCGATTAGAAAGTAATGAAAAACTTTGACAATAAAATACTTTAAATAATACGAGTAAAATAATGAACTAGTTCTTACTTGGTCCCGCGATAAGACCTAACGTCCATGCCATCTCTAACCAAGAAAGTAATATCTCTTTATATTTAGTTGGTTGATATTCTCCCAAATAAACAAAGAGCGTCCCACTTTGCCCGCTTAACCTGGAGAATATAATTATTACCGTACGCTTGCACTCTCGTATTAAAAGAAGTTAAAAAGTTATAACGAATTTATTATTAAGACAAATTTGTATTATTATTGGATTGGTTAATAAGTATTTTGACTATTTTTACTATTCCTTTAGATAAATGAAACTAATCGAATCGAGAAAAACTTTTTTACATATTAAACGTATAATTATCAATCGCGAGTAATTCTAATTGAACGTGACAAGGAACGTTTCGATCTATTTAAAAAGAACGATCAAATGCTTGTGCAAAAATAAAATAAATAGAAAACTTACGAGAATCCGCTGAGAAATTTAAATAATAAGAAGAATCCATAGTGTGGGACGATGGCACAGAAAATTTCAAACGTTCCTTGAAGAAATAGTGAGAGCGTCAAAGTTTTTATTCTACCTTTGATTCCGGCATAGCAACCCCAAAAGTAACAGCCGCAAGCCATTCCTGTGTTTACAAATATTAGCATTAATCATTAAGCTGTGTAATTAACTGGCCGACAAGACTGTTCATTCACGAGAATGAATTTTGTTCCACTTAATTTTATTGACTTTTTGATAATGTTTTTGTAACTTTTAAGTAGACATTCTTAAAGTACAGTTCTTAATCTTCAAAACAAGACAAAAACTTATATTGTCGAAGCAATTTCATTTTGAGGGAAAACTAAATTGGAATTTTCAAAGAATTATGCAGACGAAACAGTTTCATTCGGAGAGAAAGAACTATATATAATTTCTTTTAGTTATTTAGTAATAGCTGTTACGTTGACATTGGATTTTGTTATAATTTCTTTTGACATAAAAATCTGATCTCTTGTTCTCAATTTCTTGAGTATTCTTATTTGTTAGCAACATGTGTTCATATTTATACTTTTTGTTAATGTATTGTATCGTAGAATACGGTATTCAACGATAATACATTTTATTTATTTCAAAGCTTTCTGATTTTTAAATAAATCAATAATAATTCTAAACAAAGAAGAATTGAAGCAAGTTTTCAAAATAGAATGACAGCATGTTACTTCTTAAATAACTACGAATTTGATAAAATCAATGCCTAGACGATTACAATCTATAATTCAAACGAGAGGTTACTTTACGAAATATTAATAGACTTTAATATAGAATATATTTTATTTTATTATTAAACGTACGAAGACTTTTATGTGACTATATTTGTACCACATAATAAATATCTTTTAATCATGCCAAAAAAACAATTATTTTATTAATTCAAACCCGTCCTACGTTGAAAATTGAAGAACTGCATCTAAATTATGTGTAATTGCATGTCATAAAACCCTATTAAAATATCAGTAAAATTGGATAGAGCCTAATATATTCTCGTGTTTGGACTTTTCTGAACCACTGTTTATGTATATGTATAAACACACACACACACGCGCGTGCGCACGCGTGTGCAGACAAGAATGAAAATATTGAATGCTTATTACCGATCAAAAATATTATATTGATATTCCCTTTTTCGGTCGTGCTCATTTGAAAATCGCATGCTGCGGAAGGAAGAATAAATCCGATGCTGCTTATACTGAGGGCTGTGTTTAGATAGATCAGACTACAAAGGGCCATCACCTTTAGATTGAATTTACCAAATCCTAATGGCAAAGAGCAAGTACGCAGAGTAATATTGGATATTCGATAAAGAAAGAAATAACGTGACAATGCAAAAATGGTGATTTATGCGATGTATTCATTTGTCGAGTTTTAAACTGCTAACGAACCTGTTTCGTTAAGGGCAAGTTGCACGCATTCTTCCAAATCTATCTCGCTAGACGCATCTGCATTTAGAAAAATGTCCAAGTGAAATTTGCTGTAATTTTCAAGGAAGGGATAGAAAAACGGAAAAAATGCAAATTACCATGAAGAAAAAATAAATCGCTTTTCGTGATTTACCTTACCTGTTGATATTTGTATCGACGATTGCTTCATCTCTATGTCTTTCTCACCCATTGAAAATAACTTTCCTTGAAGACTCCTTAATGAATTCTTGAGGAGCGATCTCTTAGAAATGAATGATGCACGGAAGAACGTATTCTTACATATAAATGATCGTAAGCTATAGTTGATCGAATGGAAATGTTCAAAACTAGAGCAAAGGCGGCACTGTGAACTGAATAAAATCAACAAAATCTATAATCACGCGATCAAAACTCGGAATTTGCATTGTAAGATTGATGCGAAATTGATACGATAAGAAGTTCCATAATTTTCGTGCGATTCACGTGGGAATGCGAATAGAAGTAAGTGGATGCAAATGTATGTCATAGATCGATACATAGTGGATACGGTAGATTGGTGAAAGCAATTAAAGTTCTGTCTGATACTTATGTTTTCTAATAGCTTGTATATTTTCTCCACGCTATTGCTGTTCTTTTTTTCCCATATTTGGGCTAGTCGAAAGACATGTATTTTCTAATAGTAATTAGAAGTAACAAATAAGCATTCGAAATATTGAATTTCCTCGTAATTTAATCGAATAAATCCAGACTCGAAAGGAGAGTTAAGCAAGAACGTTTTGCAAAAATGTCTACGCTATCTTACTATTTCTTATACTGTATTTTCCTACTTTCGCGAATACGTATATTTAAGTTCATTCTTTCTGCCCTCATTTTTATTCGAATATTTTTTCTATCGAACTGTTTAACAAAGCAAGAATTAACAAAGAAATTACGTTATTATGACGTTGGGAATTCTATGAAAGTGACGTTTAAATTTTTTAATGGAACTCTATATTCTTTATTACACATTTTTGTAGCTGACATCGAACTGTTTTAACACACTACTTATGTATATATCTTTCATAAGTCGATATTGAGTTATTACGCTTTCAAATTTGTTGTGATCTCGGTATTGGCCTTACTCGATATAAGTACTCACTGTTGACGAGGTTGCTCGGTTGAACTTCGTGTGCTTCTAGACAAAAAACATTTGAATTGACCAACATCTATGTTGTTCTGTTATTCGTTGCAGTTATCTTAGTATTACAAGTAGAAACTATAGCTTTATAGTAATTTAGTTATTTACTACTTAAAATAAAGTGAAGTTACTCGAAGGCAATGAATTTATCTTATCGTAAAGTGATGTAAAAATTCCATGAATATCATGTCGTTAAGATATTTTATTTTTATTGGTGCTAATTTTCATATTTTTAGATAAAAGAAATTGCGTTTTTTGAGCACCGAAAATGTGGAAATATAGAGAAAAACGATCACGTCAATGAAATATATATAAGAAATAAGAAATCAACTTATCATTTAAACCTATTAGAATGCACATAATTTTGTTCCGTTAATTTAAACTTCGCGTCGAATTTGCATTTGAGATGATTATGATGCATTTGAGAAATTCGACGATGATTCGAAGCTTATTCGTTATCTTATGCACATAGTTCATTATAATGTGGGTTCAGAATAATCCACAATGATTTCAAAAATCAAATTATCAGTACTAGCAGTCGGTTAAGACATCGGGGTGTTATATTTAATCAATAAATAATCAGTTGCTATTTTTATGGACGAGAATATGTGGATTTCCTGTAAACGTATTTAAGTACTATTTTGGACAAGATAGCATAGTAATAAAAAAACTTTGCGATAAGATAAATTTCTATCACCTTGAAGTAATACAAATTCTTATGATTAATAATAAATAACGTAATTCCTAAATATCCTGTAGTTCTTACTTTTAAGTAATCATCAAGCAATCGGTCCGGCTACAAAGATCATATTTAAGAATTGATTACGATCATGTCTTCGTACGTCAGAATATATTATAGTTCCTTTCACAAACATTATTTTACATATACGATCAGGATTTTAACATTATGTATGTATAAATAATCGAATAACATAAGTCGATATAACAATGAAATACGTATGAACATCGAGTAAAAAATAGCAGACGATATATCAAGAGAAATGTGTTCAAAATGGCCTAAAAGTAATGCGAGAACTTTAGAAACGTATTCAATAGCTTTAAAGGAATAAGAAAGTAACAAGAAAAGAACGTTTCTTAAATTACGTTATTTCGAATTATATCTATCATTGATAGATTATAATCAATGATATATGTCTAAGTAAATTTATTCATTATAGGAATAATTCTTTAAAAATCTATATATTAATAGCTTATTCATTTCTTCAAAGTAAAAATCAGACACAACTTGCATGCGAGCATACCTGCCTGAAATTCTTGTAGGATACAAACATGTGTTACGATACAAGCATACGTGCATGAAATCCATATAGCGTGTTTCAAGGTTTTACAATTTACGAATTCTCTTGGTCGCTGCTTTTTACCGATTTTGATGAATAAAGTTTTGATCGATTTCCACAAATATCCGATAAAGATTTTCCACGTGAGATCATTGTTTCCGATTTTTCAAAGGGGTTTTTACTTATGTGAAAATTGCTTGTGACAATTATTTATTTTTTGGACATGATTTTTGCGAAGAAAATAAAATTTTTCAAAAATCTCACAAGGTAATCAAACAAGATAATAATCTAAAGTTAAAAATATGTCTTTTATATTTTTGGATAAATTCTTCATCATCAAAATCGGACAAAAATAGTAAACGCGAGAATTCATGGTGTAAACCCTTCTAAATGCATAGGAAGAGAACATCATGAAAAGATCACCAGTGCTGCGGTTTCATTTAATAGCACACAAAATCTGATCGAATTATTTCTCATCTGTACTTACATACAAGGGGTAAGGTTAATTAGCCGGGATACATCAAATATGAAAGCTTAATAGTAACTTATAAAAAATACATATAAGTGAAGTTTTCAAAATGGTTCGATGTCAGTTACAAAAATATATAATGCAGAATATAGGGTTCCACATTAAAAAAAAAAAAAAAAAAAAAAATTAAACGTCACGTTCTTGAGACTCTCCGCCATATTTACCAATACAATGGAGAAATGCTGATATTATTTTGCTGCTTAAACTAGATAAGTCAGCAAAAACACCCAGTTCATATAGACCGATCTCATTGCTTTCAATACTTTCAAAATCCCTAGAAAGAAAATCATTCTGAGGTACTTAATAAAATCCACAACAAAACATTAAATTATTCCATCACATCAGTTTGGTTTCAGATCAAAACATATCACAATAGAGCAAATTCACAAATTAGTGCACTAAATAACAGAAGCATACGAGAGAAAAAAGCTCAAACTGCGTTTTTCTAGATATCGAGAACGCATTGACAAGATACCACATTACGATATAATAGAAGATCTCTGGAGAGAATTACTAAAACATTTAGTAAACCCGTTGCACAGCTACATAAATAACGGATTCTTCTATATAAAAGTAAGCAATGAAATCTCAAGCATAGCAGGAGCATAGCAACAAGGCAGGAGTACCACAAGAGAACGTAATGGAACTGATACTATTTTCCATATACACATCGGATCCCCCCATAGAACTAAAGAACTCAATGTTAATCGCCAATATCGTAGGTACTGGCGATAATTCCAATTCTGGACAAAAACTAACGTATAAATTAAATCTATCACATACATAGATGATATGAAAGGAAATAACAATTACTCTATAAAAAAGCACAAATATATGTTTTATACTATATCGCCAAGAAAAAAATCGGTATACATGAACAAGCAATTATATCCCAAATGTTAGAGACAAAATATTTAGGTATCGTATCAGACAAAAAACTAACATAGAACCCTCACATAAAACATACGATAAAGAAGATAACAATAGTTACAGAACTATTACTTTATATTGGTTAGTTAAAAGGAATTCGAAGCTAAAATTAATAAACAAAACGACAATATATACAACAATGATCAAGCCATTATGGCCATATGGAATAACTTTCCGAAGTACAGCCGCTAAAAGTAACTTAAAGAAAATCAAAACTACTCAAAATAATTCTCAACGCTCCATGGTATATGAGCAATGACAACATAGAAAAAACATTAGGCGTCCTATCAGTAAAAGATACAATAACAATCAATAATGAAAGGTACTGGAAAAGGATCAGCATCCACGAAAATTCAACGATGAAAGACTGTATGCTACATATACTGAGAAGATAACAGAATAAACCTACTGAACAACTTCCCGGTACTCCAACTGGAGCATTGGTGAAAGTGAGGAACGGATGAATGTCAGAAGCTGAATGACATAAGCGAATGAATAAAGGATTGAAGGAAGCCGAACGAAGGGAGTGAATGAATAGTTGTTTGACTGAAACAAAATATACATCATGTAAGAAGTCTTCATAAAGTATGACTAGAATATGAATAAAGAAGATAAAGAAAAAACTAGACTCTCCACTCCCGTCAAAAGTCAAATAATTATCATTACACATAGCGAATAAAGTTCTGTTTGTTCAGAGAGAGAGAATGACAACATTTGTTACGTGATACTTTCAGCCATTTCTCGGCCCAACTGACAATGTAGCCTTATGTATGTACAGTGTGTATATATTAACATTCGTCGAGTTAATTACTCCTGCCTACTAGATAATTTTGATTATCCAGAAGGAGTGACCATTTAATGAAAATAATATACAGCTTCAAATGGAAATAAATATAAGAAACCTATAATAGTAGATAAAATTACATCTCATACCATACATTATAAGTTTAACAAACTTATATTCATCTTACACACATATATGATTCGATACATACAGTTTATCGAAATATTTGGAATTAAGTATTCTCCATTGCTTTTGTTTGTTGAAACCTTCCAGGTGTAAGAAAACTGAGTATAGAACATACTAAAAAAATATAGTTAAAGTTAGAAAAATGTAAATACCTTTTTTTTTAAGAAGGCAATAACACAAAATGCTAAATAAAACGTACAGAAAAGTTGTGCAGCTACTATGAGTATTAATGGTAAACAATAATCGTCTATTAAGTAACCGAATATCCAATTTCCTACAAAAGATCCCAAACGGGCACAAAATGCAGCTAGAGCAGTTGCCATCATTCTAAAAAATCGTTTTTACTTAGTAATGAAAGTTAATTAAATAAGTTTTACGCAATAATATAACAATACATAGTCTGCGCATGTATCTGCGTCGTTTTTACTTAGTAATGAAATTTAATTAAATAAGTTTTACGCAATAATGTAACAATGCATAGTCTGCGAATGTATCTGCGGGCGACATGTAAAAAATATTATGAAATTGTATGTTTATATTCGTCATAATTTTTCTTCATCCATGTACTTATAAAAATATATATTCGCATGAACATTTGCATACCTAATATTGGTAGGAAAAAGGTCGACAATCACACAGAAGATTATACTCATGCATATAGAAGTTAATGCTTCAAAAATGCAAGAAAGTATAAGATTTTGTGTCGATGATTTTATAAAGAGAAAGCCAACGGTCACTATAGTACAGAGGAATGTGCAAATTACTGAAACATAAAAATAAAAATGCCTCTTATTAATTGAATATAGATACGAGAGGAATGATGATACAATAAAGTGAAAAAAAATATTTACTTAAATAAATTTTATAACCCGTGTATTTAACGGTCAGCGGAAGAATAATACTAAGTGGTACACAAGCTAGTCCTAAGAGAAGTGTATGGGAAAAGACATTATCGTGAATACTATTTTCACAGTCGTATATATCACCTTCTAATATCTGAAATATAAAATAAAATAGAGACGTTTAATTTTTTCACTTGGAAATACGGAACTTTTTACGTCTATTTTCTTTATATACATTCATGCCATTTGCATTTACTTGCCAATGTTCTATTGCTTCCAAGTTGATTTATTTTCGAAATCTTGCATACGCTAGCAATTTTTTCTGGATACATTATTTCATACTTAGCGAATCTTTGAAACAATTCCGGAAACCAAAGCATCAATGTGTAGTACGAGGCCGTAATACAACATACGAGAATGAATACGTTGAGACTTCTCATAATGTATAGTGGTTTAAAAAGAGATATTGTTTGCGTATACATAGAATGTACAATCGCTCGCAAAGATTTCATTCTACTTTCCTCGTTTGAATTTTTATAATTACTTATTTTCAGAATTTTATGCAAAGGATTTTCACTTTTAGCAAGTATTTCCTATTGAAATTAAACGAGCATATTGCTTAAAATTATATTTCGATTATGTATTCACGAAAATGGATACTTACGAAATATTTTTCCACCGGATTACCAGTATTTTCGGAATATATTTTTCCAAGTACCACGGCCAATTCCGACATTTGCATACTTTCAGCGAGAAATTTGGGACTTTCAGTGAAATATAACGTCCAAAAGCCGATTTTTAACGACGGAAGCGAACATATTAAAACGAATAGATTCCATGAGTGAAATATGAAAGGTTTCGTATTGAAATCAAATTGTAATGGAATGATGAGCCAACCGATAACTAGAAATTAATAAAAATCATATGTAAATAAGTTTATTAGACAGTTATATGGCGATTAGAAAGTAATGAAAAACTTTGACAATAAAATACTTTAAATAATACGAGTAAAATAATGAACTAGTTCTTACTTGGTCCCGCGATAAGACCTAACGTCCATGCCATCTCTAACCAAGAAAGTAATATCTCTTTATATTTAGTTGGTTGATATTCTCCCAAATAAACAAAGAGCGTCCCGCTTTGCCCGCTTAACCTGGAGAATATAATTATTACCGTACGCTTGCACTCTCGTATTAAAAGAAGTTAAAAAGTTATAACGAATTTATTATTAAGACAAATTTGTATTATTATTGGATTGGTTAATAAGTATTTTGACTATTTTTACTATTCCTTTAGATAAATGAAATTAATCGATTCGAGAAAAACTATTTTACATATTAAACGGATAATTATCAATCGCGAGTAATTCTAATTGAACGTGACAAGGAACGTTTCGATCTATTTAAAAAGAACGATCAAATGCTTGTGCAAAAATAAAATAAATAGAAAACTTACGAGAATCCGCTGAGAAATTTAAATAATAAGAAGAATCCATAGTGTGGGACGATGGCACAGAAAATTTCAAACGTTCCTTGAAGAAATAGTGAGAGCGTCAAAGTTTTTATTCTACCTTTGATTCCGGCATAGCAACCCCAAAAGTAACAGCCGCAAGCCATTCCTGTGTTTACAAATATTAGCATTAATCATTAAGCTGTGTAATTAACTGGCCGACAAGACTGTTCATTCACGAGAATGAATTTTGTTCCACTTAATTTTATTGACTTTTTGATAATGTTTTTGTAACTTTTAAGTAGACATTCTTAAAGTACAGTTCTTAATCTTCAAAACAAGACAAAAACTTATATTGTCGAAGCAATTTCATTTTGAGGGAAAACTAAATTGGAATTTTCAAAGAATTATGCAGACGAAACAGTTTCATTCGGAGAGAAAGAACTATATATAATTTCTTTTAGTTATTTAGTAATAGCTGTTACGTTGACATTGGATTTTGTTATAATTTCTTTTGACATAAAAATCTGATCTCTTGTTCTCAATTTCTTGAGTATTCTTATTTGTTAGCAACATGTGTTCATATTTATACTTTTTGTTAATGTATTGTATCGTAGAATACGGTATTCAACGATAATACATTTTATTTATTTCAAAGCTTTCTGATTTTTAAATAAATCAATAATAATTCTAAACAAAGAAGAATTGAAGCAAGTTTTCAAAATAGAATGACAGCATGTTACTTCTTAAATAACTACGAATTTGATAAAATCAATGCCTAGACGATTACAATCTATAATTCAAACGAGAGGTTACTTTACGAAATATTAATAGACTTTAATATAGAATATATTTTATTTTATTATTAAACGTACGAAGACTTTTATGTGACTATATTTGTACCACATAATAAATATCTTTTAATCATGCCAAAAAAACAATTATTTTATTAATTCAAACCCGTCCTACGTTGAAAATTGAAGAACTGCATCTAAATTATGTGTAATTGCATGTCATAAAACCCTATTAAAATATCAGTAAAATTGGATAGAGCCTAATATATTCTCGTGTTTGGACTTTTCTGAACCACTGTTTATGTATATGTATAAACACACACACACACGCGCGTGCGCACGCGTGTGCAGACAAGAATGAAAATATTGAATGCTTATTACCGATCAAAAATATTATATTGATATTCCCTTTTTCGGTCGTGCTCATTTGAAAATCGCATGCTGCGGAAGGAAGAATAAATCCGATGCTGCTTATACTGAGGGCTGTGTTTAGATAGATCAGACTACAAAGGGCCATCACCTTTAGATTGAATTTACCAAATCCTAATGGCAAAGAGCAAGTACGCAGAGTAATATTGGATATTCGATAAAGAAAGAAATAACGTGACAATGCAAAAATGGTGATTTATGCGATGTATTCATTTGTCGAGTTTTAAACTGCTAACGAACCTGTTTCGTTAAGGGCAAGTTGCACGCATTCTTCCAAATCTATCTCGCTAGACGCATCTGCATTTAGAAAAATGTCCAAGTGAAATTTGCTGTAATTTTCAAGGAAGGGATAGAAAAACGGAAAAAATGCAAATTACCATGAAGAAAAAATAAATCGCTTTTCGTGATTTACCTTACCTGTTGATATTTGTATCGACGATTGCTTCATCTCTATGTCTTTCTCACCCATTGAAAATAACTTTCCTTGAAGACTCCTTAATGAATTCTTGAGGAGCGATCTCTTAGAAATGAATGATGCACGGAAGAACGTATTCTTACATATAAATGATCGTAAGCTATAGTTGATCGAATGGAAATGTTCAAAACTAGAGCAAAGGCGGCACTGTGAACTGAACAAAATCAACAAAATCTATAATCACGCGATTAAAACTCGGAATTTGCATTGTAAGATTGATGCGAAATTGATACGATAAGAAGTTCCATAATTTTCGTGCGATTTCACGTGGGAACGCAAGTGGAAGTAAATGATAGCAAGTGGAAGTAAATCGAAGCAAGTGGATATCCTCCGGTTAAGTCGGTGAATACAATAAAAATTCTGTTCGGTGCGCTTGCTTTTTAATAATATGTGTGTCCCCTCTACGTCGTCATTGATTTTTTCCCCTATGTGTAGGCTAGTTGAAAGCTGAGTATTTACTTTTATAATAGTAAGCATACAAATGAACAAAAAGTATAAATAGGAAAAAATAAATAAATATGCTTCTGAAGTTAATTTCCATTAATTTCCATTAATTTCCGTTAATTTTCATTTGAATTTCCTCGTATTTTAATCGAATAGTAATCATTAGCACTAATCGAAGACCACTCGTGAGGCAAGTTACGTAAGAACATTTTTTAGAAGCGTTTCATATATCTTATTTTTTGCTGATATTACATTATTTCTACTTTGACGAATGCGTACGTTTTCATTCATCTTTCCAGCTCCATATTTATTCACACATTTTTTTATCTTTACATTTCAAGAAATGTTAAGAAATATTGCTATTATTCGCTACTTTTATTACCTCAAATATGTCCAGCTGCATTTTTCGTTTAATATATAATTCGATCGTATATTACAAATTTAATCGAGTTTGATCTACCGAGCATGTGTACATACTCTTCAAAATATTGGGAAATATTCTTACGTAATTATAATAATAAAAGCTGTGATTTCAAACGTAAACGAGAGAAAAAGAATCAAAAAATAGAATAATTATTATTAACGTAAATGAATCATTTATTATTATTTTCGAAAGAAAAAATAGGACATGTAAGAGATAGGAAAGAAAAGAAAAGAAAGACAAAGAAAAATATTAATTAGACGAAACATAGGATATTTATCTAAAAGTCACAGAATTTTGTTCCATGATTGTGTCTGTACAGATAGTATTAATCCTACTCGTAAATTCTGACGATTATAATATTATTAATAGTATAATAAATACATATAGTATATACATATATATATATATATGTATTTGTATATATATGTATTTGTATGTTATTATAGTTTTAATGAAAATAATTAACAGACCGTATAAAAACGATTTACTTTTAGAAGAAATTATTAATAAGTATATATGTACGTCATGATCAATGGTAAAACTTCTTTCATTTTTCTTTTAGCACAGAACACGAATTAACGTCTTATACATAATGTCTTATATCTGAATGTTATTGTCCTGTTATTGATATCGTCTTTTTAATGCATATCAGGAAGAATCGTGCGAGGTGAAACAAATATGCGACTTATTGTAATACGAAACGTACGAACGGAATTACAATCGTCAATGGACATTTCTCATCGCTCTCCGTGTGTGTGTGTGTGTGTGTGTGTGTGTGTGTGTAATTCGAAGTGCCTTGTGTATATATACAGTCGTTACAATAATACACGTAATAATACGGATATAAATATTCTTTCTTCCTTCATTTTGGCCAATCCAATTCGTTGCATCTGTATAGATGTTTATTTCCTTAAAGTTACACGAGGTCACATTTTTTCGTGCAATTAAGTTCTCCCGTTGTTTAATCAAGAGTTTCTTTTCCCGTTCGTGGAAGTATAAATGACAAAAAGCCGCATACTGAAATTTAATAGAAATCATATCTTTAGTACGATATATAAAGATTATTGCGAATAATATAAACACACACGCGCGCACACATATCACTTATACGTACGCACACATCCACACGCACACGCACGTGCACGCACTTTCCTTTTCTTCCGTAAAAGAATATTTGTTTAAAACTTACGAAACAAGAATGCGGCGAATATCACTATAGGAACGATGCAAGCTAAATCAATTAAATAACCGAATATTAAGTTTCCAACCAAAGCGCCTAATCGACCCATCGTTAGAGATAAGGCTGCTGCCATTACCCTGGAGATAAAATAAATATTAATTAATTATCGTTTAACATTCTATAATATATTTGTTGCCTAAATAGATTTTACGTATGTAACTATAGAATAATATAAATCTAAATACATTAAAATCTTTAAAAAGCTAATAATACTACGTTTTGTATCGTATTTCAAAATAAAATGAAAATGTTTATTCGTTTGATTTTTTCTGTTTATATTACTTAGATAACAATATTTAAATTGTAAATCGAATAAACGTGAGATGCAAATTGGGTGTATATGATCAGAGTTTGTCGCTACGTGTTAAATTAAAACAGGAAAAATTGCACATCTTATATGCGTGTCCCACTAAATGATAATAAATTATCGTTATGTATAGTGTTTTCTCGAATAAATAAATCAGAAAGGTAACATCGTGTGGTTTGCTTACCTGAGATTCGTCGGGAACATGTCGACGATTATGCAATAAACTAAAGAGATGCCAAGCGACGTTAAAGCTTCAAAGATGCACGATAGTATTAGGTTCTGAGTAGAGTTTACGACAAAATAAAAACCTACGGTTACTGCACCGGAGACTAGCAGCGATAAGACTGTAATAAAAAACAATTCATTACTAGTACCAACCATTTGTCAGTTGTAGCCACCTTTCTAAGCATTAGAAGTCTAATTATCTTATTAGAATTCTCGTTAGAAACTTGATCCTCCATGACCCAATCTTTTTTAGGCTCGGTACGAATGAATATTTAAGACAAAATTTACTTGTTTTTTTCTTTTTTTTTATATATATATAGAATATGTTGCCATTATAAAAAATCTAGATTTCTATTTAAAAAAGAAACAAAGTTGGGCTTGAAATGACCTTGAAATCTTCCACTGAATAAAAAAAGAAAAAGACAATAAAGGCCACAATATTTTCTCCTTGAAATCAAATTTCTTATCTAAAAAATTTATTTCAAAAAATCCGTCTTTTCGAGATAAAAATTTTTCATGCTGTATTTTGAACTCTCGGAATATATTGTAATATAGTATTATTATACTATATTAAATATAACTTATATTATAATATTAACTTATTATATAACTTATATTATAATTATAACTTATAGATTTAAAAAAAAAATATTGAAAATATTTTGGTATACGACTTCAAAGTTACGTGGCGTTATAGAGGGTTAATCTACATTCGAAATACTTACTTAAGAAAAATTTCGCTCCCAGTTTGTGTACAAAAATCGGTAATATGATGGAACCAGGTATGCAGGCAAGACCAATATAAACGGTATGTAGATAAACGTTCACACCGATGGTTGTTTCGCATCCATAGGGATCCAAATTGGTTGCATTGTCTGAGAGCGCTGATACTATACAAACAGACGTAGTCTTGCCAGGATTATCATCCTCGAACTCTTCGAATCTAAAAATACATGATCATGAAAAGATCATGAAAAGATCATGAAATGATCGTGACAATATCGTTGCGTCAGGATTGTTGACACGAAAAAAAAATCACTTGCAAAGTGTATATTTACCTAGTAAATAACTCAGGGAACCAGACCATAAGAGTGTAGTAACTGCTAGTAAGACCGAATTGAATGGCACAAGCAAGTAACGTATTACGAAGATAAGGAGGTTTGTAAAGAGACATGGTTAATTCCCAAACCTCCGAAAAAAGAACTTTCAGATCTTTTTTCTTATGGAGTTTCAATGACCTCGTGCTCTTGTCCTTATTGTTCGTCTTTTCTTGCAAGCATTTAACCTAGCAAAAATGATTTTAAGAGAACGATTAGACGGCATTACGAGCTAATTGTCTAATTCTTATGAAAAAAAGTTAGTAATTACTGGATATGTTTCAGGATCTTGACCAGTATTTTGAGCATAGATCCATTTGAACACTTCTAAGGCAGCGTCGGCTTCACCGCACTCAAGAAGGAACTTTGGACTCTCTGGAAAAGCAAAGAGCCAAAGCCCCAAGACGATCGAAGGTAAGGCACAAAGTGCCACAAAGAGATTCCAAGATTTGAAATGAAACACTTCCGACTCGTACCTGAGATCCAATGGTACGATTAACCAAGCAATTACTGTAAAGAAAATTTTTCTTTTTTTCTTATCCGTTATAATACTATTTCTTCGAATGAACGAATGATTAAACAGGAAGGTTACTAAAACTTACGAGGTAATAATATTACACCGACCGTCCAGAACATTTCCATCCAACAAAGGCACCTTTCGCGATATTTGGTTGGTTGAAATTCGCCTAAATATGGGAAACAAATTCCCATCGCGCCAGTCACCCTGTTTCAATAGAGAGTTAATATCCTTTGATTAAACGATCATTCGATTATTTCATGCATATTTTAAACGCGTTAAAAATGATTGAATACATACGCGAATCCATTGAAAAATCGGAAGACTAGAAAGACCCAATAGTATTGGACAAACGACGAAATGACGCCGACTATGCCGTCCATTAACAAGGTAGCTATCAATACTACTTTTCTACCTTTGGTATCAGCCAGGCATCCCCATATATATGATCCAACCACCATACCTACAAATAGAGAACAAAAGATTCGTTAAAATAATTTCCTCGGTTAAGACCTATAAACTATGCTTCAATAATGCTTACCCAACATTGGAGATGCTGTTAGCCATCCTTTTGCAGTGGAATCCATTTCCAGGTCGCATTGTGCAGCGGGTAAAACGAAAGAGAGTATTGTAACACCGATGGCCGTATCCATGTAAATTAGCCCGCATATTGCCAGTAACATGTAGTGAAACTTTCCAAATCCTATTAATGAGTGAACCCAATAAATAAGAAATGATAAATACTATGCAACACTCAAGACACTATTTTTTTCTATTTTAAAAGGAATCCAATAATAATCGCTGGTATTATTACAACGTCATAACGTAATATGATAAATTTATAAACGAAAAAATAAATTGATCGTTTACAAGTTTTTACAATCTTTGACTTTGATCTAAAATGTCTAACAATTGTACCTTTCACATGGATGATTTAACGTCACGATACGATTGCTGATAAGAGACTAGGCGTTTTCTAATGGACGCGTATATGTATATGTATGCTATTGTAAAAATCATTTATATTAATTGCTAAAGTATTAATAAATTTAATGAAAATAAGATGTACGATGCTTCATCGAAGTAAGATAAAGAATTAAAAATTTCAACTCGATAAGATATTATTTTTTTATCAATGAACGTACCTGTTACGGTGATTGCATGCTCGAAGTCGGCACCTCCGTCTGCCAAGAAATCGAGTCCTGTAAAAATAATAAGAAATAATGCGCATATATATAAATTTAATTTGAAAGTTTGTGGTAATTTTCACGAAACGGTAATGACTTATTTCAATGGTTCGCGTAATAGAAAATAAAAAGGTCTATTTCCGATCTCAATCGTTTTCCTTGTCACATAATCTTTCTTTGTGGGAAAAAAAAAAACCTACCCATGATCGTTCGTGATCAATTGAGACTTGTTCAAATCGCAAAGCGTCCTCGTCAGTTTCGGTGGTGCGGAAGTTACGACGAAGGACTTTCTTTGGGGGGTCCTACAGGCAGCTACGATGATGCACTGTCGCTTTCCCGTACGTGTACCACGGTTTTGTCTTCTGCCGTAAAGGCTGCACGCTACGCTCATTGGTGAATACTCGGTGGTATCTGATCGCCGTCTTTATCGCTTAAGCGAATTCGACGATTTCCACCAAGAGAATTTTTCCCGATGGCTTCTCACCTAAACCCCGATGAGATTCTCTTATTCTGGACTTCCTTCGGAATCAAAATCAAGCAACTGATTGTATTCTACCCTGGTCAATCTCTATTTTAGAGTGACGGACAAACCAAAACTCTTCCCTTCTTCACTGTACCCTTAACAATCGTACCAAGAATACACCCTAGAATGACAAACAACCGATCTTCTACCTTAGCCTAATCGCCAGTGAATGAACGCTACTGGACAGAAATTGATTCTACCTTCTTTACGTATCTCGAGCCCATTCCAGTAGCCCATTCTCTTAAACAAGATAAGATATTATTACCCCTTCCCCGACGCAATCCATCTTCTTTTCTTTTTTTTTCTTTCTTCCTCTCTCTCTCTCTCTCTCTCTCTCTCTCTCTCCTCTCTCTCTCTCTCTTTTTTAATCATCATGGCTCGAAAAAGAAGAGACCTGATACTCTTTAATCCCTAAAACATCTTTGATGACAATGCCAAGCACGTTCGAAATCAATGATCAAAGTTTCAACGAAGAGTTAATCGAGGATCTTCATTATGAACGATTTCAATCACTCTTAATCAGTCGATGATAAATATTTTAGAAATATCTGAATGTTACATTATACTACTTATATTAAATTCGATCTTTTTTCATTTCACTAAATTTGAATATCTCTTTTTCGATCTCTCGGATTATCTCCGATGAGATAAGAAAAAATAATATTTTTGGAGAATCCACTCTACGATATATAAGATAAGAACTTTGTGTTATTTCCTTTTCTTTCTTCGAAGAAATTTAAATCCCTAAGAAGACAATGGTCCACGTATGTCTTCATCGTCGATCATGAGAGCTATTATAAGACATAAAGTTGTAAGATCACCTGATGTTGTTCAACTTCCCTTTAAGATTTCGAGAAAGATCTTTATCTTGAACTACCAGTTAAAAATTTCTGCATTTTTCTGTCATAAGAATACGAAAGTCACTGACAACATGATCCGTTTGTTTGAACTCGGTTAATTGACGAAAGATAACGAGTTCTTGTTTCATCGAAAGCAAGGATACGTCATGATCCGCTACCTTTTTTATGACTTCTTTCTGATATACGTCAGAATAAATATCTTGGATTATTAAGTCATTTTGATAACGAATGTGATCTTCATCTTCGCGTAAAAGAAGGCGAAGGTGAAGAGTTCTTCTTCTTGTGCTAAATGCAAGTATATCTCGAAGAAATAAAACAAAAAATATCAACAAAACATAATTGATCTATAAACGATCATTTTACCTATCATTTATGCATTGATATCGGCGTTACTTCTTCAAGAAGACGGAATCTCGAGAAGAAAGTGAAATGTACGTTTTTCTTTTTTATCTTTTCCTTATTTTTTTTTTCGAAATAATCGAACATGAATGATTATTCATTGTGACCAGTAAGTAATTCCTTTTGTCGATTCACCTAATGTATCATAGTTTGTCGATCTTGCGAGCTTCGTGAGCGATAGTAAATTTTTGCGAAATATTTTACAAGGCTTAATCTAAGCAAACATTTTTAAGCACAATAACTGTGAAATATTGCTAAGAAATGAAGTTGGCATTCATCACGTAACTTCACGATTTATCTGATCAATTATTGTTAAAAACAGATCAAAAAGCTTTCCCGACAATATATCTCTGATCTAGACTGCTTTAAATTGATCGTCATTTAAGTCCATACTTATGGACTGAATCACCTATTTTAACCCACACATGTTCAACGATCGTACAATGTTTCAAAAATGTTTTAGGGCCCAAATGTTTAATGTTGAACATTTTAAATCTCTCTTTCTTCCTTTTCCTCTTTTTCAATAACAATTTGTTGATTTCATATAATCTGATTTAGTGTGTTGACAAGTTTGCTCCGAATCAACAGGAATACCAATCTGATCGATAAAATCGAAGAAGAAGTAAGAAGAAATATCGATATTTCTGATTTTTATCGCAATTGGATCGGTTAGGGATCCGAACGGATCGCAAACGGATGAGTTAGTTTTCGACGAGTACAATTCCACTCTATACTATCAAACGTCACGCAATTGATTGATTTCTTTTCAAAGTGCATTACATCGCGAGGAAAGCTTCAAAATATATTCATAGAAATCTAGAAATAAGATTTGAAAGAGAATCGCGTCATTTAACTCGTCCAAGATATTTTATCTTTGATCTCTCACGTTATATCTTTTTAATAGGATACTATTTCAAGCCGATAGACTGTTCGATTGCAAAAAGATTAGAAGAGATTAGTTGACAACTTGAAAATGGAGTCGAGAATGTTTGAGAAATCATTATTTTTATTTATGAGATTGTCGTATCAGAGCACTTAACGAGCGTTATAAATCGATCATTAAATTCTTCCTATCGTTCTGAAGAAACAACAAAACTAATAGGATCAGATTTTGTTGGCACACGATCCATAAAAAAAAGGGATCTCTGCCAAATGTTCGGTCAGCGCATCGCCGTCTTTCATTCGTTCAATGCTTTTATAACGAACCGTTTTACAAACATTTATGTTCCTCCATCTAATTATCTTTATTTTCTTTTGCGTTTCTTTAATTCTTTGAAAATTATTGGCAGCAGCTTCATCTCTTTCGTTGACGAAACGGAAAGAATAATAAGGAAAGTAAAATAAATGATCTTCAACAATACTGTCAGGCAACACTGTAAGTGCACTCGCACTTGTACAATACGGATGGGACATTTTTCATCGATAATACCGTAGCGGTAGCTAATAATTCAAAACTGGCGCTTCGCCCGAGAGAAGAATGTTTCGAAACAATAAAAGACGTTGAACGGGGGGGGGGGGCGACAACATCTGCGAACGACGCTATCATTTTAATTTCCCTCGAGATTGTCTCCCGCTTCGTAAAAAAGAAAGAGAGGAAAAGAAAGGGGGGGGGGGGGGTAAAAGGAAAAAAGGGTAGAACTGATCGCCTGAAATTTACCTCGTTTCGAAAAGGATCGTGCTATTTTACGAATGATCCGAAAAATATCTTTCCTTGGTAACGTTGTCATAGAGGCAAGTGATGAAGCTGAAGAGAAGCAGCCGATATTGTTAGAAATTGGGAGGAAATTAATGAAAGAAAAATATATAACAATCAATCACCAGTATCGCGTGTTGTTTTAGGGAAATGACGAATGGTGTGGCAATATAAGGGCGACGGAAGGATGTCGTCAGGTCTGCGTTTCTGAATCTGTTCTCTTCCGTTTAAATCGAAACGTTAAAGAGATGAACGTTGGAGAGTCAACATTGGTTTTGATGTCAAACGTAATGGCCAACTTCAACACGAGGCGAGGCGAGGCGAAGCGATGCTACGCGACGCGACACAACGCAACGCAATGTAACGCAAGGTGACGCCAAGTGACACGTTAATTCGCACTATACATATACACGCGCAATTTTCTTTCTCTCTCTCTCCTTTTATTTTTCTTTTTTTCGGATTGTTATCTTCGAACTTGTAAATCGAAAGTTTTCGTTTTCGTTTAGGAGGAGAGATATCGTTCGGTCCCGTGTCTGGACGCCAATCGGATGGCACTGCCGAGTCTTCTTGCGTATTCCTACCTTGTAATTCCTTTCGAAAAGTTATGTATGTTAGTTTATATCGATATAGGTAAGTCACATTGTAGATTCGCGTGCCAATGCGGTCTTAACCGGTCATTTCCGGATGTTTATTTTTCGTACACATTGGCTAGAAGACTTTGCGAAAGGGAAGCTCGTTGGTCAACATCAAGGACATTCGCGTTGCCAAAAATATTAGGGCGATCGTTCGCCAAATAATTTTGTTTTTCTTTTCCACCTATCTGAAAGTGTCGAATGAACTATCTAAGGAACAAGTCAATGGTCTCGATTAATAAAGGAAATAGTTTCTTCTTCTTCTTCTTTATTTTATTTTTAACTTTTCTTTTATACATTATGAACTTAACATGGACCAATTAGAGTCGATAGAATATTGTTAATTAAATTAGAACGTGCAATTTTCACAGAACTTTGAAAATTATGATAATTACGAAACAACGTAAACATTATGTTTCGTCGATTCATAACGTTCTATGGATGAAATTGTTAAATAATATCGCAGTTTTCTTTTTCAGAAATGATCTATTATTCTTCATATATTGATTCGAGTTCTATTAATTTTTAATTCTATGGTTTTGGAAACGGTCTAAAAATCTCTTTGGGACTGTGGTCTGTGTAAAATAGTAATATTTCGAATGAAGTCATACGATAACCGTTCATCCTTAATTGCGTATCGCAATAAGCGTTCCATTTTTTTCACGCGATGTAGTTGTTATCGGAAGGTCGGCTAAGCCTGACTAAGGTACGATGAAAAAAAAAAATATCTATGAGATAATACATGTCATGGTATACTTTCGAAATTTATACACGAGAAGTAAACTGAATGAACGCGTTGATTGTTAAGACGTACAAACGTGTATACCTACATACCTACCTTCGTTCTATCGTGATCTACCACGTTGACCTTATTAATGAAACAAACATTCTCATTATCTACGCTTCGAACGGTAGAAAATAGAAAAATTCCACGATAAATAGTGTTTTAATCATGCTTCAAAGAACAACGTAGTGAAACACGAAAAAAAAGAAAAAGATGGGACACACGTCGAACTTTTTTGTTTTTATTTTTTTTCCACTCTTCGAGAATATCTCTTAATAGCTTGTTGAAAAAAATATCCAAATTGTGATGTCTTCAGAATTTGGTTATCTTTGCTTTTTCCATTTCTTTCTTTTTCGGTGTAAGCAAGCTGAGTATACTGCACACTAAAAGGGAAAATTCAAGATGAAGATTGATTGTAATTCTTTAGAGTAATTAATATTATTAGCACTCACCAAAAAGTTGTAACCCTACCAATATGATGACGAACGTGCAATGATTATCGATCAACATTCCAGTCATCAAGTTCCCCATCATTGCGCCTAGCCGACTAGAAAATGAAGCAAGACCGGCTGCTATCGATCTGAAAATAATCAATAAAGAGAAATTTCCCGATTATTAACTGTCTCTTTCTTTCTCTCTCTCTCTCTCTCTCTCTCTCTCTCTCACTCTTTCTCTCTTCCTTTCTCTCTTTCTTTCATTTATTATCTCTTGTAACGATCAATCTCGAACGATGCGAATGATTCTTATCAATCGATTAACAAAACAACCATTGGTTACAATTGAAACTTCTGAACGTGTTTGTTATCGTACATTTTTGCTCCGATCAAATTTGATTTTTTTCGACACATATGATCGATTAGGCGAAGTAAGATAATACTCTATATAATGCTCTATAAATAAACATGCGAACCGAGAAAAAATATACGACGCATAATTGTGTATTTGTATCTTTTGATAAAGATCTTGCGAGAGGAAACGATATCGTTAGATATAAAATGCTAAAAATAAAAAGCCATGTACTAGACGTGTTAAGGTTGCGTTTAAAACAGTGCATAAGCAGTTTAGAATAATATGAATAGGTAAACTTGTCTATAATACTCATGACATAAAATATCTAAAATGCGATACCTTAAATGAGTTGGATAGAAGTCGATCAACATACATGAGACAACGCTAACGCAAATTGATGTAACGGACTCGAAGATACACGAGATGATTAAATTTTCAACAGATGTTTTAACAAGAAAAAGAGAGAAAGATACAAAACTGGCTATTATCGTACCAGCAACTAAAACAAAAAAAAAGGCAGACATGATAAATCTTAATCAATAAGTATTGACTAATCAAAATGTATCATAATAAGTATATCAAAATAATAAAAAATGCATCTCTAACGAAAAAGTGTATCGTCACAGAATATATTAAAATCAATACGTGTAAAAAAAAGTTATATTGATTTATTTCCATAACCGGGTTGACAATGACTCACCTAAAAAGAATTTATATCCTAAACGATTTATTAAAAGAGGTAACGTAAGCCCAACAGGAATGCCTGATAATGCTAAAATAAATGCGTATAAGAAGACGCTGCTTTGTATCGGTCTATTGCAACCGAAGGGATCCATATTCATTATCTAGAAAGAAATGATTATATATACACATATATATAATCATTTATTTGTATGCGTATGCGTATGCGTGCGCGCGTGTGTGTGTGTATGTGTGTGTGTGTATGTAGGTTCGGAAGGATAGTAAAAAAATTATTTCAAATTGTTCGCTCACCGTTTCGTTGTTCTTTTCAAATGCGACAACGGTGCATACCGTGGCCGATCGATTAGGAAAACATTCCTCAAATTCGGCGTATCTTTGAAAGAGATCAGGCAACCACAGAAACAACATATAGTAAGAAGTCATAATCAAATATGTTGTGGAACACACAATAAACGTCCTACGCAAATATGGCTTTCTTACAAGTATCAACGTTTGCAAAAATGTATTTATTATGGTAATCTTCAATGACTTTGGTTTGATCGTCTCTTCTTTCTCGTTTATCTTTTCTTGTAAACGAAAGACGAGTTCTGAAAGCAACTGGTTTTCACAATTTTTCAAATTCGCCTATTCAAATAAGAAGCGTATTTAATATTAAGAATTTGAAATTAACTGAAACGTTTAATTAGATTTTCAAAAATACTTGACAAAAGTGAACTCACCAAATATTTTTCCAAAGGATTCCCCGTATTTTCCGAATACATTTTAGCTAAAACATTTAACATCTTAATATTTTGTCCAGTCTCAGCAAGATACTTTGGAGTTTCTGGGAAACAAGATAACCAGATTCCAATTGTAAAAGATGGCAAAGAACAGATCATGATGAGCAAGTTCCACGAGCGAAAGGAAAACGTATTAGTCTTATATTTTATGTCCAAGGGGATCGTAGCCCAGGCTACGCCTGAAATGATAAAAAGGATACTATGTAAAAGAAAAAATAAAAGAAAAAGAGAACGAAATGAATGCAACGAGAATTGAGATACTTACATGCTACGATCACCATTCCTATTACCCATGCCGTTTCCATCCATGAGAGAAACAAATCACGCTTCTTAATTGGTTGAAATTCGGCAAGATACGTATAGAGCATCGTTAACTGTCCACATATCCTGAAAATTTGTTAACGCAAATGGTCTAGGGACGAAATTCTTTATGGCATACAACGTACGCAGTTCGATGAATTCGTCAATAAATTTTGTCATTTGTGTTTTTTGATCATACTAACGCCAGACCGTTGATAAATTTGACTACTACGAAGCCCCAATAAAATGGTATCAGCGATGCTAAAAATTCGGAGCCACTTTGAAGGAAGAGGGATGCCAGGAGAGAAATTCTCCGCCCTTTGGTATCAGCGAGGCAACCCCAGAAATAGGAACCCGACAACATACCTGAAGAGAATACATTCATTTATATGTATGAAGATGCAACCCAGACATAACTCTGACGCAATTAATTGCACGGATTTTCTATTTTACCTAGCATGGTCGATACTGTCAGGTGACCTTTGTCTTTCGTCGTCATCTTAAAATCACACGCCGCCGCTGGTAAAATAAATCCTATGCTCAGCATGCCAAAGGAAGCGTTCATACAAATAAGAGCGGAAACGGCCAATACTTTGAAATTAAATCTTCCAAATCCTCAAACGAATAATTTAAGTAATTAATAATAATAATTAGTTGATAATTAATAATAATAATTAAGTACTCAGTTTGTTTATTTGTGTTATTCTTGCGAACGAATCAGCTTATTTTTTCTACCTAACATATAATTTTAAGTCATCATAATAAGAAGTAATTATCACAGTCATAAATATTGGAAGAAAGTAGTTTATTTAATTTAATCTAAATTTAATTTTTGTTAACAATAATTATACTTATCTTTCGTAATTAAGAACTAAACGTATTACATAATTCACTTTATATAGGAAATGTGTTTCCAATGAAATTTTAATACAAAGTAAAGAATTAGTTTAACGTGTAAAGACATTTTTTTATCGATAGATCAAACGATTACGATGTAGAAAGATTAATCGATCGTTTTTTTCTCTTTATTTTCTTATGTATTTTAATTGATGTATTAACTTGTTAGATCTATACCACTTTATTGACATTTATTATCACGTTGTTTACAAGTGTCGCACAAGCAGAGTCAATTGATTAATAGAACAACGTCAAATTATTGTTTGTAAGAAAATAATCGTGGAAAACAATTGTCTCTTTATCATTCCATTCACCTATTTATGTGCTTTATCGTACATTGTTATGTTTTATATCGTTCATGCAGAAATAAGATATATAATCTATATTCAATAGAAAGTTGTGACTTTTTATTAAACGTAGAAATGTATTACATCTCGTTCTTACATTAAATGCCTTTCTGAATTAAATATCGTTCGAAAATATTATGAAAGAGCTCATACGAATAATATGTTTAATCGAATTATGATAAATATTATGTAAAATACCTGTCTCATTGAGAGCATCTTGCACAACAATTTCATCGATTTTCCAGATATCTGCGAATAAGAAAAAAGTTCTTTGTTGTACAACAAAGTAATATTATTATTCGTGAAAAGGAGTTCAGCATATTTCTAAACGTAGTCCCTTTACATACTCAGAGTAAATAACCTACCTACTTTGCATTTTGTTAGATGATGATGATGAGGAGGAGAAGGACAAAGCAAGATATCCTTAACACTGTGTTCCTCGCTAATCAACGACATTTAAAAACTCGAATATTTCTTACCGTAGCCTCAATCAAAATTATTCCTTAATGAAGAGAGTTCGCTGTAAGAGAATATATTCAATGTCAAATGATTTAAATGTCAAGACGAGATAACAAAAGAGGCCATAAACAAGAATACGGAGATACGTCAACGATGTCGTCTCTTCTTGACTTTTTTCACTAACTCGACGTTCATCGAAACGTAGCAAAGTCGAAAGACTAGATCGACTCTATTATAAAGTGATCGCGACACTGGCATACGTTTACGTAATTGATCGTGCAGTAGCACGTGATAACGTTTATCGAAGGCATTACGAGAAATTCCCGTTTAATAAAATCACGCGATCGTCGAGAATAGGCACCGGATTTCAAAGTCGCTGGTCGTGTATTTTCTTTCTCCTCTCTTATCTTCCATTACCTTCTATCTTGTTCTCCAATTTTCGATAATGTCTCCTCTTAATCGTTTGAGATAATGCAACATCTTATTCGATTTCATCTTTTTTATACTCAAGTTAACAGTTAGAATGTCACCGGCATTTACATTAATAGTTAATCAAATTTAACGAAACGAATTTAACTTTTTCTCTTATCGAGTGTTAAGAACATTTGCCAATGTTATTTAGAGAATGCACATTGTTTCTTGATAAACATAGAATTTCATGCGAAGTAGTATGACGAATTTATTAATCCGTACGAAATTTTCTCAAAATAATTTATATTCGTATGGATCGTAACTCGCAAGTAAAAACTACTTGGAATGTGAATAAAAAGCGATCGTTACGCTCTTACTCCAAGCGAGCGACTAGCACGCGAGTAGAGACTATTTTTGTACTCGACGCATTCTATTAAATAGAAACGACGTACAGGGTTTCCGAGACCCAAAAACGTAACCAAAATATAAAGGCGTTTTTCAATTTAGCTAAAACTTGGTATACAAAAGTTTTTGGAGTCATCGATCAATGACTGATCTAATATAGCGGACATGTATTGGACATTTCATTTGAATAGTTATGGCCAAATATCTCCGATTCTATGAATTTTATAAACAAATGTTTTAAATAAAAATTACTATGTTTTGAGGAAAAAATGTAATATGCATTTTGTATCTATTTCGTAGAGGTCGCTGTTATCAAGATATAGAAGTCATAATAATTTTTTTAAATAGAAATTAATAATTGAAATCGAATAAAACTTGTAAAGAATATCAATATAAATCCAACAAGTACCTACAGTTTTCATCGATATTTCATCGAGTTATGACGCTTTGAACTTTAACAAACTTTGCAATAATGCAATTATAAATAATGCAATTAATTCTCTTAAAACATCTGATAGCAATAAATTTATCGATCAACTTTTTTTGTCTTATTGTTAACTTATTTTTATTCATACATTGTTGAAGTAGTAATCATTGAAAGCGTTATGCTCTTCATCAATCATAAAGAACATTATTGTACACAGTTAATTAAATTTCAAGATACCATAACTCGATAAAATATTTTTATTGATATTCTTTACAATATTTGTTAAGTTTAAAATATCAATTTTCAATTAAAAAAGATTGTTATGACTTTCATACCTCGACGGAAAAGTCTAGGAAATAATTACAATACATATGAAATGTCCCCCTCAAAACCTAGCAACTTTTATTTAAAATATATTTTTATAAAATCCATTAGATCGGAGATATTCGACCAGATCGCTTAAAATGAGACACCTTACATATTTAGAAAATATCAAATTTAGCTAAATCTTGATATATAAAAATTTTCAAAATCGCTGATTACGGATGACTTACAATATAATCATTTTATATAAGTTGTTTTCGAATTCCTAGAATAAGTACTTGCAAATTTGATAACGTAAACTGTAAGTAAAAATAATAACATAAACTTTAAGTCAAATCCAATACAAAAAATTCACTTTTTAGGATGCTACTGATTTGCTACTGATAAGAAGATGTTTAATTGTATATACATATAAAGTATTCAGTATTCGTTGATTTTCAAACCCAGAAGAATGTAAATATTTGTATTTATAAGTACTTCGATATTTGAATGGTTTCAGTCTTTTAAAAATGGTAATCGAATTTGGAATGACTATGATTTCGCTCGAATTCTTATAAGCTCATATCAGTTATAAATTAAATAAAAATCTATCGATTTACTATCGTACAATAACTTTAAACGTTGTCTGGTCTGTAAATAATTTGGTATAATTAAATTATATTTGTAATAAATACTGTATTTCTGATAGAAAGATATTCATATAGTAATCTGATCCGATAATATTGGATTTATTACAATTCCGTATATAATGTCGAACAGGTAAGAATAGAAGAAATGTAAATATTTTTTGTCATCAAATCAATGAGAACATGTATATATGTATAAGTACATAATATACATTAAAATGTCAATTTCTTTAATTCATGCGTTCACACTTATGTTTATTATTATATTACTAATTATTTGTCTATTATTTGTCATTTATTTGTTATTTATATAATGTAGATTTGATTGATGTTTACCGCCTGTGTCTTTACCCACGCATGTACTTTCTCTCTCCTTCTCTCTCTCTCTCTCTCTCTCTCTCTCTCTCTCTCTCTTTCCTTCTTTCTCTCTCTCTCTCTCTCTCTCACACACAAATCTTCATATATAAAAATAAATTGCTCTCCTCAAAAAAATGTTCCAGCAGTGAACAGTGTTATGATAATTTTTACTCTTTTTGAATGCGTTTAGTTTATAATGATTATTTTTCATCTTTTTCTTTATTCTGCACCTTTTGTTTCCTCTATCTTCCAGATTGATGGCTAATGTCCACAACTATGATACATCAGAGTGGTTATTTTTGCAACAATAGTTTATTGCGAAAGAAAAAAGATAATACGCACGAACCTTCTTAATGATAACAACAAGACTCCACTGGGAAGAAACATACTACTTTACTATTGCTATTTATAACTTAGTAAAGACATTTATCATGATGTCTCATAGAGCCAATAGTTCATTAAGTTACTATTAAATGACGAGCTTTCATGTTTGTTGATTTGAAGCAGTTTCAACGCTTCTAATTATTATTTTCAATATTTTAACTCTAAAATATGTAAAACTATTAGAGCGTTGTCCACTACTGGAGTATTTATCTTAATATTAGATCACGTCATTATATTTTTCATAATTTTGATTTCTGATTCGTAATCAACGACCTCGAAAATTTTATGTAAAGTTTCAGGTAAATTTGATATATTTTTAATAATATTATAATTATCGCACGTAATGCTGTATATATGCCAATTTAACAATGTACGAACTTTCATTACAGTACCTGCTCATATCTCAATAGAAAATTTTTATTGATCTTGTTAAATTCAAGTGTTAATCATATGCTGTTTTTTCTTTACTTTACTAAATATACATCACAACTACTTTATTTGACTTTTCATCGAAAAATGTTATTAAATTTTTATATTATACTTTTTAATTATAATTTTTTCCAATATAAATATAAATTTTACTTATTTTCAGAATTATTTTTCATTTTACAGGATAAAAATTGAGGTACTTCGAAAAAAATTACGAACGTTCGAAGCAAACGTTATTTCCTTATTCTCGAACGAAGATCACTTTTATACTGAATTATAAATTCATAGAGAAGCAATTAGTCATTTACCTCTCTGTCATTCAATCCTTCGACTATCTGTATATCCAAATCAATGGTCGAGAACACAACATATAAAAATTTATTTTTAAGATTTTGACCAAGTTTTTGAGATTTGACCCTTTGCGGACGAGTGTCGGTAAATGCCCCCCACCCCCCCCCCCCAAGTTTATTTTCCGTTACGGAGGCGTGTTGGCAAATAGCCGTCCAAATTTATTCACAATTACGAACACGTATTATGAAGTGACTCACGTACATCTATGTTTCTGAGTAACAAGATAAGCATAGATATAGTGAACTAAAAGTATTACGTTTTTTTGGAAAGGAAATTACAGGTCTTTAATGGTCTTTAACGGAAGTTTTATCTTCCGTTTAATGTAAACTCACGAGGTAAAATAATGACTGAATCAGAATGATTTTCAAAAAATTTTGTTGTATTTAAATAAAATTTTAGTTTTTATAATGCAAATGATCAACATGTATATTTTTTCAACTGCGCGCACCAATATCTTTCGTCCACAGCAACGCTCGCTCGTCGGGCGACTCTGTCCGCAAAAAGTTGAAAATGCAATGTGGTGATGCAGATGTCAACTGACTCAATAAAATAAGAGTGGATCGTCGGGTATCAATCCATAAACACGTCAATGAACGATGATTGAATTTTCATGAAAAAAATCTCATTCTTATATTTAAATGGACTCTGACTAAACAGCTGTTGTTGAAATTTAACATTGATTATCCGTTCGCATGACGTAAGGATGTATCGATGAGTAACTTTTGTTTCTTTAGAATAATAATTTCATTGTTGCCATTTGCAACTACTTGATATTTTTATCTCTAACGTGAGATTTCCAACAAAAGAAAGAGAGAGAGAGAGGAAGAATATCTTTTATATCATAATCGTGAAGACAGAAGAGCTTCCTGATACATTCTAAATGAATTTTATCAATTATATAGCAGTATATTAAAAGATGGACCGATAATCACGAATGTGGGTCATCAGAAAAAAGTTAACATGCGAATCATTGAAAAGAGAAAAAGAAAGACTTGGCCATTAGAACGATTAACGGTTTGATTGATATCATTGATGTTAAAAAACAAAACAATATATTAGAAAATGTTGAAAATCTTCGAAATTGTAAAGCCAATAAGAATCTTTTCTTTTCCTTTTCTTTTTTTTCTTTCTTTGTAATTCATATATTTTATTTATCAATCTTTTCCTAATAAATGCAAACTGAATCTAGTGATAAATTCACCTTCCGTCACCTAACCTACCCCTCTACTTTTAGCAAAAATTATTTTCCACAATATTGTAACGACAATCACAATTCAACACTTTTAACTGTAAGATCAAAAGAACACATTGAAAATATTTTTTAATGTCACGATTCAATAATAAATCTTACAATGTGTTTATTATTGGTATTATCTGTACTCCGTACGTGAATCATACGTGATACTCGTGAGTATCTTTGTTCGTTCGAAAAAAGGCAAGAAATTTAAAAGTTTTATATTTGTTGTATATTTTCCTCATGTCACACTGAACTCATACCAACACAGGATAACTTTGGTTAAAATAACAATTTTATGATCGTATAAAGTAAATTATGTAAATGATGAAGAAAAATATGAATGATCAAAATGTTAAAGATCAGATTTCCTACCGTTCGAAGCCTTCTCTTTCCTTTGTATGATTTCTTTTTTTGCATTTACATCATCAATTAAATCCGGAAATCACAGTAAGATAGCATTGTTTAGATATAGTCTCAACATATATTTGTAATCGTTATCATACAATTATTTTCAGATATAATGTTAAAAGAGTTTTGTTATCGAAATAGAATATAGCACTTTCAACTTAGAAAAAGTAAATATATATGTTTGTGTATATACATAAATGTGTATTGCAAAATATTAGATATTAAAACGAATAAACATTTTATTACTATATGGAAATTGAAGATACGCACTTTGAATATTTAATAAAATAAAAGTTCTTTTCAACCTACAATTTCGAATTGCATTTTCTTGGAAACTATAGTTTCAACATTTTTTAAATACCACTATTCTAAAAAGAATAAAAAAAATGTTTAAATGATATACTATTTGACCGCTATTGCGATTTAAGATATTTGAGGAGATTGTTAAATCTTCTAGGGGGTTAGCGCAAAATGGGTGAATTTATAAGTACTGTCCCTCTTGAAAACAAAATTGATCTAACTCGGCGTTTTTCGAAAAACTTACTAGATTTTATAATAATCCTTATGGGACACTCTGCGTGCATACACTCACTTACATGCATATATATACACAAAATTTACACGCGAGCACGTATACACATATACAATATATATGTAGGATTAGAAAAATCTTCATGTATGTATGAGTCTCGAAGGAGTACTGGAATGAAGTTTGTAAAATGGAGACGTAGTCTTGGAAGTATAAATGATATGAGAAATATGAAAGCGAAAGTATGAGTGATAGAGATAAATGTTTATGCATATGCAGAGATTATGCGACGTCTAGGACCTTATCTGAATGCGCTTTATATACGGAGGAGGATACGGAATAGAGATCAGAGTAGTACAGAGTAGATCATAGTAAATAACAAAGTAGAGTAAATAGTACAAGAGAAAAAAGCAGAGCAGAATAATTGAGTATTGAGTGTCGGGCGAATGTATAGACAAGAGGAAGTTTGTATATATCGGAAGACAATAGAGAAATTTAATATCTTTTTAAGAAAAACATTTGTTGTTTTCCAAATACTGTGGCCTAAACACAACGTTTCTACATATATGCGTATATACATATTTGTAGTTAATTTATGAAAAATCAATTTAAATTATTGGCCGTAATAAAAAAAAATGCAATAAAAGGAGCGTATTTTTTTCTCTAAGAGTCCAGATCATACTCATTACTTTCTCGAGAAGTACTAACAACAGGAAAGACCGTATATTTTTTTTTTCTAAAGCCTGACAAGGAAAAATAAAACAAGTAGATGGATAAAGAGAAGAAGAGAGAAAGAGACAAACAACAAAAGAGAGAAAGAGAGAGAAATAACAAAAGAGAGGAAGAGAGAGAAACAAAAAGAGAAAGAGAGAGAAAGAGATAGAACATCTTAAGGAAAACAAGAAAAGTAATTTACGTTCTTTCCTTCATCGGAACTTCCACGATCGATCGAAGATCGTTGCTTAAATCCTGCAGAGCTTTCCTTTTTCTCACGATTTGAGAAACGATAAAGCCGAGAAAGACGGAAACGATTGAATTCCTTCCGTTGTGAAAAATAAAGTTACGAAGAACGATTCTCATTCTTCTTCCTAAAACGAACAGTAATGATAATGATAGATGCATAGAGATTCAAGCACCAAACTAATACCTAATCTAACCTTTGATTTCCGTTCTTTGATAATTAAGCGAATCGGTAGCGAATCAATCTGGTGATTGGGACTATAATAATAATTAAATTCGTAAAATTTATGGAATCTGGAAAGATTTTCATATTTCGTCATTGTAAATATATCTAAGCCGTTATACATATAAATCTTCCCATCGATATTCGAAGATTTAAAGAAAGGAAAACAATTTGATACAGCGATAATGCGTTGAATAAACCGTACTAGCTTTTATCCCCTAGCTTTTGTCTTGATCGGGAAAAATGTTGCCCGAAGATTGCTAGTGGATGGAGATGTTCAAAGCTTTTCGCGATAAACAAGCAAATCGGATTTAAGGCGGGTTCTTTCTTTATTGAAGTCTCCCTTCTTTCTCTCCCTATTTCTCTCTCTGTAGTATTGATGTACAAAGATAGATAGTTCACTATTATAGATAGTTTGTATCTTTCTAATACTTACTAAGTAAAAGTTTATTCGAAGACAATCACATACCAAAAGCACGTAAACATTTGACAAGGTATCCCAAAAGTAACCATTTTTCTTTCAATCGGAACGATTAATTATTATTAATCACATGGGAAAACCAGTAAATAAGAAATCAAGAAAAGTTAATTTGAAGTAAATTTAAATTAAATATTACGTTAGTTAGAATCAGGTAGGCGAATAGAGATTCCAGATCCTGTAGTAATGAGATAGAATACCTTGTAGAAGAGTTCTTTCTCGCGGACATATCAAATAATAATATTCAAAGTTTAATGGCGTATATGACTTTTTTTAAGTCAACAACATTTATTTGTTTTTCTTACACTTTTTGAAATTACGTAGTTTCTAGAATATTCAGTAAACATTTCAGATAAAACATGGTGAAGTGATAGTAGTAATATTGTAACTAGTGCGATCAGGTATTGTTCTCAAATCGAACAACTATTTCATTTCCTAACTTTTCTTTTATGTTTTCAATCGTTTTATTTTATTGTAGTTCTACTATACATGAATCAATTACATGTGTATATATACATATAAAATTTGCCGTATCGAAAAAACTGATAATATTCTTTAAATATGAAGAATAAAATCAGAGCATAAAAACTCATATATAATAAATCACAAAGGATTCGCCATAAAATAGAAGAAAATATAATTATAGCACATGTAGTGTTTGTTAAAATTACACTACAAGTTTGAAGGTGAAACCATAAATATGAAGGTTTACAAGAAAATGTCTTGGAAATAAAAAGATCACTCTATGAGGATTTAAATAAAAATACTTTGTTGCAATATTTCATTGATTGACTTACGCAAAATACTTATGAAAGTTTTCGTCACTATTTTGAACTTTAGTTCCAAAAACTATCAACTGCGGATAGAAAGTTCAGTGAACATTATTGAAATTGGTCTGTTTAATGAACGCATATCGTCGATATTAAAAATAATACAAACATTGGGTTGCAAAATTGATCTCGTCTAATGTACCGTACAATAAAACGATTGTCCCATGAGTAAAACCAGACATTGTAAAAGAGCCTTCCATACTAAATAAACGGAAACCTACAAATCAATTAAACTTTTTTTCGACAATTAAAAGTTTTTTTTGTAATCCTAGAATCGACAATTCCTTATAAGTATACAAAAATAATTGTTATCTGTTTATAAATACAAACTTCAAGCACGTTTTTTCTTCGAAATTGGTACCTGAAATTTCTCGAAAACTTCTTGATCAAATGATTTGAAATTTTCATAGCATTATCTACATTATATTTAAGCATTCCTCTCGAACAGTTTTTTTTCTAAAGTATATACTTCCTTTTTAAATAAAAACGAAACAGTGATTTTTCCCGAAAGAATGATGTAAAAAGAATGTGTGAGTCCGCCATTTTGTGTAGAAACAAAATGTACAAAATCCGATTCGAAAAGAATTCATATTCACTCTTATATTTTAAGATTAATTTATTATTTTTTTCTTTTTTTTTAATTCATTACCTTGGAAATGATCATGGGTACTGCAATTTTATTAATTCCTACACCGATTCTTGTTTCTCCATCATCTTTCATTATTTTTTGAGTAAAAATATTTTCAATTTGATCTTCAAAGTACGTTCTATCAAGAAAGAAAAAAAATGTTTAACCTTATATATAAATAAAGAGGTTTGTCCCCCTCCCCCAAAAAAATCGTAAAAAAGTGTTTCTTAGTTTACCCTAAAGTCATATGCCCTTTTAATATAAACAAAAATATTATCGAAACTGCAAAGTTATCACATCTTGGAATAGTACAAACGGAAATGAAAGAAAGTAGTTGTATGTTTGATGTATTATTATTATGTAATAATTTTAGGCAAAGATATCGAACGAATTATATAAAATTATGCTGAGTGTAATGAAAACGAAATTAACCAAGTGAAAATAAAACATATATGAGAACTTGTTTCATTCTCGAATTCGAAGAAATTCGTATAGATTTTACAAGAAATTTCATATAATTTGAACTTTCTTATAATAATCGATACGCATATAAAAAATATCATACGTGTTTGTCAAGATTTCCTTTAATGGTTCAGTTACTATCAGACGATGAAAATCATACTACCGTCATTCCAATAATATCACGTACCTATTTGGACGATTTATCGATTATTTATATTTTCGTAAAAATTTTAATTAAAATCAAAAATATAGAAGAAATAAGATGCAGTCTTTAAATATCGAACTGGCTTATAATACGGAGCTTTTTGCCAAGGCCAACTACGCAACAAGACCTACTTAGTAAGACTTCTTTCGACTGACAGCTTGCTGTAATTGAATCGATTCAATGCATCATCGAATAAGTCTCTCTCTCTCTCTCTCTCTCTCTCTCTCTCTCTCTCTCTCTCTCTCTCTCTCTCTCTCTCTCTCTCTCTCTTTCTCTCTCTCTCTCTCTCTCTCTTTCTCTCTTTCTTTCTCTCTCCCTTTTATGGATTCTGATATATTGTTTGAAAGCAATATAGCATTTAAAGTTAATACAATTCTCATTCATTTTTTAAAGAGATATGTATTTGAATTAAAAATTATGTTACGAGGATATTTAAAAGTTCTTCGAGCATCAAGCAACGATAAAATTATTTCTATACACCTACGTACGAATGAAAATAGCTTGCAAAAAAGAACATCAAGCAAACTAAATGAAAATACATAATTTCCGGAGGAGGAAATTATATTTACCTCCGATAGTAAAGCCTTCGAACGAAGGTTGCGAATGAAGCTCATTTCTTGATATACATAGCTTTCTAAACACACATAACTAAACATCCATACACTCAATACATACATAATACAATAAATATATACAGAATACAATATAACATGCATACACTAAACATATACGTAATAATCTATAGAATACACAATTAGATACATATATACATGTATACATATAAAGTGACATTTAAAAAATACTTAAAAGTTTTCTCTAGCAGAGAAATGCTTTGGATCTTCAGTAAATGATTTCGATTCCGTTCCCCATTAATTTTCGAAAAGATAACAAGCTTACATTCGAATAAAACTAATTTCCTCAATTATCAAAAGTTCAACTTGTATGTCAAAGCTGAGCAAGGTGAGCTTGTATCGTGAAGATAGGAGGTGGTGAGAACGCTGGAACTTTAAACAGAGAGAGAGAGAGAGAGAGAGAGAGAGAGAGACAGAGAATGAGGGTAAGGATAAGGGTAAGGGGAGGGAGAGGGAGAAGCTGAGGAAGAGGAGAGCTTTCGCTGGAGCTTTCGCGGTAGCAAGTTTACGGTGATGTCAGTCGAGCGGCGCTTCTCGACAGTGTGTTACGCAAGTTTTGTACGTGCCAGAAGAAAGAAGTGAAAGAGAAAGCTTTCATGATATCGGAAGATCAAATTGTAGCAACGTGTATGATCAAGCCGAGCAAAGGATCGAATAATCCGTAATTAAACAAATTCAATATCGACGCGCATATTTGAACAAAATTCCTCGTTTTTCCATCTGTCATGATAATGAAAGCACGAACTTATAATTGAAATTATCAAAAGTGATCGTCGAGCTTGAACGGTGAACCATGGTGGATAAATTGCACGAATACGAAGGTTTCGCTGGTAGAGTTCATAACGTTCGCGATAAAGTAAAGGAGAGATGGGACCTCTTCAAAGGATGGAAAACCAGTATACCTCTCGATCAAGGCCTACCGGGTGTCCTGAATCATTTTCGTGGCCCTCCTAAATTGGAAAGAACCTTGGACGACTATACTCATATTTACAGGTACATATGCACATCGTATATCGTTCGTTATATGATAAAGAAAAAAAAAATGAAAACATAATATTTGTAAAAAATAAATGTATAGAAAGAAAACACGCCGCGAATTGGTACGAGTTTCCGCAGCCGTCATGGGAATCGAATTTTCCTACGCCGCCGAGACGGCTTTCGTTTCGCCTACTCTATTAAAAATCGGTGTGGATCATCAGCATATGACGTTGGTTTGGGCTCTGAGTCCTCTCATCGGTTTCTTCGTTACACCGATCTTGGGTAGCGTTAGCGATCGTTGCAGGCTAAAATATGGTAGAAGACGTCCGTTCATTCTTTTGTTAGCTATTGGAGTTCTGATAGGTGAATGATCAAATTATATATAACCTTCTCAATAGTCAAACCGATTATTTAATGAAATTTACAAACAGTCGAATAAAGTCGATTTAACTTCCGAGAGGCTCATATCTTGGGAACTATCTCATTTGATTCACATGTCAGGATTAATTTTGGTGCCAAATGGCGAGGACATGGGTTATGCGTTCGGTGACGTTTCATCGTGGAGCAACCATACGATACCAATAGGTCATCGAACGACGGCAAAATCATCAAAGGATGATGACGCATCGACATTGCAACCATCTTCTCATTCCTGGGGTATATTTTTTACAATCTTGGGCACGGTTCTCCTTGACTTCGATGCTGACGCTTGTCAAAGTCCAGCCAGAGCTTATCTTCTTGATGTTACTATCCCTGGTAAAATAATAAGATTGAATTATTAGTAATATCTACATTTGACATTGTCAGTTATTAAAATGTATATGGATGAATAGAGGATCATGCCAGAGGATTGAGTACATTCACCATAATGGCAGGACTTGGTGGTTTCATGGGATACGGATTAGGTGGTATCAATTGGGATGCTACGGCGATTGGCGTTATGTTAGGAGGACACCTTCATGCTACTTTCACTTTAATCACTATCATTTTCATAATATGCGTGACTTTTACCATTACGAGCTTCAAGGAGATTCCTTTAGAAGTACTTGAAAGGGACCAATATCAGCAAATTCAAGAAGAAAAGGTATCGTGAACATTTTCTTAATCTCGATCTCGATCCAAATAATTTTGTAAACATTTTCTAGACCGAAGAATCCAAAGGAAACGAGTACGATAAAATAACTGGCGAAGAATGTACTTCGTACGGTGCAGTTGATAACGAGCAAGATACGAATATGGCGAAAAACGATGTGAGTGATTCCTTGTGAGGCATTTTCTTCTTTTGATATAATTCCACCCTCGCATATTTTTCAGGAATTCGTGTTAAAGCCACTTCCAGTACAAGAATCCATCAAAAGACCAGGCGAGGTGCCGATGATACCAGATATAACCATTCAAGATGCAAGTCAAACGAAATATGAAATGACTGATGTAGAACATGATCCGAAAGTTACCTTGAGAGAATACCTTATGTCTATCGTTTATATGCCTCATAGTCTTCGAATGGTTTGTTTAACCAACCTTTTCTGCTGGATGGCACACGTATGCTATTCTCTATATTTCACTGACTTTGTTGGCGAAGCTGTTTACGGCGGTAATCCTCAGGTTAAAGATTTCATTATCGACCGCTAATTTATTATCCGCTAATTTTCGTACGAGTAAAAAAAATGTAAAATATAATTCGTAAGATCTATCAGAAAAGTAGATAATACAGTTCGATTATAGTGATTATAGTGATTCCATAATATCTGAAATTAAACTAAACGTATTATGAAATGATTTTGTTAATATATTTTATAAAATATTCGCGAACGTTAAATCAATGATTTATTTGTAGGCTCCTGATGGCACAAAAGAAAGAGAATTATATGAAAGTGGTGTTCGTTTTGGATGTTGGGGAATGTCCATGTATTCATTATCCTGCTCGTGTTACTCGTTGATCATCGAAAAGCTAATAAAACGTTACAAGTTAGTGAAATAATTCCAGTTCCGCCCAAGACTTGGAGCAATCAGCAATGGTGATTCGTTGCAATTCTTTTGTAGAGCTCGCAAAGTGTACATTTGTGGCCTGTTGTTTTACAGTACTGGAATGATGTTAATGGCTATCGTAAAACATCCTGCTGGCGTGATAATATTCTCTTGGACGGCTGGTGTTATGTACTCCACTTTATTTACCATGCCTTATTTATTAGTTGCTCATTACCATGCTTCGTCAACAGTAAGTACGGTATATTTTTTAATGAAAAAAGAGAAAAGCAAAGAAAATGCAAATGTTCTAACATCTCCTTTGTAGTTCGAAGTTACAATCGAAGGAGAAGCTATTCAAAGTGGCGGCGTTCGTGGTCTTGGTACTGACGTCGCTATCGTTTCTTCAATGGTCTTCTTAGCACAGTTTTTCCTTTCTTGCTGTCTTGGAACAATCGTTAGCGTGTCTGGGACAACAACGGCGGTAGTTTGCGTAGCAAGCACTTTGGCGGCCTGTGGGGCTATTTCAGCTACACAAATAATGTACCTGGATCTTTAAAAATAAAATCAAATAAAAAAATGCAATCGGTGCGCGAGGTACCAAATCCAAAGGACCAATAAATAAACGAGCATTTAGCTGAAAGTAAGTATATTGTAATTTGCTGACATATTTCATGACCAGAAATGTTTCGTACACGTGAACATATTCATACAATGTAACAAAATTTACATTTGTCGTATATATACCGCCATAGCACAAACAATTTTCAGCCAATCTTGGAAATTGAGAGTATTTCGAAATGTGAGTTGAATTAATTATATAGAAAACATACTATATATGCTATAGGATTGTTAATCGGATAATTGTATGAGAGAATAAGGTAAAATAACCTTGGAAGTGTTCCAGCATTTATGTGTAAGTTCTGGAATAAATAAACAGGATATATCTTCGTAAATCGATGTTTTACTTCGAATTGCAAATTCGAAACGCAGCACGAATCTTCAATAATAGGGCCTCGCTTATTTTCTCTATTTGTCGCTGGACGTGTGAATTATTATCTAGCAAACCCTTGTTTATAAAACGAAAATTATAAATAAGATAATACCGAAATTGCTCTAAAATATATAGGTAATAAAAATATCTGGTACTTGAACAATCTCGTATTCTTTGTTATTGCAAAATACTGGATAGGAAAAAAATATTCCTTCGTGAACACCATACGAACTGTCGGAGTATACACCCATGCAAGTCCATTCATCTCGTTCTGTCCCATACCACAATACTTTGCAATGTTCTGCAAGTGCGTACGCAAGAGATCTGCTATACCAAGATCTATTCAATATATTTTGCAATATCTAGTTACAAAATATTTCACATGTCAAATATTTTCTTACAAATGTATGTATTCTGATGGTAAACTATCGATTAATGTATGACTTAAACATACCCGTGGTAAATCTACTTTTAACCATGCATGTAAACAATCATTAATAATCACGCCTTTTTCAAAAGATATGTATCGGCAATCAGGAAACGTACTTTTATTATCGGTACCCCATAAGATAATATTTTTAATTTGATCGGCACGACAACCAGTTCGCGCTGCTATCTACAAATTTAATGAAATATTTGTTACGATATTGAGAAAGAATTACATATCACTAGTTATGAAATAGAAAAGGAAAGCTAACATGAGCCGCGCACATTTCAATGTTTAATTTGGATAAGGACGTAAAGTTCTTTTTAGGAATAGATTTCGCATAATGTGAAATAATAGTAGCCATTATGTTTCCGAGAACAACTACTTTTACGTCTTTCTTTGCATACCTTTCTAAGGTTTCACCCTAAAATAAAAATCATCGTCAGATACAATTATACAGACTTAAACCAAAATTTATCGATACATGAAATTTTGCAATTAAGGCACACTCCTCGAAAAATAAATCTTCGTACTCTTCGTTCACAAATTCATATCCTCTTGCTAATCCAATACAAAATACAATATCCGCATCTTTAAAAGCGATCGACGGCTCATGTGTATACATAATACCTATGTATACCAAAGAAAAAATTAAATGCTTACAAAAAATATCTAGTCACGCAATTTTCTCAAAAAATTGACTACCATAAAGTTGAATCGGGCTGAATTCCGTAAGCTCTATTACAATGCTTTCTAAAAATAATGCTTTCTCAAAGGTTTCGTAAACAACTAAATAAATAAGTTGATCATCTTCAAATACATTGTTAGAAAAAATGCGATACATGAGAGCGTGAGCGATTTCTGTGCTCGCTTCGGTAACCACGATTCGTAAGACATTGCGATCATCAGATGAATTATCGAAGACAATATTTTCATCATCGTCCACGTCGTTGGCTAAGAAATCCATGACACTTCTTTTTGTCTTCTTTTGTCTAAAGCGATTTGAGTACATCACGTTTGACAAAAACAAATGATAGCGACGAGATACCTCTGACGCTACTGCTTCTTTAAACCTATCGAACTTGCAAGTGCTCGCATCCTTCGAGATAAAAAAGAAAAACAAAACTGAAGAAATATTTTTTAATTTTTCGTCATAATTTGATTGGTTTGTAGAACATTGTTTATAGAACATTTGTTGGTATTTATTTGGTATTTTTAAATATATAATTTACTAAATTATTCTTTTTTCCCTTAAGCGATTAAGTACGAAGATTGTTAATAGCTTTTTCCAAAACATCTTTTCTAATGCGAGGATAATCAGAATTTTGTCTCAATACTTCGTTGCAAGCTTCTATGGCATCCGCATAAGATTTTCCCTTCAAAGAGCAATAAGCTAATTTGTAGCCAATTGATAATTTAGATTTACCACCGAATTTCCATGCTTGCGCGTATCGCACAGAAGCTTCCCGGTAATTTTGATCTTTTTCAGCGATATAACCGGACAATTCATGAGCTTTCACGCATGTTGCATTATGTTGCAACACGCGTTTAAGTAGTTCATTCGCTAGATCATATTTGCTCGATTGAACATAAATATCTGCCAAGAGCAACCAACATCGTTCCAAGTATTCCGCATCCTCGAAAGTCCAAACGTTTTTGCTAACACGCTTAAGATGATTTCGGGCGCGGGGAGTTTGTTTTAACAAAATGTGTGCTGTTGCCATGCCTAAGGCTGGTCCAACGTGATCTCTAAGTGCTTCCTGACTAGCTAAATTTGTACAATCTTGTAAAGCTTTTTCGATGTTTGATTTTTGTTTCGTAGCAAGAAGAAAGAAGTTACCCAGAAGGCGATGCGTTAACATCTCATGTTGACTACCTCTTGGATTTAATTCCTAATAAAACGAATTTTAAAAATATATAAATTTATATTTCAATATAGTGCGTGTTTTCTTGTAATAATACCTGTAACAAACGATAAGCAGTTTTTAGGGCCATTGTCCTTGAATCTTGGTATTCCATATCTTCTTCATTAAAAGCTTCATTAGTCAATGAAGAATCGTCATCAGGATCCAAACAAATTTCAATCATATTATAAATAGCTTGTTGACCCCATTCAGGATCACGCCTCGCATAATTGAAATTTCTAAGAGCCGAATTTAATCTTCCCATTCGCCAGTCTAATAAACCAGTGCAATAGTAGAAACCAGCCTCCATACTGCTAGATCCCATTGCCGTTTGCGCTTGACCGAGCCATTCATCTAAATCATCCATATTTCCTGAAAGCATTTATAAAGGTATCATTCTAAAAATTGTCACAAATATATCACTTAATTCAATTAAATAATTAATGAAAAAAATAGTATAACCTGTCCTGCGGGAAACTTCTATCAATCTAGCTAATGCTGTCCAATACATTGGTTTTTGTAATAATAACTGCCGAAAATGAAATGCTGCAGTTTCAAAATCGACTTTTCTAAATGCAAGATCAGCCATCATAACAGATGCAGCCTCGTTATTTGGATCAGCCTTTAAAAGAGTGGTACATGTTTGAGCACACCTGTCCAAGTTGTTTATCTAAAAATTTTAATACTCTTTACTGTCAAGTTAACATTTTTCAACAAATTCAATACATATCTTAATGGATATTTACACAATTATTAAAAAATGATCACCTGCATGTATAACTTCGCTAATGATAGCAATGCTTTAATATCAACTGGTTTATAACTTAAAGCTTCTTTGTAGTGTAATACTGCTTGATCGTAATCTCTTATAGAAGATGCATGGTCTGCCATTGCCATACATATGTCTGCTACTACATGTTTTTGTTCCACTGCATTCGAAGCCATAGTAAGACGTATATACCTTGTTTGACTTTCTTTAGCTTCTTTTAGCACAGAAAGGGCTGCTTGTATATTACCAGCTTTCTCACGGACTTTTGCAAGTAAGAGTAATTGTTGTCCTCGACTTTCTAAACTTTCCAAATCAGATTCAAATCGAGCATCTAAAAACAAAAATTTTTTTGAAATTATAATAATTATTAGTATTGTTTCGTTATAAAAATTAATACCAAGTATACTTAATTCTCAATTCCTCCACCAAAGTAGCTTCAGCCTTGTCGTATTGTTTCATTTTAATAAACAATCTTGCGAGATCCAATTTTAAATCCTTACATTCTGCTTGTTTTATCATATCCTTATAATAACTAATAGCCTCCATATATTGATGAGTTTTTATCAATGCCTTTCCCATTTTATTTGCTATTATTACCTTGTCATTTGGATTTTGATTTAAAGCTTGCTCGTAGGCTTCAATAGCTCTTTCTGGTTCTTGTATAGAAATATATGCATCGCCAAGCATACCATATGTCTTAGGACCAGGACACTGTTCTACTAATTCTCTGAAACAGATCGATACATATGAGTATAGAAAAAGTTATCTGATAAAGTGGAATATTATTAAAGTAATATAAAAGATTACCTAAAACATTTTGCAAAGGCTTGCCTGTCTTTTTTGTACTTTAAATGCACTTGAGCCAATTTCGTATGAGCTTGTACATAATAAGGCTCATCTGGCTTTACTTTTGCTAAATGCTCTATTGCTTTTTCCAATTCCTCCATTTCCAAGTACAAGTCTGCGTATCCTATTGTGGCCTTGCTTTCTTCTGCAGTACCTTGAAGTACTATTATCGCGTCTTCCATCAATGTTAATGCTTCACTAAATTGTTTTATTTTACTGTACGCAGAGATTAATTCAAGATACAACATTGCTTTATCTTGCATAGAAATTTGCTTAACTTCCGCAATAGTTTCATTTTGCTTCAAGCCTGCACATAACATGGCTAATTCAAAACTTTTTATACAATTTTCAAAATCTCCATTTTCTTTTTGTATGATACCATTGACCATGTGATAAATCGGATCATCTCTAACTTTAAAATTGTAACTCAAACCAACTTCCAAATTTTGTAAAGCTAATTGGTAATGACCTTGACATGCCAAAATCTGTGCCATTAATAAATGTCCCTGCACATTGGTAGAATCAATCGAGTCCACAAGTTTTTTTAAAATAGTTAAAGCTTCCTCTAGCTTTCCACTTTGCATTTTAATTTTACTTAATATTAATAATACATTACTTAAACCAGGACATGCTTCTGCAAGCTTTTCTAATAAATCTAAAAGAGGTTCTTTTTCAGTCTCATAGCTTTCTTTATCCATGGATGATGTATCATGAATAGAGTAAGTTAAACGTTGTTTTCCAATTTTTATACATAAATCAGGATTTAAAATCGTCAAGTATTCATATCCATAAGGGATGGATTCGCAATCCTTTAATAAAACTTTAGCTGCCATGTTTAAATACTGAAGTCCTTTTTTTTTATCATCTTCACAAAGTATTGATGACATACACAATAATTTAGGATTCACCAAAGTTGATTGAATCTCCATTAAAAAATCAATTTGTTGTCTAGCTAAAACTCGAGCATTTGCAGAATTATCTAATAATTGACAATGTGCCAAACCTATTAAAGCTGGGAATGATGACTCCTCTATGCGTACATTATTCCTATACCAATATTCAGCTTCTTTTGTTTTTCCCAATAAAACATACAGATTACCAAGTTCAACCATTAATTCTCCGCAATTAGAATTTTGTTGTAACATTTTTTCAGTTATTTTACATAATTCCATCAATATATTTTCATTTTCACATGCTATGCATGAAAATAGCTTTATGTTTTTGACCAAAAGATCAACATTTTTTGCTTCTGCAAGAATTAAATTTCTCAAAAATAATTGTAGATGATTTAAACTTTCATTGTACTCTCCATCTTTGCAAAGAGCAATGACACAATGAGCTTTTATTGCGTCTAAATTATTAGGATCTAAAATTAATATTCTATTAGCTGTTTCAAGTACTTGTTCCCAATCTTTCATAGCTAGTTGATTAACTAATTTTTCTACCAGTGGAAAGCTTAATTTAGGATAATGTACTATTAATGAATTCAATATCGATATTGCTCCTATATGGTCTCCACAATGTTTTTTATATCTCACAGTACCCATCAGAGCATTAAAATGTTTATTATGTGTTTTTAAAACTATATCAAAATAGTTTATCTTTGTATGATTATCTTCTTGTATATACAATTCTACCCAACCTTTTGCTAATAAAACATTTATATCAACAGGATTAACTTTATATGCTCTATCAGCATAGTCTTTAGCTTTATCAATTTTTTTGTACAAAAGTAATATCATAGCAGATAATGATAGTGCAGTGGCTGATGCTTTTCTTCGTTCATCTCTGATTTTTATATCGATTTGCATTATCGTTGATTTATCTACATTTGTGCTTACTTTGTGTGCAAAACTCTGTATAAGCAATCCTGGTAATGAAACTTCTGTGTTATTAATTAAACTGCTACTTTCTTTAATAGCATCATGTATTCTTCCATTTAATAAATAAGCAAGACTAAGCAAGAGTTTCAGATGATCATTCGTTGGATAAGCGTCACATGCCTGTTTCACATGATTAAGCATTCCATTGTAATAAAGTTGATAGCACATCCACTCAATCAATGTTATATATTCTTGCTCTTCCATCTTAATGATTCTAAGTCTCTGATTAATGAAATGAATTCGCTTGGAACAACTTCCTGGAAAGCTTCTTTATATCCCTTTTTTCCTTTTATATTCTTTTAGTATATATAAGTAAATTTTTATAACTCAAATACATCTTGCAATATAATTCTTGCTAAGAAATAAAAATATTTAATCCATTTTCTTTATAAAATCTAAGTACTTTAACAAAGCTGAAATAAAAATACTTTATATATATATCATGTAAGGTTAATATACATATATACATTCACGGGTCACAGGTATATAACATTAATTAATATATATCTAAACTCATTGCATGATTAATAAAACAATCAAAATTAATATATGTAAACATTACCTTACAGACAAAACAGTTACTTAGCAACCATAAATAAAAACATTGTTATATACGTTATTATGTATTCTTAGTCATTCTTAGTTATATTTGATATATTTAAAAAACGACACTCTTATGTATTTATGTAAAATGATTTATATAAACTACATATTTAACAATTTTATTCGAGATATATTAGTTCCATCTTAAAATTTATTTTGATTTATAACCGCGGGGAAATGAGAACAGTCATTGGTAAAATAATTTTTAAACATGGATACCTAATGAATGTAAAATTTTTAACACTTTTTCTCGTGATTATGGGTTTCATGTAAAATATTATTGAAAAATAAATATAATATTTTCGGTTCTTTTTATGTCAAATTGTAAATTAAATTTAATAAATAATAAGATGACAATACTGCATTTACCTTCCAAGTGAAATGTTTTACTTTACCAATGACAGTAGGTATAATGGCCGAAGTTAGTTGAAATGCCAACTTTGCACTTTGTATCCGGTAAATGAACAAATCGTTGTTTCTAAAATTAATAAGATAAAGTTAATTAAAGTTCTTTCTTTGATCAAATTTAAGCAATATTTGTATATTTATTTGTAGGAAATAATATAATCTCATTTTAATGTTGAGAAATTATTTCAATATGAAGATAAACGTCTTCCTCTGCAGTATATTAGCAATTTCAGCTATATCGAGTGCAAATGATTTGAATGAGAATAAAAAGAAATCATGGCGTGATAAAGATATAAGAGATATGACAGATGCAGATTTGGAACATTTATTGGATCAATGGGAGGTGTGATAACAACTAATAATACAAAGTCTTCGGCATTTAAATTTTTCGTTTTTTCTTACCTGTTCTTTTTATATCAATAAGGAATAAATATATTTTTAATTTTAATTACATGTAATAAACATATATTACATTCTCTCATATATTACTATAATATTATAGGAAAATGAAGAACCTTTACCACCAGATGAACTTCCAGAATATCTTAGACCAAGTCCAAAAATAGATTTATCGCAGGTAGCAGATTAATATATATTATTTATGATATTATAACATTATTTTTAGCAAGGATCATACAAAAATGAATATCAGATATTTTTTTATTTATTAGATACATGTCTCTAATCCTGATAATATTCTCAAAATGACAAAAAAAGGTAAAGGTGTTATGATGTTTGTGGACGTAATGGAAGATATTTCACAAGATCAAGCAGAAATTATAATGCGTATTTGGCAGAGTAGTCTACAAAACAATCATATCATAGCAGAAAGGTAATCTTTATTTGTAAACAAATATGATAATTTTTTTACAAGATATTATTAAGATATTATAATTTTCATAATTACTATAGATATCCAATTGATCCTAAACGATCAGTCTTCTTGTTCCGTGAAGGATCTCAAGCTGTTGATGCTAAGAATTATTTACTAGAACAGCCAGAATTGTCTCATGTAATGCTTGAGGGACAAACGTACTATAGAGATAAGAAAAAAAATAGAGAAGAGAAGAAAGTAAACCATAAACCAAATAAATCAGAATTGTAAAATATTAACGAAATAATTTTAGATAAATCAACTAAAAAGCATGATTCTTTTTTTCTGATAAAAATGCACGAGTTATTTTGATTAATATATTTTTATAACTTAAATATAGTATTTATATATTTCTTTTGATAACAAGAAAAAAAAAACGTTAATTTTTTTACAAAATTATATCTCATTGGGATGTCCTGTAATGTCATATGGAAAATTAATAAAAAGGATACATCAATGATTACTTACAAGTATTTTTAATTTAATGCCAATTTACCGAATCAATTTCTTGATTTCAAATGTATCATAAAGCTACTTCAAGGAAGAGTAACAGAGAAAGGAAAATGCTTTAGGAAATCAATTGTTTATTGAATGTACAATCAATTTTTATTCAATTGTATCTACAAAAGAGAAATCATGAAAATGAATACATTGTAAGAATTGGAAGAATATGTCATGGTAATTGTACAGTTAACATTTGTTATAAGCAAAAGAAATTAATTATGATATTTAAATCATTCATTATATAGAATAACGAGTAATAGAAAATCTATTTATAGAGAGCATTTTTCTGTATTAATTACAACAAGATTAATAACGACAAAATGAAATTAATCATTTACTTAAACTAGATTTACTGACTGTAGGATCATCTTGTGCGTTATTCATAGCTCTTGCTTCTCTTTGTAACTCTTTTACTACTGTGGCAAGAGCATAAGGATTTACCCCATTTTCGCACAGCCTTACGCAGATACTTAATGTTGCTGGATCTAAGTTTGTATTGAGTAGTTTAGAAATTTGAAATAATGTTTGGAACGTTTTACGAGCCGCATTTACCTGATGATTTACAGGTTCTGGCATGCTGGCTCGATTCTGTTCCTTTCTGCAAAATAAAATCAATTTTACTTTTTACATCTAATTGAAGTAAGAGGTTATATAGCATATATCGTATATAATTCAAACAAAATCATTTCAATTATTTGCACGCGCTAGTCAAATTTATTTTCTATGTAATTAAAAAGATAAGAAACATTATTCAATACTCACTCTCCCGTATTAGACAGTTTTATGCAAATAATATAAACACATTTATAAATAAAAATACAATTCTTCGTGACTTAAAAACATTTGAACGTTTAGCCCGTTTAGCCTTTCTATTCTCTATCGGTGAATATCTGCAACAAATGAAACCTTAGCGCCACCTAAGAATTGTATAAAAGTATTAAATCAATATATTTTGGCTTAAAGTTTAGATGATAATGAAGATTATAAATCGGTGAGAAATAGTTCATGGTAATAACTATTACAATCGCTGTTACAATTTTATTTTACCAAAATTTCTTCAATACCATTTTATTACTTCTTCGATTCGTGTATTCAAATCTCAATAAGAATGTATATTAACGCTTCTCAATTTATCTTATTTCATTCAATGCGTGACAAGTTAACTCTCTATAAGGTTACGATGAAACAGTTATAAACACAAATTTTTTATTTTCAGTTTATTATTTTCTGTATAATAAATAGTGTATATTCATCTCATCATGAATGAACATTTAACAGAAAATATTACGATGAGCGATGTAAAGTGTGTGCATGCTCAATTAACAGATAAAACTGAGGATCCTTATGAAATAGACAAATGTGTCAAGTGGATTAAAATTCATAATTTAGAAAAGGTTTGTATCTTTTCTTTTTTACATTTAATCTCTAATAAGAAATAAGATGGTTCAAATGGGCTCACTCATATAAAATGTATTATGATCAATATATTCTATATTTTTTACTTAATTTTTATATTTAACCATTGTTAATTATATAATCACTGTTAATTTTAAGGTAAAAAAGAAAAGAAAACAAATGATATATGTTTATAGGTATGTTTACAATTCCCAGATGATCTTTTGTTAGATTCAATGAACATTGCATTACATTTAGAAAAATGTATAAATAGAAAAGTATATATTTTGGGAGACACTACATGTGGCAGTTGTTGTGTTGATATAATTACAGCTCAACATGTCAATGCTGATGGTATAATACACTTTGGACAAGCTTGTCTTAATCCTGTAAATCAAATATCAGTCTTTCATGTTTTACCAAAAAAAAACATTGATGTAACATGCTTTCAAGATCAACTTAAGGAAACATTACAAGATACAACAAAAAAATGTATACTTTTTTATGATGTGGCATATGCATATCTGATTGGTAAGTAATAATTTATTTCAATAAAAAAAGAAGTATAGTTATAGTTTACGAATTTAATTGTCTTATTATTTGCAGAATGTATATATAATAATTTAAAACCTATATTCAAAAACTTAATTATATCCACATTAAATTGTAAATCAAACGTGGAATTTACTGATTCCAAAGATACTTCAACAATGGTTATTCTAGGTAGAACATATATTTTAGAGATTGATTCTACAATAAATGATTACGAGGCAGTATTTTTAGGGGAAAATGGGAAAACATTTTCTACATTAGCAATGAGCATTCCTGCAAAAAAATGGTATTATTTTGAAAGTAACAAAGTCATTGAATTTAATGTTTTAAATTCGCCCTGGTTAAAAAGAAGACGATTTCTCGTTGAAAAGCTTAAAGATGCTAAAGTTGTAGGTATAGTGGTAGCTACATTAGGAATTCAAGATTATCTAAAATGTATATCGATGGTTAAAAATACTCTCAAGCAAAAAAATAAGAAGACATATACTTTGTGTGTTGGTAAAATAAATCCAACGAAATTAGCTAATTTCCCAGAAGTATGCAAAATATATTATTTATGTATTAGTTAATTTAATTTTGATAATAAAAATTCATATTCAATGTTTTATTTTAGGTTGACGTCTTTGTTGTAATAGCATGTTCAGAGAATGAGGTATTTGATTCTCGAGATTTTTTACGACCCATATTAATGCCTTTTGAAGTTGATTTAGCTTTTAATACTTCAAGGAAATTTTCCACGCAATATTGTATGGATTTCAGGCAAATACTGCCTGGTGGTTTAAATTACTGTGATTTTGAAACATCCATGGAAACAGACATGTCATTGATTTCTGGAGAAATTAGAAATACAGACAAGGATATTCTTTGTGTAGATAAAATGGATGCTTTAGTTCTAAAAACACCAGGCAATGTTCTTGTTACAATTACACTAAAATTAGCAATCAAATATCACACTAACTAATATTCTATCAAAATAGGTGTTGTTGCTATTGGCAATGCAGGAGCACAATTTCTTCAAGAACGATCTTGGAAAGGAGTTGAGCAAAGATTAGGGAAAGATTCTCCATATCCTGCACAGATGGGGCGTAGTGGTATAGCAAGTTATTATAACAATGAATTATTGTGTACAGAAAAAAAAAAGGATGTACAAACATAAAAAATTGTTTATGGTTGTAATTTTATATGAGAATAAATATCAATTGTAATATCAATAAGAAATTATTTGCAGTTATTTATGAAGTTAATTATCAACAAGAAATTGACTGTAACATGAATGAAATAATGTAAAATAAAAACAAGTTTAAATGATTGCCGCCTAAATAGTGTCATGGCGTCTATCATTTGATTCGATTTTGTTGGATTTCTAGCACCTGCGTTGTCATGTGACTAAAAATACAATCGTTCATATTATCGCATACAGTGAAAGTGTTAGAAATCACGCAGTCCGTAGACTGTGTAATTTAATGCTGTTCGAAGATAAGGTTATTTATACTTATTTCATGGAAATAATTATGTAAAGTAACAAGTGCAAAAATGAATCTGTTTTTAACACAATATAAAGTGCAGAGTAAATGGTGTATTTTTTTCGTTATATTGCAATTTGGCGTTATATGTGGCGAAATATCTTTTGTGACGGAGAATACTAACCTTGAAAATGAAAAATTGTCATTGTCAAACATTTCTTTGCCGGTTCCTAATAATTCGAAAATTATTACAAATATAAGTCAGGTATCTGCAATCACAAATGCAAATTTGATTATTGATGATAAAAGTAAGACAAACGGTCCTAAGAATTCTTATAAAGATATTAAATTATCTACCATTAATAATATCATTGTGACAACTTCAAAATCTCAAACTATATCTTTTGGAACAAATATGGAACAAAATGACAATATCCTTAAAAATGTAACGACCGAAAAAATTAACACAGAAGTAACGGCTACCTCGATTAATGAGAAAAATGGAAGCATGATTACAGATTATCCATCCTCTCAAAATCCAGATATGATTAATGCAACAAATACAAGTACAACAACAATTGCGCCTGCAGAACCAGTACTTCCTGACAAAGATTCCGCAGAAGAAGAACATAATAGTTCCATGTCCATATTTTTCGTTCTTTGCGTTTTAGCATTAGGAATTTTATTAATACATCTCATGCTTCAAACAAATTTCCAATATCTACCAGAGTCTGTGGTTATTGTTTTCTTAGGTGCTGCTATTGGCATGATCATAAATCTTATGTCCCATCAAAATATAGCAAATTGGAGAAAAGAAGAAGCTTTTTCTCCAACTGCTTTCTTTCTCGTACTTCTACCGCCAATAATATTTGAATCTGGATATAATTTGCACAAAGGAAATTTTTTTCAAAATATAGGTAGCATTCTGGTATTTGCAATTGTTGGTACAGCCATTTCTGCATTTGTTATTGGTGCAGGAATTTATTTATTAGGTTTAGCACAGGTTGCATATAGACTTAGTTTTGTGGAAAGTTTTGCATTTGGATCATTAATATCTGCCGTAGATCCAGTTGCTACAGTTGCAATTTTTCATGCATTAGAAGTTGATCCAATTTTAAATATGTTAGTTTTTGGAGAGTCCATTTTAAATGATGCAATATCTATTGTTTTAACAACCTCAGTATTAGAATCCAATAATGCTACTACTACTAGCGAAGCTATTATTCTTGGCATAAATAGATTTTGTCTTATGTTTTTTGCTTCTGCTGGTATTGGAGTTGTTTTCGCACTTATAAGTGCTTTACTATTGAAGCATGTAGACCTTAGAAAAAATCCATCTCTTGAATTTGGAATGATGTTGGTGTTTACATATGCTCCTTATGTCTTGGCAGAAGGCATACAATTATCTGGTAAAAATCTTTTTTGGTAATTTAAGATACATGCGTAATAATATTAAACTACAATTTTCTTTCTATAATTCTATTATATTATTGCAGGTATTATGGCAATATTATTTAATGGAATAGTAATGTCACACTATACTCATTTTAATTTATCAACCGTTACTCAGATCACAATGCAACAGACTATGAGAACTTTAGCTTTTATAGCTGAAACATGTGTCTTTGCTTATTTAGGATTAGCTCTCTTTAGTTTTAGGCATAGAGTAAGTATATAATACAGTATTATATAATATTGGAGTAGATTTATTAAAAATATTTAGCCATAGTTTAGACTTATAACTTTTATTTTGATTAACATATTGTTTAATTTGTTACAGGTGGAACCTGCTCTAATCATATGGTCTATTATATTGTGTCTTATCGGTAGAGCAGCAAATATTTTTCCATTAGCTCTTCTTGTTAACCGGTTTCGAGAACATCAAATTACCAGAAAAATGATGTTCATTATGTGGTTTAGTGGTCTTCGAGGTGCTATATCATATGCACTATCACTTCACTTGGATTTTAGCGATGAAACTCGTCATGTGATTATTACTACTACATTGATTATTGTCTTAATCACAACGTTAATATTTGGTGGCTCTACAATGCCCTTGCTTAAATTTTTACGAGCAGAAAAGAAACAAAAGAATTGTAGAAGGAAGAAGAAGGATAAAGAAGTTTCATTAAGTAAAACAAGAGAATGGGTATGACAAAATGTTATATACTTTTTAAATATTTCATTTACTTTATATTTTCTATGTTTTATATATGATAGGGCCAGACAATTGATTCTGAACACTTGTCAGAACTAACAGAGGAAGAAATGGAAGTATCTTTTCTGCAATCGCGGATTCACGGCTTTGCAAGATGGGATTTGAAATTTTTCATTCCTTTCTTTACTCGAAGGTTTACACAGCAAGAACTAAAGGATTGTAAATCACAAATGACAGATTTGACAAACCAATGGTATCAAGCAATCAGAATTAGTCCATTAGAATCAGATGATGATGCAACGACTGCATCAACAGCACAATTAAATATTAATGTTTCTGAAGAATCTCGAAATGAAAGATGGGCGAAGGATAAAAAAGGACGTTCTAGTCATGGGTCGATATTAAGTATTTAATATGTTTCTTTGGGTGTATCTAAAGCGTGCTAAAACATGTGCTTCTTGCTGAAATAAACTATCTGTGTATATATATCTGTATATACGGATTAATATAGATATATATGTATGTATATTAATATATAATATATATATATATATATATATATATATATATATATATATATTAAACGGTACTAAGCTCAAATTTACCAAATGAGAATAAGAAGAGAGCATTTTATTAATTATAATATTAGTATGTCAGTTTATAAATCACTTTTTTTTATAAGTGAATTCTAAAATTGAATCTTCTTCATTTATTTTTCAATCTTCTTAAATGTTATTTTTGATTTCTCTTTATTTATCTCCTAGGTGTATAGAAAAAAGTTATGTATAATGGAAGTAAGATAGCAATCTCTTTCTATTGTTGTTTCTTATTTCAATGTTTTCTTACATAATGTATACAAATATATATATGTAAAAGATACATATGTATAATCTGTATATAAAAATTGTACCAAAATAATAGGATGGCTATATATGAACTAGTTGTACTCATTAAGTCGTAAATGGTGAGGAGTTAAATTCAATCATGTATTCTACTCTATCTTATTTTGTCTTTCTGTTATATCTTCAAAATTGAATAGATGTAATATATTATTATAACAGATAATGAAAACTTAATATCTTACTTCTGATGCAGTGGATTAAATATCTTCATAAAAGTTTAGAAGTGTTTTAATGAGTACAATTTTTATACAATGTTTTTATATATGAAAAGTCTAACAGTTTTATTTTATCCTATTGTATGTACGTATATATGATCATTGTTCCTACATTGCTCAATAATTCTTGGGTGATATATGGTATAAAGTGCAGCAAATTCTTCTGCATCCTTTGATGTGTTTGGTTTGCAGTAAATAGCGCTTCTTGGTGGTGATGGGTTGTGTTTCATCGTTAATTAACTTTCGAGAATTATTAACCAAAATGTAATTAATTTGCAGAGATGACGAAGAATGGTCTGATTCAAATTGAAGTTTGTATAATTGTTTAGAAAAATAATATTATATCATGCAGCGATATGCAATTGTACAATGAGTGACTTTCAAAATGTAAAATTTGGCATATCCTACTTAATAATGACTCTGTGGATAATTTTCTACATAGTATCATAATATATGACTTTTTTCTTAGTCATATGTAATATACTACTACTTATAAGTTATTTCTATAAATGAAAATTAAATTCATTATTTCTTTAATATGAAAAATGTGCATATTATATAAATATATTATAATTCATTTTATAACTTATGCTTATATAACTTCATTATAAACTATTATGGAACGTGTTAAAGTATTGAGTGAAACGTAAATAGAAATTTCAGTTTCTTTTTCCTCATTTTTGCAGTTACTACGTTTTAACTTCGTAAAACATTAAATGACGTGCACATAGATAACGCAACTGATATTTTTATTTATTCTGCCTTATATATTATGCACAACTATTTCCGTACAGTTTTACAAATAAATTTAGTTTAAAATCTTTGAATAAATTTTATAATTTATAAATATTCGTATATCACAAGTCATTATATTTTATAAATAATACAAAGCATAGTACCATAATAAAAATGTAAAGCCGAAACTACAACTATAAACGTATATTTTTTTAAAACATGGACATTTTCTTAAATGGATAGTTTCGAAAAATATCGTTAAAGTAGTCTGTAAAAATCCTGTTAGTATAGCATAATTAGTACGTACGTACAGTAGAATTATTTATATTTAGTTTTCTATTTATGTTATTTCCAATGATGTGGTATACCATATATACTATGCACGTGCTGGCATAGTGCTCAAATATATTAGTCAAGTATTTTACTTTTATTGACGTTTATTAATATCTTATGTGACGAAACAATCTATCCTCTTTATAACACAGAACGTTCAAGAAGTATGTATAATAATCTATATGCTCGAATACAATTTTATTTATTATAAGTACGAGTGATACATTTGCGATGAACATTAATGTTCATAATTTATTTTAAATATTATATATTTCGTCTTGTCGAAAATGATATGTAATAGGTAAATAAAAAACAATTGAAAATATTACATACATCATATTAGGATCGGTAACATATACCTATTCTTTTTTTTGGAGATTTATAAAATAAATATCGAATAAATAATTAAAAAAAAGAAGAAAAACATTCCATAGAATAAATTTTATGAATGCAACAGCAAAAATAAATAATGCAGTATTAAGATGAATATAAAATAATAATAAAGTCATCTTACAATTCGTTGAACTATAATCACGAACAGTATAAGGTAATTATTTTTGATATCTCTCTATGTCGAGCAGTAATAAAGCCATATCGTTTTCACATTCAATTCATTCTGCATACACTTTGCATATTTATATTTTAATATCGTTATCAGTCTTCTTAAAGAGATTTATAAATCTTCATATTTAAAACAACTTGTCGATAAAAAATAATTCAGCACATAAATATAAAAAAAAAATTATAATTTTCTTTGTTTCGCGCAAAACTTACAAGAAAATTGATACCTTTAATAAGAATATATGTAAGATACATCCTATGTTATCAATGATTAAAAATAATTATATTGATCGAATATTTCGTAAAACGAAGAAAAAAATTCGTTTATATAAAATAAATAGAAGGTGCAACCGTATCGAATTTCTTTCTTTTTATCTCTATTTGTCTCTCTCTCTCTCTCTCTCTCTCCCTCATTTGACGGGGCATTGGATGGATTTGGAAAGAAAAATTTCCTTTTTTTATTTTTATTTTCTTGCGAATTTATTTCTTATATATATATTATTCTTTTAGAGGTGGATACATGGGTCTATGTTTATTATCTTACTTTTTCCTGTGGCAGGGCATATAATGGAGGCAGCATCTAAACATCAAATCCATTTATTTCTTTCGGCTCGTTCGTTTCTTTTTTCGATTAATCATATTAACTTACGAATGTTTCGTATATCTGCAAGAAATCTATTGATCTCGAAGGACGAGCACACGAGGCATCGTGTCGATTTAACGTGCATTTTCACGGATTTATCTTTTCTTTTTTTATTTTGTTTTTATTTATTATTATTATTATTATTATTATTATTATTATTATTAATTCATTTATCTTGTGAAACACATGGGGGAGGGGGGTATTGACAAATAAACATAGAAACACAGTGCGAAAACGAAAGATGATCTCGTGACACGAAAGGGATAAATTCGATGATGAAATAATTGAAATAAAATAACATGACACTTAAATCGCATTAATCTAACGATATTAACTCGATCATCGAGAAACGAATTGTAGTTTGAGAGGAAGGAAAAGAAAGATTAAAAAAGAACAAAAAATACATATATATATATGATTGGTAGATTAAAACTTTCTAATCGCTTCTCTTTTACTTTCTCATAACGATATCGGAAGGAGGGGTCGGCCGGAAAGGGGCATTCATTAGTGCTAATATTTAGGATATTGTCTAAAAGCTCGGAAACTTGTTCTCTAAAAACACTCCAATCAACTTTTATAACGCTATTTCTGTGTGTATTTTCTTCTTTTTTTGCTGTTATTGTTCAAAGTTAATTCTTTCGTTCGATCTCACTCGGATCGATAAATGATTCTAAAAATGATCACGTATATGAAGATGTCCTGTATAATGTATTTTCTTTCTTTTGTTTCATTCGTCGTTTGGTTTTTTTTCTTTTATTCTTTTTTTATTCTTAACAATTTATAGTAATTGTTTCTTATTTTTTTCAGGTCTTTCGTGTGGCTATAATATACCTTTGCGCTTTAATTTGCTAAACATGCACGATTTTTCACGGAATCTTCCGTGACTCCACGATCCAGACTGACTATGTACCAATCAGTAAGATACGCGCGCTTTTCTTATCAAATTTTTGTTGTCTCTGACAACTGTTCCGTTACTCACGATTAAATCTGTACTGATGAAAAAAGTCAGTCACGATTAGAACGCGGTGCAAAAGAAAATTGTCTTCTAATCATTTCCGCGTATATATATTTACAATAGGCATCAGTTGAGTACATTTGCAACTTGGTGTTCTTTTCCTCGTCCGAGTTTCTTGCATTAATTTTCATTTCTTACTTTACGTTCACTAAAATGATTAATCTCGATTGTTCACTCTAACTGATATCTCTTTATCGTCAAATAGTTCCTCTTAGTTTTCTTTATTATTTTGCAATTATATAAAAATCACAGACTACCATAGTATTAATTTTCTACATATTTCTCAAATTTCTTCTTCTGTAATGTCATTTCATCATTTTCTGCTTTCTATCTTTTTGTTTTAATTTTCTTTTTTCCCCACGAGATCCAATATTTCGACAATTTATTTGAATGAGCCATTGTCAAACATTCTAGAGTGTTTCCCCTACCGATTGGAACATGATCCGCTGGTGTAGTTCAAAATTGGATCCCTATACAAACCATTCTTTTCTTTTATCTTTGAATAGTTAGAAATATACGTATGTATTATTCGACACGCCATTAACGGTGATTCTGTTACGTATTATTAATTATAACCCTCACGAGAAAATTGTTAGCCATTGAAACGTCTGTTAAGTTCAGATGTTTCAAAGTTATACAAGTCAGTTAATTTTGTCTTCTAACTAGCATGTAAGCAGCTATCATACGCCTACGTAAATAATGGATTTACATCTCTACGTAAGTCTATATTTATGTTTCTCTTTCGATTATTTTTCCTTTTTCTTCTATTGTAATTGCAATATATGAACTACAAGACGAACATACGTTAAGCCAGTGAAATCCGTCAATGTGATAGAGGCAATAAAATATTTTTCTGTCTAACGAAAAGTTAAAAAATCTTTTGTATTTTAAAACGTTCATCTTCAAAATCGACTCGTTGTAGACTTGAGCGAATTAGTTTAACTAACGTTTTTTGTTTCCATCTAACTTTTTTTTATGTTCAATAGGAGCTTTATGTATGTAAAATACACATTTATAACTATATTGAATCTCACCGACTGATTAATTTAAAAAGAAAGAAAATAAAAGTAACGAAGTAGACGTAACCCAAATTATCTCGAGATGTTATCAACGAATTTCAATAGCCATTAAAACTTCTCACAAAATTATATCGGTATATATTTGCTATTTACTCTAATATGTACTGTACAAATTCGACAAGATCATCATTAGATGATGCGAAGCCGTGATTAATACCTACGGCTCGCGTGCGTGATTCTATAGCTTATAGAATTAATTAAAACAGGCATAAATTCGTAGGGCACATCATTAGCTAAACGGTTCGTCTATAATCTTAAACGCGTTCAATACTAATTACTGCATTACAAGTAGAGGGGAGGACCTTATTTATTCGGTGTTGTTGGTTTCCTTTTTCTTCTTCCTGTTCTTGTTCTTTCTTGTCACAAAGAAAATATCGTAGTAAACCTCATATACGTCACAATATTTTCTGTTTCTCGCAGTACAGTAGTATATAATAAATTATAATCGTAATTTCAATGACGAAATCGTTACCTTTTTTCCCCTTTCCAGAAATAACTGTACAATAAACAACATGTCTCTCTTATGTGTGTGAAGAATATCATGCCAGACTTTTGTTTCAAAATTGATACCTTGTTAGTGAGCAGTTGCACATCGTTCACATGAGATCAATTATTATACAGATTTTCATCATTTTTTACAAAATTTTTTGTTGGCGGAAAACGAAGTGACTATGGTACGTGATGATAAATATTTATATAAATAAAATCGCTTTACCTGGTGAGAAACACCGAGGTAGAAAAAAACGAAGCACGATTTTATTATGATCCTTGTACGTACACATAAGCGTATCCACATGTCGATATGAAACTCTAAGTTTAAATCTTACCAAAAAAAAAAAAAAAAAAATAGAAAGAAATAGGACGAAGAAAGAAAGGGAACGATAGAGAATAGATTTGAACTGCTAAAGGAAGCAGAATAACATGAACGAGCCAATGACGATGAATATACAGTATATGCACTGTTTCTTTTGTTTTAATATAAAACAGGAAATAATTTATCGGCAAAGAGCTCAATGATCAGTCAATGTATGAAAATAGTTATGCAGAACTTGTTTGCATATATGTATATGTGTGTATATACACATAATATACAAACATATACATATGTTTTCAGACTTAACATAGAGAGTTTCAGACATAGGAAAGTATATATTAGAATCGATATTTCAGAACACACGGCGAAATAAGACAATTGTGTACATTCGCTTCATTTTCAAAAGGATGTAATAATAGATATTTCATTATGATTGAAACTACAAGATATCAGGCCAACCCATAAGTAAGGCGATTTTTTTCTTATTGGTCAAAACGGAGGATGCTATATTTTACAATTATTGAATAATCGTACAATGTGTATCTTTTATTAGCATTTAAAGTGTTTTAAGTAATTGTGTGCCAGTTTAATTTTTTATACGTGAATTTAAGAGTGAAAAATAAACGTTATGGAAGTGTTAAAAGAGCATTTAAGATATATTTTGTTTTGGAAGTTTTGCCAGAACACTGCTACAGCAACAGTCAATAAAATACGCAAAATTTATGATCCAGGTATTATGAGTGCAAGCCAAGATCAAAAATAGTTCGTCTTTTCATTCTAGAAATTATAGCCTTGAATATGAACAAAAGTCATAATGCCCTGAAGATGCCCTGATAATGAAAAATTATTAAAGGTATTGAACATTTTAAATTAAAATAAGAACAAATTTTAAATAATAATGGTAAATATATCTTAAAGTTGAAGGTGTCTTTTTCGTTATTTTAAAACTTACTCTAAAAAACCGCATTACTTTTGGAATGAGACCATTGAGATTCATAAAATTTGCATAACCAAAAATTAATATTGCTTTAGATACTTGTACGGTTGACTCATATTCCTATTACAATACGTATAGTTTAACAATCTTTTGTTTACTCAAATATTTGTGCCCCTTTAAATATTCAGCAAAAACATATTATCTCATATCGATTTGTGTTCGCTCTAGCTTGGCTTTATATACCAAGAATCTGGTGACCAACTCTCACTTGATACCAATCACTCGTACATTTGAATACATTGTAAATTCATAGAAATATTCTGTGCATTAACTACATGTTCCGGCATGTGTGTATGAGTATTTTAAAATATCTAATGCAACGAGGTAGTGAGAGATTTACATTATACGTCTAAGAGATTACAGAAAATGGTTAATAGAAAAAGAACTTTCATTAAGAGTTTACTGTAACTGACATCATCTTAAAAAGAAATCTAGCCAGGTCAAGTTATGTAAATTTACGTGTTTTAACGGGCCTGCCCTTAAATATCTATAAAGTGTATCTTATGAGTGGGTACCATGACTCTTGGAAAACTTGAAGATAAATAAAGTGACCAGTACGAAGGATGTAACGAATGTATAAAGTAATAAAATACTATTAACTTTAATTTAAGTTGTCATCGCTAAATGAAAAATATGATTTAACAAATTTATAAATACACGTATAGGCGGCTGATGTCGAGAGTATTTCATTAGGAAGCATACCTCAACTGTGTACCGAAATTGTATAGCATTGATTTCTATCTTTTTTTTTATAGAAATGTCTAACTCCTAATAATATCGAGACATTTATCAATAGAGTTTATTATCGTCGAACCATCATTCGCGTATATTTTTACATTATGATGTGCTATGTTTGTGTTATATATAGACTGTATCTTAAAATTTGTTTATGGCCTAAAATATGAAATAAATATAGGATGTTTGCTCCTAGTAATGTATTCGTTTTATATGAAAATTGAAACTATAATTGGGTATAAAAATTTCTTTTTCCTGATTTTTGCTTCCTATTACACTCTCGACTTGTAATTGCATCAAGATGGTAAAGAGTGAGGATCTCAGAAATTTAAAGATAAAAGAATTAAAAAAAAAGAAAAAAAAATGAAATAAAATAAAAGAAAATAAAATAAAAGCAGGATCACTTGATTTGCAACCATGGGTGCTTCAGACACTCAGCAGCTGTTGCTCGCATACTTGGATCAAATTCTAACATTGGAGTTAAAAATTCAGCAAATTCGCGTGCTTCGCTCGGTGACCAATCATACTTTTCTGTAAGCACCTCATAAAGCCCCCATGGCTTTAATCCGGTAATATGTTTCAATTCACCCTTTTTGTTAAAGTACATTTTCGAGTTTTTTCCAGAGAGCGCTATACGTCTAGGTATTTCTCCAAGTAGCTCTATAATATGAGCTAGATGGTCCTCGTCTCTGAAAATATAATTTGAAAGAGAATGTATGTGCACAAATGTTATATATTTTACATGATGTCATTCTCAATAGATTGTGTCAAATACTGACCTACAATATTCTTTACCACTATGTGGTTCAAAAAGGTAATCACCAGTTGCTAGTTCAAATGCCATACATGCTGTGGACCATATATCTGCAGAAGTATCATATCCTGATCCTAACAAAACCTCTAAAGATCTATACTGTCGTGTTTGTATATCATCTGTAAATTTTTTATGAACCCAGCATGCATTTCCAAGATCAGCTATCTTTACTTCAACTTCACAATCTACCGTAGCTGGATCAAGTGGTGCTACAGATGCCCGTTTTAATTGTTTGCTCTCTGATGGATTTAAATTACGTCCTGAATAGAAGTAGAAGAAAAAAAAACAGAGAGAAACAAAAAATAAAAAATGAATAAACACAATGATCATTTCATAATTTTAGTAATATAATCTAACCTTCGCTACATTCTTCCGTATCTTCTGCATCTCGTGGTAGAGTATTTTCACCACAACTTTTGTCTACATCACATAAAGTCACATTCTCCATTTTCTCCGACCGATCGGTTGATTGATTTTCTATTTTTTCTCCACCTGCTAAACCATCCACTCCATTGATGTGTAACAATGGTATAGATGGTTCTGAGATATCAGGAGAACCTTTACTTTCTGTATTATCTTCTATACTTTCTGTATTCACATCTTGATCTGGACTATTTGTCTCCAACTCACCATTTTCTCTTGTACTATTTGCAAGTTTATTCTGTTCTTCTATTTCCTCTATCTGTTCCATTTGTTTCTTCAATAATTCGTTTTGCCGTTTAGCTTTCTTCTTCAGTTTCTTCTTTTTATTTTTAGACATTTTGGAATTTGGCGTGGGTTCTTGAAATTCCTTTGGAGCAGTAGAAATTAAAGAAACTGGTAATTTTATACCCAAAGAATGTAATTCGGTTGCCTCGCAAGCTAATTTTCTTATATAAGTTTCATCTACACATATGAGAACATTTTCAGGCTTGATATCTGTATGAATAATTTTACCTAAAAAAACAAATTTGTAGACATTATGTTTATCTGGTCAAAGTTTTTGTTTTATGTTTATTTTTAAATTTATAGATACTTAGTTTACTTAATGTACTTCAATAAGAAATTAATCTAAAGTACACATTAATTTAGAGATGTTTCATTTTCTTACATTTATTATGAAGATAATCAAGACCTTCAAGGACTTGGCGAATGATGCGCTTAACATTGTTTCTTGGAATTCCTCTATAGCTAGATTTTATGATCAATTTAAGAAGATTATGTCCAAGCACTTCGAATACCATGCAAACATGAAGACCATTAATGCCACTGATTTTGAAGTCATTAAGCAATTGGACGGTCTTATTTCGTTTAGGGTCGCTAGGATCAATATCACGTACATCTTTTAATAACTTTATTTCATCTAAAGCAGTCTCAGTAAAGTGAGTTGCAGATTTCACTACTTTGAGTGCCACAAATCGCTTATCCTGTATATAGAACATTTTTTAAAAATTAATTCTTATATATACTCAAAAAATATTAGATGCAAACGAATTATCCTAATATTTGTATCCATATACCTGTAGATCCCAGCAAAGCCATACTGTAGAGAAATGACCCCAACCAAGTTTTCGAGTCACATGATAACGACTTAAAAACAAATCCCCTATCTTCACAGGATGATAACCTCCTTTGCAATAATCACTGCTATCTTCCTGCTCCTCATCTTCGCTACTATACACTTCATCATCATCCTCTATCGTTTCATTGCTAGAACTGTGACATGGTTCCAATCTAAAAATTTAATCGATCGTTAATAAGATTCTTATAAATTTGTTTTTCCTGAACATACAGCTGATATATTTAAATACATACATATATATATATATATGTGTATATATATATATATATATATATATATATATATCTTTTGTCCTCCAAACATGCACATAACTTCCAAAATGACAAGAAATTGGAATCGTTATCGAAAGTACGTGATGTTTTGACGCGATAATATCACAAAGATCGATTTATTACAACAACGAATTTGCTTCTGTATAGTCGCATAATCGTGTGAGAAAATAAAAGTTTGTATATCTACTAATTGTAAACTCACAGCAAAAAGCTCATTATTACGTCGTTATTCGTAAATCGAAACCTCTTCGAGAAAAGATAAATAGAACCAAAAAGATATTCATTTAAATTTGAGAAGAAATATAGAATAGATCTCGAAATAATTCTAATAAATTTCGAATAGATAGCATATTAAATGTAACCGGTTACCTATTCCCATTATCGCTGGAGTATGGTCTCTGTCCCGAAGAGGGATCTTGAAAAAAGTCGGATCCTTGTCCTTGCCGTGCGGCGGCTGGTTGTACTTTTGAGCATTGTCCGGTGGTTGAGTCCGTATCACCCTGAGAATTACCCTTCCCTTTTCTTTTACTAGGCTTGTGTCTCTTCTTTTTGGCCTGAATCGCTAGGACTCGCCTGTTAACGTCCGTCTTTGCGCTCATACCGTCCACTCCGTGCCACCACCGAGATTCGACGGCGGAGCCCCCTTCTTTTCGTCGACACACTCTTTCCTTTTCCTCTGCGAACTTCGCCGCACTTCCGCCCTGATTCTTTTCTGTCTTCTAATTCTTTTACGCCCAATCGGTCACACTCACGCCTTGGGCCTCGTCCTCAAGCCGTGAGCGTTTCAACGTGCTTTATTATCGTTTCATTTCTACGTCGCGCCGCGCTTCTCGCTCGGCGGTTGTTTGAGTATGGCTGCCCCCGCTGCCACTGCCACCACCAACAACAGCAGCAGCAAACTACCATACCACCGACACCACCTTACAACCACTACCGCTATCACATCACCTTCGTCTCTATACTACGATACTATTGTACATCTTATCATTTTATTTATTTTCTTTTCGTTATATCGGTTTCACTTTTTGACCACCTTCAAACTCTAATTTTTTTCTCTGATCTTTTCTCTAATTTACTCTACTATTTCTATCTGTTATTAACGTTTATATCTCAATTCAATATACTATGGTTTCTATACAGTGCGCCTGCTTGGAACATTGACAGTACCATGATCTTCGCGGTCAATCACCGCGATCTCCTGCGCTACTGACTTTACAAACGATCGTTTTTCTACGTACATTATCTTCTATAATATCTATTCTCGATATTTCTCTGCAAAAAAGTCGCGTGTTTATGAAATATTAACTTTCTGCAATTAACGGTATACATTTGAAAAATGTCATTTCTAATAATTCAACCAATTGGAAAGTGGTATCCGCGAGTCCTCTTTTTCCAATGGATTTAATGAAATTCTTATTGGATGATAGATAACACATCATAGACTTTGATTGGTTGTTTCTTACATAGTTCTATAACGCTTTTTCGTACTACATAATGCTCATGTGAATCGCTCATAAGAGACAAGAACACCATCTCACGAGTGAACGAGGTAATCTATCTTTCTAGATTATTTTCCTCGTGCATGCTAGCGACGTAGAAATGTCTATGGAGATCATGCTGAGCTCATCTTATCTGTGATTCATCTGTTCCTGCTTTGATGGCAGAATTATGTGCGAAGTAACCGATTAATTAATGTGATGTTTTGTAGAGACAATAACGAGGTAAGTTTAGATGTAAAAAAAATGTTTACGTTAATTCTGAGTTGAATAGGTTCGCCATACGACGATAAAAGCACAACTATGTTTTGTAGGGATAAAATGTAGAACAGACGTCACGAGGATTTGTTACAAATAATTAAACAATCTTATTGCGACGATATGGACAAGAATGTGTGTGTGTGTGTTCGCGTGCATGCGTGCGCGCGCGCGCGCATGTGTGTGTGTGCATGTGTTGTGCATGATAAATGTTGATAGATTAATATTATTAATTTAATAGAGATACATACTTTCGCGATGTTACGTAGATCGTTTTCGTAATAAAACGTAATTGAAAAGGGATAAAACAGACAGTTCTAAATACGACAGAAATAAAAGTTACTAAGCATTTAATATTGAATGTTTATACAAAGACGTATTACAACAAATTCTTGCAAATACATTATTACATACATGTTATAATATGTATGGATATTTTAAGAAATTCTGTAGTACTTGTTTATCTATTATGTGTTGAAATATTCTAAATTATTGCAATATGTAACTAACTTACATAAATATACACATGTGAAACATATTACATTTTATATAAAAAATTTCACTACTTCAAAATTTATAGAATTAATTATTTCATTGTTATTGTTAGTAAGAATATATTAAAATACTTTATTAAATGATATTACTAATATCAAAAATATTATTTTAGAATGCCAATACAGGCACCACAGTGGACTGAATTTCTTTCTTGCCCAGTTTGTTGTCATGACTTTGATGTGGCCATACGAGGTCCAATATCTTTAGGATGTGGTCATACTATATGCCGTACATGTCTAGCAAATTTGCATCGCAAGCAATGTCCTTTTGATCAGGTACAAAGTCTATAGTAACTTCATGAAGTATAAATGTTATATATATATAAATTCAATGCACTAAATAATATCATTTTCAGAGTACTATAAACACTGAAATAGAAAGATTACCAGTAAATGAAGCTTTACTTCAACTAGTTGGTAATACTGTTCCAACAAATGTTGCAACATCATATCAAAAATTATTACCACCTGAAGATCATGCTAATTACTTAGTGGCTAAGCGCTGCATCGAAGAATTAGCACTCTATTTAAAACCATGTCAGACAAATCCAACCATAGCAGCAGGAATGGGACTTGTGTCTCGTCCAATGCAAAGAAAATTGGTTACGTTAGTAGGCTGCCAATTAGTAGAACCAGAAGGAAGAGCACGTGCTGTACGAGCAGCTCGAAGCTTAGGAGAAAGATCTGTCACAGAGTTAATATTACAACATCAAAATCCTCAACAGCTTAGTGCCAATTTGTGGGCTGCTGTACGCGCACGTGGTTGTCAGTTCCTTGGACCAGGTATTGTTATGTGTACTAAAATATTAATTTTTTCAATATCTTTTATATAAAAAATTGGTTTTCACTTCTTGTTTTATACTCTTTTGTTTTTTTTTTTTTTTATTCTTTCTGCTAGCAATGCAAGAGGAAGTTCTCAAACTAGTTCTTTTAGCTTTGGAGGATGGTTCAGCTCTTTCAAGAAAAGTTTTAGTAATGTTTGTGGTTCAACGTTTGGAACCACATTTTCCACAAGCATCAAAAACAAGTATTGGACATGTAGTACAGCTTCTTTATAGAGCAAGTTGTTTCAAGGTAATATTTATTTATCTTTTTTAATTATCATATTATCATTTATATTTATATTTGCCAATGTATTCTTATAATGTAACAATTTCTGCATAATTAGGTATCCAAAAGAGAAGGCGATTCATCTCTAATGCAGTTAAAAGAAGAATTTAGAACATATGATGCTTTAAGGAGAGAACATGACGCTCAAATTGTTCAAATAGCAACTGAAGCTGGATTACGAATAGCTCCTGATCAATGGTCTGCATTATTGTATGGAGATACTGGTCATAAGTCTCATATGCAAAGTATTATTGACAAACTACAAACGCCACAATCTTTTGCTCAAAGCGTGCAAGAATTAGTTATTGCCTTACAACGTACACCTGATCCAGGACAACTTAGCGGTTTAAGGCCACAGTTAGAATTATTAGCTGCAATAGATCCTAGTCCAGGTATTTACTATATTGTATTTTTTTAATACATGTTACATTTTATAAATGTATAATATATTCATGCTATGTAGAAACAGAGCCGCCCACATTAGCTGAATGTCGAGCAGCTTTGGAAGCTGTTAGAACTGTGGTTGCAGCTTTGGTGGAATTCATTCAGCAACATGGAAATAGAAAATGTTCAGATGGTACTCATAATATTGGCCCAAGTCAACCAAAGTATAAAGTAAGCATGTGCAGAGACCTTGCTCTTAGAGGATCTTGTCCAAGAGCTACCAATTGTACTTTTGCACATAGCGACATGGAACTTGACAAGTAAGTTTTAATTAAGTAAATAAGATATTTTCTTTCTTTATATCATTAATGGATTACATTTTTCTTCTCCTTTTTTGACCAGGTATAGGTCAAAAAATCGAAAGTTGAGTATCAGAACAAATTTACCTTTGAATAGTAACACGGAATTAAAGACGGATAAATCTATTGTGGTTCAAAACAACAAGGTTTTTAAGCAAAGCGAAGAGGCACCTTATCATTCCATAAAACCACATGATATTCATAGGGATAGTATGTAATATTGCAATATAACAACAATTATCATGTTATTCCTAGAATTTTTTAACATTTTTATATTTTTTTAGGTTTTCATTCATTGAATAAAGTCAATCCAACGCAACATTCTATCGTTAGTAACGAAAATAATTTTGTTGGATCTTTGACAAATTATATGTTGCCACCACCACAAAATTTATCACATATGGTTCCTGTGAAAAGCATGGATATTCATTGTCCTCACTATATTATGCCTGCAGCATCATTAGATTATAACACAACTGATATGAGTATGTGGGATCCGCCACAAGTAACATCAAGCGTAACAAATGGAATTTCTAATAGTAAAAAGGTATTTTATATATAATAATGTATTTACATGAAATATGAAGAAGTGCTTGATGCGAATACGTATATTTATTATTAATTATACATAAATAATCATGTATTTATGTATTAATTATAGCAACGAACAGTAGCAAAAACATTGGCAATGTTGTTACAACGTAGAATGGAAATTTTGAATCAACTTGAAACTATAGTCAATAAGCAAGCTCCTCAGATGAAAATGGTATAAGAAATGTATACTATTATGATTTTAATACTATTAGAAATACATACTATTTATGATTTTTCATATGTCATGTTACATATTTTTTTTTTTGTTTACTTTTTTACAGAATTGTGACATTCAAGGAGATGTGCTTTCATCAAATTTATCGATATGGGCAAATTCATCTGGAAGTCCTGTAGGTCCTGCATCAAATATGAGTTGCAGTAATAATTTTCGATGTGCAGATTCTGTATTATTTGATGATGAATTCGTACCATTTGATGCATCACCTTCGAGCAAGTATGGACCAATATCCAAATTATCAAAAACGATGATAAGGTCTGTATAATAAATTAATGATTTTCCTTTCTTTTTTGTTTTATTTATTTATTTTTATTTTTGTGTATTTTCGTAATATTTCAATTTTTCATAAGATCTCCAAATGGTGTACCACCTACAAGTTTGTATAATGAGGGCCCATCTACAATATCTACTTTCGGACCTATGCCAGCTCCTAATTCCATTTCATCGTGGTATTACGGTAATCAGCGTAAGTACTAATATTATTGTTCAATAATATACAGAGAAAATGAAGTATTCGAGTGATATATTTGTAACATAGCTTATGCATCTATTGGTACAAACGGAGGAATGCAATCTGTTACTACATCTAGTTATGGAGATGGATATATTGCTCTTGGACGAAATATATCAGAATCACAAACACACTCACATCTTTTGCAACAAGAATGTATGTCCAAAGAGTAAGTTTAAATAAACCAATAAGATCGGTGTATTTACTGAATATTCTGTTACCTGAAGTAATTTCAATAACATTTATTGCAGTTTAATCTTGGAATCACAGAAAGTAAAACAACAACTGAAACATTTAGAGAAAAAAATTAATGATTTAAAGGTACCATTGATATCTTAGAAACAATCACATTTTGTTTTCTTAATTTCGAATATGTGTTAATGTTATAATGTTTGTAGCTTGCAACACAAGGTGCAGCTTTTACAGCCGGTGAAAGACTTGCACAGGAGTTGCAAATGATTGAAGCAGGTATTAGAGAAAAAGAAAAGGACGTGAGAAATTGGAGTCCGTACGGTACCGTACCATGGATTCAATCACCAGCTAGCTTACTTACGAATCAAAGTTTCAATCAGGATTATAAGACCGAAGAGGTATAATAATTTAGTTATAATATAACAAAGATATAGACTTAAATATAATCAGGGCCTATATTTTAATATCTAGGAAGATACATATGAGGCTGGCATTGCGAATGATATGCGTGAATTAGAATTACGATGGGAGTTTGAACTGCAAGAACAAGAGAAACATTGGTCAAGCGAAGAAGATAATTCGAAAAAGTAACAGTCTTGCGGTATAAATATTAACTCCCAGATCTGATAATGACTCAAGAAAAAGCATGTGTTTTCACATGCTCGTATAATTCTTTAAGAAAACTTTTATGCGTCAATGCGTTTACTTCAATAATTGGATAATCGAAAGTAAGTAGAATTTTTACTCTTTACATAAGAAAAATCTACTACTCTTCTATTCTAAATCAAAATTATATATGGAGGATGATTATATGAACATTTTTAACAGCATAAATTTAGATTTATCATCCGATTGATAAGTGAAACACTTTTGTTGATTTAGTACAGTGTAAAGTGGATTTACTACTTTCGCATGTACTCGCTTTTGTAATCATTGATATGTAATATTTCTTATGCATAAAAACAACACCTTTCTGGATATTTAAACATACTAGTTGCTGTAAATATGTGATATTTTTAAAAATTTGTTAAACACGTGAAATAATTTATAAAAGCGATTCATTTAGTCAAACAGACAGCCAGATTGTTTTTATTTATATTATTTTACTGACATTTAAGAAGTTATTTAGTGTACTTGGAAACTTAATGATTCAGCTGCCGCTTTGCTAAATACATTCGTCAGACAAGCGAAAGGTGGTTGTTGCTTGTAATAAAGTAAACAATTTCATTGAAAAACAAATGGACATATGAATACAGATTTGTTAAAATTTAACAGAAATTGATGTCAGTGTTTTATAAACATGACAATGTAGTATACTCAATTTATATGTTTGCACGATAAAGCAAAACATACTATATTACAGAGACATTCGAGAAGAATGTTACTTAACCTGAGTGAAGGTTACACGATAAAAATATACAATTATACATAAGTATTGCAGATAGGTGAAATTAACATATATTGTCCAACTTTTATATAATTATTATCATTCTGGTCATCTACTAAATCATTATTGACATGCAAGATATTAATGATAGAATTTTATTATCCTATATAATTTTATATAAGCAGAATTTCAGAAGAAAATATGAGCATTTTTGGCAAGAAAAGATTTTAAGTTGTATCAGTGACTAATATAATTAATAAATTATAATCTTTATTGTCTTTAAACATTTATAGAACAATTATAATAATTCCATTATGGTATTATTTAGTGCATTCATCTATATAAATAGAAAAAATTAATCGAAGTTTTCTATATTAACAAAGATGATACTATACTATAAAAGATTATTTTTGTTTTAAACAGATCTATTAATATTATATATTTTTTCAAGTTTAAACTTTTTCGGATTTAAAAGTCTTATTTTCAAGTTTGTCGTTGTTCTTAATTCTTAATAAATATGTAAAATTGACATGATTAAATCGAACATTAGGAGGCCATTTCAAGCAAAAATTAACCACGATTTTTTTCTGTGCCTTTAAGCTTTTGCATTTTTATGATTAATTTTCTTTTTCTTTCTTTTCCTCTCTCTCTCTCTCTCTCTCTCTCTCTCTCTCTCTCTCTTTCTCTCTTTCTCTCTTTTATACCGTTTAACGTATAAACTTTTCCAAAAGTCGATGATCATATTGTCTTATTAATTTATATCTATTTGTGAAAACTTGAAATAATTTATATTAATACTATCATTATATTTTGTTTTTGTCAGCCTGTAAACGATAGTTGACCAAAAAAATGATGATTAAAAATTTGTGTAGCACGGCCAACTTGACTTTTTAAAAAATAACATTTTTTAAATGAATTATTCACTTCTCGAGAGAAAATGTTCATAGATCTATAGATTTTATTTAATTATAAATAAAAGGTATCTGTTTTTTAAAATCGAGATGATGAAAAATTTCATAGGATAGAATATGTTAATCAACTTACTGCGCTCTTTTATGGCATCTTAATGTATGCATTGCAATAGTCTTTAGGTTTTCCTATTTTTATGAAATAATATATAACATAAATATCAATAATTCCAGTTTTAGTGGAAGAAACATTATTGATTTTTTGTGCAAAATGAAGGTTGACAAAAGTTGACTCATTATGTATCAGAATTTTACTTTGTAAACTTATATTTGTTTGTCAAGTATCAATTGATTACTTACTTACCTGAAATGGGTGAATAATATTATTCAGTATAATAATAATATATAATTGGTTTATAATGTCTGTTTTGTTATATTATATAAATGTATTGAAAATAATAAGAAGTACATCTATTTTTAGAACATAGCTAGATTTTTAGCAATTATAGAGACAATGGTGCAATTTTCTTTACTCGATATCTAATATCAGAAATTATAAAATGTTATGAGGTATACAAATAGTTCATAGATTCAATTATTTATTAGGTTTCGTATGCTAATTAATAGAAAAAACAATGTTTGCCGAAAATAATAACAACCAAATTGTTTACTTCATATTTATAACTTATTATCAGTGTTGGACAAATTTTAGAAAAATTATATTATTCTTTTTTAATATATTAAAAGTTTTATTTTCATTGTTGCAAAATATATAGATGGAACCAAAATATAAGAATTCGTTTAGTAAGTATACCTTGATAAAAACAGACTGTTTTCATTTTGCTGAAGCTATCCTGTTATACAGTTTAAAAATTGGCCATATTTACCAATATAAATGACAATATTGCAAAAAGGGGCCATCTATTATTTTTGTTTATTTAAAAATAACTAAAGTAAAAGAATATAGTATTTTTTTTTTTAAAGTGTATTATATGTGAAAATACTTATTAAATTTCTTTTCAAATAACAATTAAATAATTCTGAATTAGATTTTAAGTTAGTTTACAAATTTGATAATTATTCTGATTTATGAATAATTGTGTTGACATTTAAATGCGGCCATGGTATCTATATCTCGTTCCCTGTTTCATATATTAAGCGCAGTTGATATAACATTTGATAAAAAGGTTTAGTTGGAGTAAAACAAGATTGAATAAATTTCAATTTTGTTTATTCTCTTTTCCAGGAAATTATATTCGTATCTTATAATTGACAAAGAATTGTAATTTATTTTTTGGATACAGACAGATAAATTCTACGTATCATTCTCTTAATAATTCCTAAATATGCATTTTGAAAACTGCTACGACGTTTATCTCTTACATTATTGTTTATGTAAGATTTCGATCTTTCCCATTAAAAGTTATATATAGAATGCAAAACAAAGGGTAAAATTGATGGAAAATTATTAAGAAACATCTAGGCTTTCTATCAATTTTATCGAATTCTATATGTAATCTGTTTCTACAAAAGTTCAATGATAGCTCTAATTATTTTTTCTTGTTTCTATTCATAATGTGAAGCATTAACTTGAATGTAGAATAAAAGTGAAGAGGGCTGTGTACAATGGGAAGTAATAAGCGCAACAATACTGTTTGTGCAAGCTTCAAATTAATTGCATGTTAAACATGTCACTATGTGTATAATGATACACACATACCTATGTTGATGGTATGAAATCACATACGATCTATACTAACGTTCTTTGTTTGAACATACAAAACGATAATAATTATATACATATCGGTATATAATGTATAGTCAATGCACTTGGCACTAGCAGTACAGATTCTTTATAGATTTTGTGTTATATTACATATTTGGAAATCTTAAGTATATTTTTTTTAACATTTATATAATATTCATTGTACGAAATTATCAAATTACACTTAAACCAGTATTTACAATATACGACTTATTTCTCGTAAATCTATATTTTCTCGTAAATCCACATTTTCTAAATATTCTTATCCAAAGGTAGAAAACTGGTTGAGTAAGATGTTGAAAATAAATATACGTGCTATATTAGCATTATGCTTTAACAATAGAATTTGAGTTTGTAATTTAAAAAAAAAGTAAAGATATATTAGTCTTAAAGAACTTTGTTTTATGCAAACGAATTCTTATGTCTCTTTTTATCATCTTACAGCTTGTTGAAACAAGAAAACTATGAAAAGACTTATCACATATGTACATGGTATGGTATGATAAACCATATGATATATATATGAATGTATGAAAAAATTATTAAAACGTATATATCCAAATATTTGTTATTTTGTAAAGGTCGCTAAAAGTACGTGGAATATATCGCATAGAATATTCATTTTCGTTGATCGTTTCGTATCGTCATCCCATTGTATGGACAGTACTGAAACAAATTTTGTTGAATTGCATCTTTGTATGTATGGGATGTGTGTGTGTGTGTGTCTGTGTGCGTGCGTGCGCGCGTGCGTGCGTATGTGTGTATTGTCCATGCGATATAGCCACGTAAGTCTGATGTATTTTTCACAAATGTACTGTAAGTGAAAGTGTAATATATTTATCTACTCAATATTTTGTGTTAATTATTATGACCCTTATTGTCTTTCATGTCCTTAAAAAATATTAAAGTAACAAAAGAAAGCTTAAAGTTGGTATGGGTTGTATTTAATTTAAACAAAAGATAGTCGCGCGTTTGGCTTTTGCTTCATAGGGGAAGAAAACGCTCGCTTATATTCAAACATGATACTTGGATTTATTATGATAATTACAGATAACTTAGTTTTTCATCTATGTATATTACATGTCTTATTTTTTAAACAGTGTTTTGCTTAATAATTTATGTTTATTAATCGCTTTTGTTGTCATATTTGAATTGTGTTGTTTTCATATGTTCATATTCCTAACAATTTTTCTTCAGCCTTCAGCTCTGTCAATAGGCGGAAGGTCATGATATATTTTTCTTATAATATAATACGTGGGCGCTTTGTAATTTAATGACTTTGAAAAATATCTGGGGCTCTATTTATAAAATAGCAAGTTGCGATGGAAAATCCCTAGAAAACAATATTTTTGATAGTCCAAAGTGCAACGTGCATGCTATATTTCGTATATGATGCAACGAATAGCTTATACCATACATTTCAAGAGAAACGTATACGATTCAGTGATGACAGTTGAAAAAAGTTAATTTTAAAACGTAGCAGCAAAGATAAACGTATACATATAAAATATCTGAACATAGCCACTATAGAACAACATATATTTTTTTTCAAAAGTGGATTTAGAAGATATTATAATAAACCGATTATGCACAATTATTCTTTATTTTGAATATCAATGTTTATGTATTATTTATATATATTTGTATATATGTTAAAATAATAAAACAGTATATATTAATTAAAAACATTCAAATTATGTCGGCAATATTTATTTATTTTTCTTTTATTCTTTTTTTAATCGACATATTTAGAAAATACATATATATTTTTTTCAACTTTGCTAAACGGAAAGCGTATACGTTCGTGATTTCTAATACTACACATTTATGTTCAAGAATAACGTGTTAGAAACGTACTTAGGTGCATTTTTACTACTCGAATCGTACCAACATAAACGTACCCTTGGGCAAGTGTCACGTACCGATAAAATCGGTGTCGATATTAGCAGCAAAATTGTGATACTCATATTTCGTATAATCTTACGAAGAGGTGCATACGAGGTCGACGTCATAACATTATTCGGACTATGCCTCGATAAATATGTCGATATTTAAAGGAAAAGGGCATGGCCGTCAAAAAGTGCCTACTCAAGATATAATCGTATTACAGTGGCAAGGATAATATTAGTAGTTAAAAAATATAATAATAATAATAATAATAATAATAATAATAATAATAATAATAATAATAATAACAATAACAATAATAATAATAATAATAATAATAATAATAATAATAATAATAATAATAATAATAATAATAATAATAACAATAACAATAATAATAACAATAATAATAATAATAATAATAATAATAATAATAATAATAATAATAATAATAACAATAACAACAATATCAACAATATTAATGTGAGAGAGATGGAGTAGAATATAAGATTCAAGAATCGAAGAATAAAAAATACACTGGTTTAAATTGTACTCCTCTTGAAGTCAAACCTCTTATAACTCGACAGAAAATCCAAAACCGAGCAGTCATGTCGTGTGTACAACGATTCAATTGATATCATGCCCAATAACGACATCGATTTTATCGTTACCTGTATACTTGTCTTTACTTATCCTTCTTACTTCCTCCTTCATTCTTTCCTAATTTCCCTCTTACTCATTCGTGGCTTTTGAATTATTTTGTTTCTCTTCCAATACCACTGCCTGCCTTTCGATCACTTCATTCACAACCAATTATTTGTATCCTAATCGTATCCCTTCTTCTTCCAGAGATCCTCTTCCTATTTCCGCAATCTTTCTCGTCCTCTTTTGTCTGCGGAATTTCGAAGCTTGCGTACGTGTTTCAGTTTACTCTCCAAGTGGCCTATATTTTTTCTCTATACCACGAGTAAAGGTATTCTATTTTTCGTGTCATATAGCATTTTTATAAACTTCACGTGGCTGTGTCTGATTTAAAATTATAATATTTTATTCCTCATATATTTTACTGTTCAGTCAACAATTATTTATTATTCTCACACCACACCAGAACTTTTTTAATTCTTTATTTTCAGAACAAAGAAATTCGAATTTATTACATAGGTACATTTATTTATTATTCGATTTATCGTTCGTTTCTTTTGTTTATTTATCTATTTGTACAAAATAAACATAAGATGGTGCTTTATATGTTTATTCTTATGGTCGTGTTGTCAAGGTCAATTATGACCTTCATTAGGTTAATTATGTATTCACATGTGCCGACAAAATATAACGTATTAATATTAACTTAATAGCTTTGTCGTGTTGTTTATAATGTACCTTTATATAACTAATAGAGCCAAACTTAAGACTTTCACGATGTATTGGATTGTCCGATGTTGGGTATGTAGTGACGTAGATAATGAATAAAACGTTTCGAGACAAATGAGACAGAGTGAGCGATGAAATGAATATCCATTGGCGTACTCCCGGATCACACACAATTAGCTATTAATATAATGAAACAGTATTCTTACTTTTTTCTTTGTTCTCACTATAAATTCTAAATACGAAAATCCTACTACTATGTTAGAGCGTATTGTAAGAATACCGAATAGTAGAGATTATGGCAGTGTCATAAGTGCGAAAGGGATGTAGTTCTAAACTATACCACTCTCTCTTGTACCGTAAGATTTCTTTCCATTTCTGTATAGTACACATTTATTCTTTGTTAAATAGTGTCTATCTATTAAACACACAAAATTCTATGAACCAATAAAGCTGAACACATAGTACAGCGCGAATTGTGTTTGATTTTTTGCTACTCCTTACGTTACTGAAGAAAGATCAGTGAATTTGTTAAGAAATTGAATGTAAATCTGGTATAAGAACTTACATCAAGTACAAACGATTTTTCTATTCTACTTTGATTCATATTTAACAGGAAATTTGTTTACACGGATGCGGAGGGGACATGAGAATCCACGTTTAGTACGAAGAAGCCACAAAGGAACGGTGGAGGGGTACACTCAGAGTAATACGATATCTATAATGGTAACATACTCGAATATTTTGTTGCATAGAAATATTTTTGTTAATTTTTTGTTAACCAATCCAATGAAAATTTAACTATATTTTACTTTAGGATAAGTAATTAATATTGATATTATTAATGCATCGAAATTTGGCGGTATAGATAGTATGCACTTTTATTATAAAATAATGATCTATAAATGTTTTACTATTTTTCAGACAATAGTTCATGCAATCTACTTTTCTTGAATTAGTCATGTCTTGTTAACGAAGTCTGCATAATGTGTCTTCTTATTTTAAGATTGTAGCTTTTTATTGTGAACTGGGTGTCAACGTTCTATTCTAGTTCAATTACTGTATAATAAAAAGTATAATGTAATTGTTTTACACATTATAATAATATAAAGAATATATTCATATTATACAATATTTTTTTTATATAGTAACAATAATATAAGTATACATGAGACATCCTATTTTTCTTATATTATAAAAATATAAAAAAAGTTACTTTTTTATTCTAATTAATATTGCTTTTGTCCCTCTGAAAAATATTATTTAGAATAATTATATAATTTTAACACTGATCTTATTCATTAGGTATATATATTATATATATATTATTTTGTTTAGCATTAAAATGAAAAGTTAAATTTTACTTATTTCATCGTAATGAAATAATATAATATGAAATTTTATTATAAAATAATAAATTATAAACACATTATCAATATTTTTCAGGAAAGAATATTCAATCTGAACTATGACGAATAACTGGCCTGTTTCAATGCATTTTATATATAAGGAAAAATTGAAACACTGCTATCGTATACAGATCATCAACCCAAATGTTTATATAAAATTGCAATTTTTGTTCCTCTCTTTAATGTTACAAAAAAATTCACGAAAGATAATGTTATTTACTTGGATTTAAGAAGTACACTAACATGAAATAGAAGAAGAAGAATCGTGGAGCAAAGTGGGTGTTCCATTTTAATTTAAATTTATTGGCGTTCCACGTTAATTTAAATTTATTGGCGTTTTGCGATTTAAATGCAGTTTTAGAATCGTATATACTTGTCGAAAGACTGCGTGCAAGGTAATAATATAGTCACTGTTTTTTTTTCACAAAAACTGTTGTTTTTATTATTTTTAAAGTCACGCGGAAGGTTACACAATAGAGATATGTATCCGTTTTATTATCAATAAATATTGCTTATTAGAATCTGTGCACCAGTGAAGATGATCAAGTTCCTATTATGTCTTTTATAAAAGAATATTAGTAAATATATGTTAATAAATATAATTTTACAATTTTTTCATTACAATAAATATAATACAAATTTGTTCTTATTCTTTTTTCAGATCGTCAAATGTCAATCTATAACAACTTTAACCTACTTCATTTTTTATCTACTTCGATGTCAATCTATCTCATTTGCGACCTTCTACGGATCAACCATCTTCAATTTCAACTTACACAGTGCGTGTGTGTTAGGAGCCACCGTAGAACTTCTTAAGTAGTGAGTAAAGAAATTTATGTCCAGTGTTTATTATGCCGAAGTAGAAAGATTCAAATCTGCATGAGTTACTAATTGTAATTTTTTCCATAAATTATTGATGAGTATGACTATGAGTAATTCCAATTTTGGACTTACTTATGAGTGATACATAATTAATTCTGTATGCTGTTGGATGATTGCAACTACGAGAATATGTTACGTTGTGTTTCTCGTACCGTAGCTAACGATGATGGTTGATTTGTACGGAGTATATTTTGTCCTTTTCCTAGGCGGAAGAGTCCTAGACTCATTGGTCAAGATGAAAAAGGCGGTAGTACAAGTCTCGAATACGTATACATGTTGTTCTTCGCTAATTATCGCTCGACGTTTTCCCATTTATTAATGGAAGAATTTAATTTATTTTCTTTGGATCCTGGAGAACTCATAAAAGAGATACGTGATTAAAGGCATTACGTGAATTTGAATTTGTAGTGATATATTTGATGTATTGAAATAACAATTATTGCGATATTTATATGTCGTTAATTATATATCGTTAATTGTGCTGGCTACCTTTAAGTGAGACATAACCAGTGTTGCTAATAAGACTCGGTTGTCTTACTGTTTAACCTTGAAAATGTATCGTTCGATTGATTGATGATTTTTCTTGAAATATCCATGAAGACAATAATGAAATTAAGAAAGGGAAAGGGAAGGAGGAGGCTTATTGTTCGTGGATATGCCAGGATAATAAGTTTGAAATGTTTAAATAGTCTTGTTTGTGGTCACTTGTTCTGGCGATCGTACTGACTCGATATTGTTAAAAATGATGTAAAAACAGCATCCTTGCGCCATTTATTTGGCCTTATTAACTAAAAAGTTGATTTTCTTTTTTTTTTTGGTTGGATTAGTCTTTTGTCTTAGTTTCCTTCTTAGTCTCAGTCTCCTCGCCGCGTTGTGCACGCTGAGTCATGTATAAGAAGCAAGTGTTATAAAATATATAATTGTATAAAACAGTATGTTGTTCCTGCACCTTTTTCCTACAGATATGAGTGACGAGTTTATATTTTAAAGGTAGGCGCCAAACAAACTTATAACTTGTTTTGTCTAGGAGTCTACTTTCTATGTTTATTCATTGTCTGGCACCAGCAGATTCTCGAAGTCTTTTTAGTCGTGCTTGACTAAAAATGCTTAAGCTCGAACGATTCTTGCAATGTGTTTTTTTATTTATGCATTTTCTTAGCGAATTTCCAACGAAGTCCAACAGGCAAATATTTTCTATAATTATATATGTATGTGCGCGATGTACTTGATAGTTGATGTGTCTGCGTATGTTAAGTGGTAGATTGTAGATCATAGATATGTATATTTCAATGCAACAAAAGGAATTGTGAAATAATAGACAATGTTTAGGTACAAATAGTAATTTTAAGACGTCTGGGGTGTAATCATAATCAATTGATCAGTTGACAAAAATAATTTATTATTTCAAAGTAGATAATGAATCAATAATAATTTGGAAAATAATACTTAGGTAATTTAATGAAAATTAGTAGTCTGCAACTGTATGGTATCTTTCAAAACAATTAGGTACATGTAACGCAACGCGACAGTTATTACATTCCCACATAGTTTCAGACCTTTTTTTATGCTTCGCACATACTTTGCAAGCTCTTGTTGGATTTTTTTTCAATGGCGTGGGATCTATATATTTCGGAAAGTGACCCCAATGTTGCGCCTGTATCCTCATTGGTATATCTCCGTTCGATAATGATTCTTGTCTGTTAAATTTTGTAATGGCACGGTTTGTAATAATCCTTCAGCTATTCGAAGTCTGTACTCAGTGTAATTCTGTTTCTTTGCCATACTGTTTTTGTTGTATAGAATATATGAATTCAAAAGTGCCATATCGCACATTTCAAAAAAGATTTTTCGGTACCCCTTCACGAATTTTCTCATAATAGGGAAAATTGCTAATATCTGATCCTGGCGATCAATACCATTCATTCCCATATTATAATCTATAATACATTTTGACTTGAAAATAGGGCTTCGGAGACTTCCGTTTTGCTTAATCATTTCTGCATTTTCGTGCATTGTTGAAAGAATATGGACGTCTCGTTTATCCTTCCACTTCAACGCTATTACGCCATTGCAACTTCTTATTATCCAGTCTCCTTTTTTTAATTTTGCTTTAACAAAATCTCCCGGAATATTTTTTCTATTGCAACGTATTGTTCCATTTCTAACCAAAGTTAGAAACAATTTCGGTGAAAAGTACCAGTTATCTATATATAAGGTATGTCCTTTATCTTGTATTGATTGCAATAACTCCATCACGATAGTTTCAGATGCACTGTAATCAAGATTTCTTTTATCGTTTCCTGAATATATTTTAAAATTATAGCAGTAACCCGATGCTGACTCGCAGAGTTTGTAAAATTTAATCCCAAACCTCGCTCTTTTTGAAGGATTGAATTGTTTACAAGACATACGTCCCTTAAATTTCATCAATGATTCATCGATCGCGATATTTTCTTCCATTACATATACGTCTTTAAATTTTTCATTAAAATAGTTTATCACAGGTGTCACTTTACGTAATTTATCTCTGTTGTCAGTTGTATCGTTATTTGCAAAGTGGAGGAGAAACCTGGTGATTTGTAAAAATCTTCTTAGTGGCATACAATTTCGGAATATGAGTGTTTCTATAATGGCTCTTTTAAACCAGTTCATCTGGATCTTTGGTTTCTTTACTTGAGCCATTATGATGCATAATGCAAAGTATATTTTAATCTCATTGCGATCTACTGGCATCCAAGTTTCATCAATTATCGTTCTTGTATCTGTGTAGCTTTTTATTTGTTCTTCATATCGATTCGTTTCCTGAACAACATTATCCCAAAACACGTTGTCGAATATTATATTAAAAAAGTCTAACTCTTTTTTACTTCCACCTAATTGGTCTTGAATTGCTGCTCTTATGCCAGGAGTTTGTGTATACTTCCAGATTTTTGGCTTGTTATTTTTTTCTTCCCAAAACCATTACGTTGATAATTCCTGGTAAGTGCAATCTTCATCATCGGAATCATCTTCAATTATTAATTTTCGTGGACGTTTTCTTACAGGAAACATAATATCACTGTCCCCACTATCATATTGAAAAGGATCTCTCGAATCAAAATCGTCAATAGTGCCACACTTCTCTTCACTAACATCAACATTAGATTTCTTTTTACTTGACATTATGGGTTGATGAAAGACAATTGGATAGATCGGGTAATATATTATAAAAAAGAATGATGAACTTTAACCATTTGAGTGCCACGGAGCGATTTTGCGCTTCTTCTCTGTCTCTCGAACAGTGCCAGCGCTCTAGGCTGCGAAACCGATAACCGCGACACGCTCGGTTTTTGTCGATGCGCGACTTTACGGTTACCACTCCATTTTAGGTAAAAGTAATGAATGATACTAGTAAAAGAACGAATTTTAATTTCAGTTATAATATATAATATATAATTAAAATGCACAAATATGTTTGTCAAAGCATAATGCATGCAAACCTTTTTTACATTCTACACAAATTAGTCTAGACCTTTTTATAGTAATGTTTTTTGTACTGCAAACTACGCAACGCCTCAAGTTGCGTCCTGTTAGTTTTTCTAGTCCGTATACCTTTTCCCCCCTTATGTTTAATTCATTTTCCCTTGTTCCTAACCATTCATGTTCTATTTCCGAAATAATATTCGATATATATTGAAGTCGTGACATTGCTTCTCTTCCCACAGTTTCCTTGTACAACAAATACGAATTTAATACCATTCTTGTAAATATATTGAAGGTCACTTTTTTCCAATACTTCACTGTACGAAATTCGTCCAGATAGGTATATAACATTTTGTCCGATTCGTCTACACCACCCATATAATTATTATATGAATTGATAATCTGTGATTTTGTTTTTTGTCTTTCTCTTCCATAGCGATTTTGAATTAATGTTACATTTGCTGCCAATGCCTCTGTAGAAATTAACAAAACGGGGTTCTTTGAACTCTTTTTTTCACGATGTGCACATAGAAGTAACTCGGCATTGCGAAAATATTTCGTTTCTCCAACTTTTAATTCCTTAGCTTCCTTGGGGATATCTTTCCTATTTCTCCTGATTGTTCCCGTTATATAAATATTTTTTGAATGTAAAAATTTGGCTAACGCAGTGCTTGTAAAATAATTGTCAACATATACGTGATATCCTTTATCTAAACAATCAGCATCTTGCAATAATTTTGTTACAACGTCATAACCAAGCCCATTTTGCGAATTCTTTGATTGTGCACCTTTATAACAATAAAATGCTACACAATATTTTGATATTGCATCACAACATAACATCCAAAACTTAATACCCCATTTATGATGTTTCTTGTTGGGTAAATATTATGTAATACTGGAGTGACACAGTGTTCCCATTAAAGACTCATCGATAGATAACATTTTGTGTGGAGTGTAATATGTTTGAAAGATCCGATTGGCGTGCTCAAGAATCGGATTGAATTTAGCACATGGATCTACAAATGCCTTTAGTTCCAGGATAGTGACAGGATACCAATTTACTATTCTAGAGTTATCAGTTCTTGTGGATTTTGATAACATTTCTTCTGCATATTTGTTTGTTTCCTCAACCATCATTGCCCAAAGATAATTTGTGAAAAAAAGATTAAAATATTCAATCGGTTTGGCTCTATTAGATAAACGGCATCGCGGTCCCGACATTTCAATGAATTGAAATGAATTGCCTTGGTCAATGTATTCATTTTCCGTAACCATGATATATTTTGAAATGTCTCCAGTATTAGGAATATTATTGTCAGAAACAGAATCGTCGATAACATTAATCCTTCTTCTTTTAAAAATAATAACTTCACTATCATCGCTATCGTAATTCAAATCCTCTATTATATTGCTCGTCTTACGTTTAGAAGGCATTTAATTGCTGAAGGGCATCAAATAAAAATATAAAAAAATTATACTGTAGAATACAAAAAAATAGTGAACATTTTATTGTACATACCTTTTATATATGCAATAAAATATTTAAATTATATTCTTATATTATATGACGCAACCCAGACGCTGATAAATCTGTACTTACGCTCAGAAAGATGGCAGAACAACAATGAATTGAAACAATTACAGCTACTGTATAAATCTGAAAATAGCGCAATAGCGCTCCTTGGCATTCTTGGAGAGGGAATAAGACAAGCGCTATCGCGCCGCTTGGCACTTTTGGACGGGAAAACAGCAAAGACACGTGGCACTCAAACGGTTAAACTAGAATTATTGTAGGCGTTGCCTAATTATTAAGCAGCAATTGTGTGTTCCCACTCTAATTGGGCGTACCCCAATGTCCTACGGGGGACACAGACCCCGATAAGAGGAACAACCGTGTTCCTCTTCCAGCAATTTGAAAGTGACATCGTGCACGTGGCTCGCAAAGCCGCGTCGGCTACTTGATAAGGTCGTAAATTAGTTTAAGGCCAAGACCGTGCGGAAAACTCTTATAACTAAACAGTCTCAGTTGGTGACCGTCTCAAGTGCTGGTTCATGCCTTTCAGTATGCGGATTCCTTTGTATATTAATCCGATCGCAACCATCCTTTTCCAAATACCAATCTTCCGATACCGCAATGTGTAATCCCTACCGCAATCATCGTCCTAATCCTCGTCCTTTGCGTCACCACCGATTCTCGAGCACACGTCCTGTCGCGATAATTATTTAGAAATTCCCTGCTCCCACTCCTCGTTCCTACTATTCGTCTCCAGCATTATTGACGTACCGCCCATCTCCCACAGGCTACACGTACGGTTAAGGACCTACATACATTTCCGCAACGCTGTATCTTTAGGACAGCAAGCCTCGCCGCGGCTGTAGAAGTACATATAGTGTTGTATGTACAAAGGATTTGCTGTTTCCTCATCACGTTATAGCGAAACCGTGTTATAGGATGCCGTGTTGTAGGAGGGTTCCCACAATTTACGAATCGTGTTATAGCGAAACCGTGTTATAAGATACCGTGTTATAGGAGGGTTACTTGTACCTATAGTTAGTGTGAGTATTATAATTAATTATATTAGACAGATGCAAAAAAAGTAATGCACTGACATCAATCGTGTATGTGAAGAGCATCAACGTCTATCTAGAAATCGTACGTATTCTCTTATAAAATATATATTGACTTCGTATCAGTTCTGGAGAAATTGTTGATGATGTATCGTGTCTAATGTCTTTGTCAGTTTAGTTTTTCAATTTACGTGTGCCGGGTAGTGAGGGTTACAACGTATTTATACAAGCACACGCAGCGATACGTTGAATCGAGAGAAACGATAGGATTCTCTTAATGTGCTTTTACTACTTCATTTTTTCCCCATCTTCATCGTTCAAGTCACACATGTCTCGAGTGATATTGGGTGAGAACAGCCTTATAACGGACTGTTAATTCGGAAGGAATAAGTCAATCGTACAATGATAGTATAAGGCTCAAATGTCTTTATACCAAATATTTGGAAAGAGCAAAAGAAAACACACACTTTTAATAATATTTTCTCTTTCTCTTTCCCTTTCTTCCCCCCCCCCTCATTCTGTGGGTGGGCGGTTGGGGAAGCGCGTGCGCATATGATAACGATTATAAAATTATGGTCTTATTGATGATGTTAGCAATGTTTACACAAGTTCAACCATGTTTGATTGAAGGTTAGAATGCAGGTAACATGTTGATGTTCTATATTGTTTAATATTAAATTTTCTTGCTACTCTTTTCATCAAAGTGCTCATGAAGTTGGCACAATGGTTGGTTAATAGGTTCTTAGAAGTTTCGACAGATTAAGTGTTCTAAGAATGCGTAGGCTAATTGAATTTGCTTCCCTTAATGGTGCTGCAATGTAAAACTTTGTTAGTAGGTCCTACACCGTAAGAATGTATTGTATGAATGCATAAGTTCGTGCCCGATTTTCATAGATGGCATTAAATTATTGCATGGCGGAGTTCTATGGTTTTTTTGTGATAATTGTTGCTTACACCGAATAGATAACATTGTCTTGTGTCAATTCAACGTCAGACATTGTTCAGATAATTCCATTTGTGCATAAGAGAAATCATTAAAAATGGAGAATGAAAAGGTGCATATGCGGCATGTAATGCTATATGAATTTCGGAAAGGCATGAGTGTTGGGATTGCACAAAAAAATATTCAAACCGTTTATTTGGACAACGCTCTTGCTCTCTGAATAATCAAAAAGTGGTTTGACAGATTTCGAAATAATTATTTCAACATGGAGGATTAACCCCGCTCTGGACGGCCTTCTGGCATTGATGATGACATTGTGCATGCTCAGGCACGTTTTCAGCGAATTGAAAGCTTCTCGTTCGGCTTCACTAAAATCAAACTTCACACCTGCTCTCAAAAGATTTGACAATGGTCGCGCGATCCTCGAGTAATTAGCGATAAACTTTCTGAAATACCCCGTCAAATCCAAGAAAGCTTGAAATTGTCGAATATTCGTGGGCTCGATGAATCGTTGAACCGCTTCAGTCTTCCACTCCGATGGTTTGACAGTTCCGTCTTCGATCATGTGACCCAGAAATTCCACGCGCTTCGCCAAAAAACAGCACTTTTTCCAGCTGATCTCCAAACCGGCCTTATTCGCAATCTCAAGCACGTCTTTAAGCCTTGCCAGTCCGTCTTTGTAATTATACGAAAGGATTATCAAATCGTCCATATATGTAAGCACTTTTCCGTCTCGGATCGCGTTAACGTAGCGTTGGAAAACCGACGGCGAATTATACAACCCGAACGGTACGTGCAAAAACTCGAACTGTCCATTCGACACGATAAACGCGGTATATCTGACATTCGACGGATCCATTGAGACATGGAAAAATCCATTCTTCAGGTCAACGCTGCTGAAGATCTTCGTCCTCTGTAGACGATCCAACTGATTTTCGATTAGCGGTAACGGGTATCGGTCTCGAACGATCTTCTTGTTGAAGAGGCGATAGTCGACGCACAACCGATGCGACCCGTCCTTCTTGTTTACCAGCGCGATCGGACTCACGTATTCCGATGACGTATTCCGAAGGTCTGACCATGCCCTGATTCATCCACTCTTCAAGTTGAGTGTTGACGATTTCTCTCTCGTTCGCTGTTAAACGTCTCGCCTTCTGGTAGACTGGTTCGTTATCTTTTAACACCAGTTTCATACTGACCGTCGTCTCTACGATCTTGTTCGGCTTGTACTCCTCAACCAGCGTTACAATCTTATTCTTCATGTCGACGTCATCGATTTGAGAGATCGACTTTTGTTGCGACTTCGTTGAGTAAATCTATCTGCAAAATCTCCGGTGGATTTTCGTCATTGTTCTCTTTGTCGAAATAAATCTGTCCATATCTCGAAGTAAAAACTCTCGGGGTCAAGAAGTCTGCTCCGATTAGCAATCTTTGTTGAGAGAGGTGATCCGTAGCAACACGCACGAGAATCAGAAAGCGATGTCCATCTATCGTGATTTCCGTCTGGAACTTACCTTGCGCGTCGTGAACTGGTGAGCCTACTCCCGTAAAACGAACATCTGTCGTTACATTCGTCATTGCACATCAAAGTCAGATCATTTCCGGTATCCATCAAAGCTTCAATCTCTTTGCTCATAATGTTCACCGTTTCTAGAAACTTTTTGCGAGAAGTAGACGCAACCGCTCTCACCTCTTTCGTTGTTTTGTCTTTTTTCTCTGGATACTTCTATGCGATGTGTCCATGTTTACCGTATTTAAAACACTTCGGACCGAGTTCTTTCGTGGGGCAAGATGAGCTCAGATGGTCGAATTGGCCACAGTTGTAACAATCTTTACGATTCGCCTTTCGTTTTTTTCGGTTGTCTCACTCTTCTCGATGTCCGCAATTTTCTCGTTCTGCGACATTCTCGTCGGTGCACTATTTTTCTTCTCATGCTGACCCGAATTCGCTGATAACTGTTCCCGCAGCGTGATCTTGTCGAACACCTCGATCAAAGCTTCTTTTGTCGCGAAACACTGTATACGTGCCTGATTACACAGTATTCTATCGGAAATCCCGTCAATAAGATAGTCCAGCATATCATTATCATCGATCGGTATGCGGTAACCGATGATGATTTTATCGTGCGTGTATTCTCGGAAAGTCTCACTTTTTTTCACACGCGCGCCTCAAAATTTCTACGCAGATCGACATTGTTTTATTTCGGACGATACATTCGCCCCTATTTCGTATATCAGTTCATCAAACGTCATCGCGAGGTGTTCTGCCATCGAATGCAGCCACCCGAATACTTTTTTACGCACTTTCATACTGATAAGCGTTTTCGCGGCGTTATCCGCGAATCGATATGCCGCTTTCATAAATCAAATCTGTCCTTCCCACACTTCCAAACTGTCCGGCGTACCGTCAAACTCGCTTACTAATTCAGAAATCATTTTTAAATTCATGAGCGAAGAAAGATTCGGCGCTTCCCCTACTACATTTTGTTCTTCACGCGCTTCTCGCCGTCGCGTGGTTCGCCCCTCACCGCGGGACAACCTTCACCACGTCGCAATAACTCAATTTCACGTCGCGCCAATTCGAGTTCATGTTTATGTCTCAAAAACTCTCGTTGCATCATCTTACCGGAAATTTGTTCTTCGTTTCCGACACCACTGACAGCACCGTTTGTATTTTCACCGTCACATTTTTCCATCCATGTTCCCACTGGATCGTGTTCCATCAGCCGGGCGATAATCTCCGCTTTTGTCCCACCGATCGGCAATCCACACGCTTTCGCCTTCTCTCTCAACTCGGCAACTGTATAAAGTCCACCATGGCGCTACTGTCGCGCGTCTCGTTTTTTCTTGAAACTTCTACTGCCGTTCTCTTTCGTGAACTTCACCCCGCGCTAGCCGAGGTTCCGTCTGAATGCAGACTAACTTTCGTCTTACGTCGCAAAATTTTTGTCGAAAATGCCCCGTCTGAGCACCGTCCTCGATTCGATAAAATGTCGTCTTCTCTCACCTTTAAGTTTCACCCATAGTTCCTCTCTGAACCCTGAACAAAACGGTGTCTCCTAGTCACACACATATACGCGATGCTTTATCCCGCGACGCGAGCACGTTTGTTTTTCACTCGTAAAGCCCTTCGTCTTTGCGATATCCGTGACTTTCCCGTACGATCCTGGACGAGCCCCAGAATTTGTATAATCCAAATATTTTTATAATTTGTTCGGAAGGGAATCGTAGGAAGCACGGATTGATTACAACGAAATAAACAAACTCTTTATTTGGAGAAATGGTTAACAAAAAAACGTTATGCCCATTCGGCGTCGTTGATCACACTGCCCATTGACTCCTCTCTTCTTTTGTTTATAGAAAGAAAACCCGATGAGCGTTGCCGCGTCACTCATGCTGCTCGCCTCAGCCAATCATTCTTTCAATCACTCTTTCTCTCATGCTCTCGCATACCACATTAATTTAGACCATTTATTATTAAATTGAACCTGCTGTGTTATATCCTTTAGATATGATCTTAATCATTCTATAACCATTCCCCTAATTATAATATTGATATAATATTATATATAATCTTTCTGTATTTATTGTTCAAGGCTCGTATAGGATCCATGAAAATTACCCCTACTATTTTTGCCTCACTTACTATCAATTTACATTCATCAATGACTGTTTGAATCGCTGCTTCACACGAATACTGTTTTATAAAGCCCGACTGATGTTCTGTTATAATACAATTATCTTCCAAATACGGTTCAATTTGCTGTTTAATTACTAATTCTAACACTTTCAAATATTGGTAACATATTTATAGGCCTAAATTCACTTTTTTTTCTAGCTTTCTCTATTTTTGGAATCGGTATTATTGTAGACGTTTTCCAACCTTTTGGACAGCAACCTTCCTTCAAAGAATTATTTATTATATCAACATATTCCTCTTTTATTATGTAAAATATTGCCTTTAATATATCGCTAGTTATTCCCTCCTCTGTACCTGTCTTTTTCGGTAGTCCTATAACAATTTCCTGTAAATGCTCAATACTAATCATTCCACAATTTTTCAGAATTTCCTTGTTTTCAATAAAATAAATAATTCTGTTATATGCATTCCCAGGTTTATTCCCATTTATAGATTTTACTATACTATTAATACTTTGTATATAATATAAATTAAATTTATCTACTATATTGCATCCTCACCTCATTGCTGTCCTCACAACGCGTTCGTAATTCTGTTTTCTCTCTGCTTCGAGTTCGTTTTGTTGTTGCTTGAGTTCTTCATGAATCTCCTGGACAAGGAGAGTAAGCATTTTTATCTCCTTTTCTTTTACTTTTTCATCTTGTCTATCTTGTTCTTTCCAGGAAGTCATGTTTTCGTAAAAAAATATTAATCAACTTATATCCCGGACGAGCCTCCTAAATGTTACGCGCAATCTTGCGTTTAAACGAAAAATTAACTTTAATGTTAAAAGAATGACTTCTTTACAATATACAGATTTACAAGTTTTCTTAAAGTAAAATGCAAATATTTCTGAACGTCTACGAGACATGTCCTCTCATGCTCCGAGTTTTCTTGGATACAGACAAATGCTCGTTGTTATATGTCAAATTTTTTTGGTGTCTCTTCGATGTCTATCCGTTTCGAGTTCGCTTCGAAATCTTGTAGGCAGGTTCGTAACACTGCACTCTTTCTTCGTAGTTTTGCCTTTTGCACGAAACCTGACTTCACATGCCAGAGAATGAAAGTAGCAGACCCACATTCACTCGTTACACACAATATTTAGGGACGTTTGCGAGCCACGTCTTTTTAGGCCAAATTCCAACCGAAGAAAGATAAATGCACGTTGTTATATGCTACAATCCTTTCGATGCCTAGAAGCGGTCTATCTATTCCGAATTCTTTCAAAACTATTTTAGGGGAAAATTTGTTCCTAATATATATATTAGGGTACCTCGAAGAATATTCCCATTTTTCTACCTAGTTCCTTATGCTATTGTAGCTCACGGTTCCAATGTCTTCTAAGAATAAAAGGGAACACTGGGAATTGTCCCTTGGCAATGATCTCATGTCAGTATTCTTTTTGAATCTACACTTCTTTCCTCGCCTAAGATACTTTAGTTTAGGAATAATCTTAGCGATAATCTTCCATGAGCCTGACTTGATGTTGACTGACGTGGTATTATTTTTCATTCGCTGACCAATGTGATACAGCACTAATTCGCTTCGTTCAAAGAAAAAACCATGACTTAAATATATTCAAAAGATTGACGATACTTCGCGAAATGCTCTCAAATTCCTGTCTTCACTCACTGTCTCTTCCTACATTTCCTTTCTGAAGGTGTCTTGATTATTGTATCTGATCTATGTATCTCTCCTATATAAACTCCCCAATCCAATCATAATACTAAGATTTCTATTTCCCTTTTTTGGGTTTAAATAAACAGATTAACCGGCAATATATCTTTTGAAGAAGGGGGAACCGATCCTATTTCTTAAGTTTTTTTTTTAACAATATACTTAACAGAGGAACGTAGAATTACGATTTGCAATAAAATTAAATTGAAATAATATTCCCTAATCGATCTTGTACCATCATAAATATTTAACCCTTTGCACTCCGAGTGTTTTTTTACTCAAGAGTGCAGCAACTCTGTGACATTTTTGCGTTGGAGCATCTGAAAAATGAACTTCTGTTTTACAAAAAAAAAAGATCTGTTATAAATTTATTTATTTAATTAATGTAGTTTGTGATAAAAGAAATACAATTTGATATTTATATTTTGTAATTTAACTTAGTGTGATATTTGTGAAAACAATTTCCCATATGCATCCGTGGCTTATTTGAATACGTGTCATAATATTCGGTTGTTTCCCGTCTTCCGGAATTACCTTTCCGCTTATGGACTGTATACTATACAGTCCTTTTTTGTACCTCTTCGCATTACATGAAGTTTTCCATTTAACCTGTCTTCGGAAATGCTGTTGCAACTTTTTTTTGTACGTTTCACCCGGAAACTGCCTATTAGTTCGTCGACCAACCGTTTCACAAATTTCAAGTGTGTTTTTGGTTTTTGCTCATTCTGTTTTTTATTGGTTTTATAGAGGATATACGCATTGATTACACATATTTCCATCCCCCAAAAAAATAACTTTCGCCACCACTTGAGAGATTTTCTTAGGAAGCAATAAGTTGATCCATATTGATCAGCCCAATCTACACCATCCATTGAATGTGTGTAGTCGGGCACTACGTTAGGTTTACTGACTATTACTTCTGACCCACCTCGAATATATCTCTTGGTAGATGTCATTCCAGTATTATTCCAGGTACTCAATAAAGTAACAACCCTTTTATCCTTCCAAGCTAACAGTGTTATATTTCCTTTTCTTTTAGCAACAGTTGTTCTATTTAAAAATTTTGGTTTTTTTTATAGTAGCAGGAACACCTTTTCTGTTGGTTTGAATAGTACCAGTTAGGTGGCATTTCATTTGCATTCATTCCTTAGCTAAAGGTAAGCTGGTGTAATACCTGTCTGTGTACAGGTGGTATCCCTCTGCGGTAGGTATTTTATCTATTATTTTTTGAAAATGATGTAACGGAATTCTTGTGCTTATTGGTAAATCAGGTCTAACAAGATTTTCAGAAGTTATACTTCCGTAATACGGAAGTATATTGTATATGTAAGCCGTTTCTGAATCTGCTGGCACAAAAATTTTTAAACCCCATTTTGTAGATTTGTCAGGATTATACGTGATGAAAGCAACTCTCCCTTTGAATTTCACTACAGACTCGTCAACACAAATGTTTTTTCCAGGTATAAAATATTTCGAAAATTTCGAATTTATGTATTTCATAAAATTGCTTACTTTTTGTAATCGAGTTCTTAGGTCCTTGTTTGCTGGATCAGGTGTTTTGAGGTGCAGCATCCAAAATATTTGGTTGAATCTACTTCTTGTAAAAATGGCTGGGAAAAAAGGAATTCTACTATTTTCATTTGTCGACCAATATTCCTGCATGTTTGAAATTGGCATTGTTCCCATATTTATAACAACCCCAAGAAATTTGTGGTCCCACAACATTCGGTGCTACTGTAAAATCTATTCTGCCTGCTAGAACTTCATCACTCTCTGTAATATCTTGCCAATTGTCATCATCTTCATCTATTTCTTCAGAATAACTACCAATGTCATCAGTATCACTCTCAATAACACATACTTTCCGTTTTTTTTGTACTATTACGTCGCTATCATCACTGCTATCAGTATCAGTATATTCACTTGTCGGGTATTATTTTCAACTAAATTGTCTACAAAAAATTCAATATCAATTTCATTATCACTTTCGCTTTCACTGATCTCAAAACTTTCCCAATAATCTCCTTCTTCCATGTTTTCTCAAGGGTAAATTTATCTAATATAAAATAAAATTCAAAATTTACTAAGAAATAATGCACAGCAACTTTGAACACAGAATCTGCTAGTCATTGAACGCAAACTAACACTGGCTTTTTTAACTGCACTGAAAGCAACTGGCGCAATAGCGGCGCCGACAGAGTTAGTGAAATGAAAGCATATGGCGCAATAGCGGCGCCTACGGAATGCAAAGGGTTAACTTAAGAGAAGTGAAAAAGAATTATATAATAATATGGATGAAGAAAAAGTTCTGAGCGTTTTTCTCTTTATTTCGACGATGAAATTAACAAAGTTAGTAATTTTCAGATTTAGATCAAATATGCGCCGTTTTGTTCGATAACTTTTGTCCATTTTGAAGGGAATTTCATTATTTCGCGATTGAAGAAGTCCTCGTCCGTATTGGTAAAAAAACTTGACCAGCTCATTTTCACAAGCCTCTCTTGAGGCCAGTTTTTACCATCAAGAAAATTTTGCAAATGCTTGAAAAGGTGATAATTGCTTGGTGCCAGGTTTGAACTTACGGCGGGTGCGATATAACCTCTCATTTAAGCTCTCGGAGCATCTGGCGCGTCGTTAAAGATGTGTGCGGCCTAGCATTGCTTGATGGAAGACAACATCCTTCCTATTGGCCAATTCTGGACGCTTCTCATCGATCGCCTGCTTCAATCTGGTCAGTTGTTGACAGTATAGTTCCGAATTGAGTGATTAGCCCGATGGGAAGAGCAGCTCATAGTAGAGGATTCCCTTCCAATGCCACCAAACACACAGTAAAACCTTCTTGGTCGTTTATCCGGGCTTGGCGATCGTTTGGGCCGGCTCATCGCGTTTGGACCACGATCTTTTTCGCCTGTTATTCTCGTATATGACCCATTTTTCATCGCCAGTTACCATCCGCTTAAAAAATGGGTCGATTTCGTTACGCTTCAGCGAAGAATCGCAGACATCAATTCGCTCCAAAAGGTTTTTTGCGTCAATTCCTGTGACACCCATACATCGAGCTTCTTCTTGCGACCAACCTTATGCAAATTGTTCCAAACGGTTTTGTGGCTAATCTTCAGTTCCCGGGCAAAAAAAAAAAGAAAAAATTAGAAACAAACAGAGGATAGAGAGAAAAAATATTATTGGAAGATCTTATCATCAAGTTCATCGAGCATTTCAGGAGAATTATGGTGTTCAGACACTTCAATTCCAAATATCCCATCACATAGAGCCCCCGCCATAGGTCCGCCATCCTCTCCTAATAGTCCAACCGAATGACCCTGCACACAGATGAGGACTGTTCGATTAGAAATTATATATATATATATAATAAAGATCTATTAGAATCATTTGCTCTATATACTTTTTAAAATGTGTTTCTTTTGTTTTATGCAAAAATGCTCACTATTGATATCCATACTCCCTTACTTCATTAATACTCCCTTGTGATTCCGTACGTCACCATTGGTCGCCTTACATTTTCGCTAGTTTCTTCGGCTACAATTAAAGGTTTGGGTTTTACAACGTTAGTAGTAACCAATGTAATCTCATTAATACCTTTCGTTTCATCTCCCGATACAGATGTCGATCTCAATGATGTTTTTTTTTAATCTTGTGAGTCTCAATGGTGGAGAGTGAAGAAGTGGACTGGGAGAACATGATTCGCCACAATCTGCAGCTCCTAGGTTCCTACTACTTGGCAATTAATTTGATGGTTCTATATGCATTTCTGCAAGACTTTTTCAAACTCTTTGCTGTCTGTTAAGAAACAACGAAACAATATCTCAATTAAGAAACATTAAACATTTTATCATCCTTTGAGATATTAACTTCGCCATGATAAATAAAATCTATTATGATTTTGAGATCGGAGAATGTAATGTTTTGGAGTATAATAATTGGATGTTGGCATGAATTAATGGTAAATAAACTTTGAAAATATGTACTACATGCACATAATATAACTTTATGTGCTTGTATATGTTTCCCTTCGGCAGCCAATGTAACGTCTACTAAGATTTGATTATTTAATAAATTTGTGAACACAGAAATAAAATTTTGTTGATGATTATTCCATTGGAAACAAGATTGTTGCATGGACATATTGATATAGACTTGTAGCACCTTTTTTTTATACTTTACTGAAAGAAAAAAAATACATTTTGTTAGCGTTCAAGTATTTATATATATTTCAATAAGTAATAATGTAATAAGAAGGAAAAAAAACAAAAAGTCAAAAATAAGTATCAGACAAATGAAAGATAATAAGAATGTACTTGAATAATCCAAATTTCAATAATCCTGATATGGCTTGGTATATAGTATGTAATATATTACCAATGAAGAAAAAAAAATTACAGCAAATTCTATGTGTCACTGCTATTAACACGACGAAATAACATCGAGAAAGGCAAGGAATACCTTGAAAAATTTAACAATATACTTACAGAAATATGTTATTGTCGCTTCAATAATAAAGACCGATTTGGTGTAATGATGTATGATGGGAAATAAATAACACTCCATGTTACTTTGCTTAACACCGAAGGTGACTTGGCCGCGAGTGAAAACACTATTGCGTAACTTTCACAGGTAGGAAGGAAAAAAAATATGTGCACAGTACAAAATTACTTTTGCACCTGTGTTTAACCAAAAAAAAAAACACACATAACAAAAAAAAGATAATACAGACGACTCGATTCTATTCCACCACACCACGGATCCTATAAAAATTTTCCACAAAACAGACTAAGCGATGAAGCTTGTGTAATGCACAAATGACGCTATAGGCAAAGAATTACGACGGTGACCGAATGAAACTGCTTATTGCCAACATCTGTCACAACAAATGTTATAATCGCAAAAAACTTTTCGCGGACTAGCAAATACGAAAGATCTTATCAACGTGCATCCTTATTACATCTAACTTAATCGATATAACGGTCAGCTGACAGCAACACCTGGTGAGAATCTGTCAAATAAAAATGCGTACAATTTTTAAACTGATCTTTTACCTGTTACAACTCTTTGTTGCTATGTATTTAAAAAAAAAATATATATATATACACACACAGACACAAACACGATTATACGTGTATGTATGTATACAAATTAAGAAGGATCTCTCCTTTTGTTTCATCATATCGTCACGACCTTGAAATTGTGTATTAATTTTTTAATAAAACGAGATTATGAAAGGATCTCGTCCATCTGTTTTAATTATTTAAATGAAAATCATATATTTTATTTATATTCTAATGCAAACGATTTCTTCTTCTTCTTGTTCTTCTTCTTCTCCTCCACCACATACCCCGATCAAAGAGACAACTCCGAAAGGAAAACGATGCACAGAGAAAGAAAACTTAATCAATATCTATACACCGAAAATGGAGGACTCCGAGAGAACCGTGCTTCACGGCTACCCTATCGATGACTACATCGCTAGTGCGAGGAAGAAAGAAGAAGAAGAGCTAGCGAAATGCAAAGATATCTTGAAGGCCATGAAAAGTTTAACCTAGCGGCAGAGAAATATCAGTGTAGATGTCAAAAAGAGCATCCTACATTGGGAAAAGCCCTGGACGACATTGCACACCTGCGAGCATCATGGAAGTCCATTGAGCTCTCTAGAAGGGATCAGCATACACGAACGGCGCGCGATAAGGCATCCCAGGTCAAAATGGCAGAAGGGGGCCAACAAAAAAAGAGCGGCTACGAGCCCTGTGGAGCAGAAGGCTGGAAAAAAAAGAAAGAGGCGCCTTCCACTCCCACTTGGACGGAGGTAGTGAAGAAACGCCGGAAGCCGAAGCCCAGACACCCGGCGAACACGAGAAAGGCCGGGAAAAGAAGAGCAAACCCAAACGGGCGAAACCTCGCCTGGAGGCCTTCCTGATCAAACCAACTGGAGAAAGAACCTACGCGGAGGTGCTCGGGGAAATCCGTAGCAGAACCAAACCGGAGGATTCGGAGGCAGAGGTGAAATCAATTCGCCAAACAAGGGCGGGCGAGGTAATTTTAGAGTTGGGCAGAGCCACAAAGGGCAAGGCCGCTTTTGGAGAAAAATTAAAAGACATCCTAGGGGTCAAAGCGTTGGTTCGTCATTTGGAACCTAAGGTGATGATAGAGATTAGTGACCTCGAAAGACCTACCACTGTCCAGGAAGTGGAAAAAGCGATCAGGAGGGACATAGGGAGTGCTCCTAAAACATGAAGATCTGGACGACCAAGACGAATTGGAGAGGACTCAAAATGGTCATCGAAGAGGTGAGCGAGGAAGGAGCAAACCGACTTTCAAAGTCGGAGTACATCAAGGTGGGGTGGGTCAGTTGCAGAATAAGACGGAGGGCGGTAGTCTCAAGGTGCTATAGATGCCTCGGATATGGGCATACCGCCTAGAACTGCAAGGGCCCGGATAGAAGCAGGCTCTGCTACAGATGTGGCGAAGCGAACCACCGAGCAAAAGTGTACCTGGCCTCCGAAAACTGCCTCCTATGTACAGAGGAAGACAGAGGACAAGGAAAACTCGAACGTAATCACACCCCGGGATCAGGGCGCTGCAGCGTGTTCAAGGAAGCCCTTAATAAGGCTAAAAAGCTCCTGCAATGACGCGAATACTACAAGCGAACCTGAACAGGAGAAGGACGGCAAACGACCTACTGTATCAGCTGGTCCAGGAGAAGAAAGCAGATTTGCTGTTGATCAGTGAACAATATAGGGACAAGAAATCGCCCCTATGGTTCTCTGATCTTAGCGGCACAGCAGTCATCTGGATCTTAGAGCCAAGCAAGATTACCAGTAAAGAGCCACGGAAGCGGTCAGGGTTTCGTTTGGACTAAAAGTGGGGAGGTAACTTATTTTAGTTGCTACCTCACAACAAACGAACACATCCACGACTTCCGGAAAAAAATAGACACGCTGGAGGAGGTGGTCCGAAATACATCCGGTAGCATCCTGGTGCTACTTTAATGCCAAATGAGGGCCTGTTACCGCGGATTGAAGAGTGGAAGGTGATCGAGGACTTCACCGGCAGTGACTACTAATGCATCACCTTCGGAGTCCGCGAAAAACCAAAGAGGTAAAGAGCAAGTAAGAATCCGCCACATAGGTGGAACCTCGAGAAGTTAAACTTGGAGAGCTTCACAGAGGTAATACATAGAAAGCCAGAAGCCAGCGAGAGACTCGGAGCGGAGGGAAGGGCCGGGGCTGAAGCGCTAGTTGCCGCAACTATGCGCACATCACCGCGGCCTACGAAGCCTCTATGCCGACGAAGAGACCACGCCACGGCATGCATCCCGCATACTGGTGGACTCCCGAGATAGCGGAGCAGCGCAGGACGTGCCTGAAGTTGAGGCGGGCAGCACAGCAGGCAAGAAACCGGGAGGAGGCACATGCCAAATCCGAAAGGTATAAGGACGCTAAAAACAGGTACGCCGCGCCATCAACCAGAGTAAGATCCGTTGCTGGAGAAAGCTCGGAGATGGCGTTAACACGGACCCGTGGGGACTGGATTACAAGATTGTAACACAGAAGCTCGGAACCATGAAACCATCAAACGTCATGGACGCGGCTACCATGGAAAACATCGTCGAAACTCTCTTTCCGACCCATCCTATACGCGCGGAGATATAATTCGGGCAGGTGGAGGTTTTCCTCCCCTTTAGCGTAAGAAAGCTGGAGCAGTCCGCCTGAGCCCTACGAACCAAGAAGCCACCGGGGCCGGACAGCATACCAAGTGAAGTCCTGAAGCACATGATACAGCACCGACCATCTTTACTGCTGAACGCGTTCAACACGTGCCTAACGGCAGGGGTCTTCCCCTCACGCTGGAAGACGGCGCGTCTGGTGCTCCTTAGCAAGGGCAAGGGAGACCCTGGGCTACCATCATCCTACCGGCCGTTGTGCATGCTAGACACGGCGGGCAAGCTGCTAGAAAACCTTATAAAGGCGAGACTACTGTCTGCGATTGAAGCCGCCGGCGATCTATCACCTAGACAATACGGATTTAGAGCCGGGCGATCAACAATCGACGCGATCCGGAAGATCAGCGAGGCAGTGGAAAGAGCAGAAGATCACAACTAGCATTCACGCCAGGTAGTACTTCTGGTGACACTCGACGTGAAAAACACCTTCAACTCTGCACGATGGCGCGACATGATGCAGGCGCTCGAACACATCTTTAAAGTGCCAAGATAGACGACTATCTGAGGAATCGAACCCTAAGATACGAGTCCACGGAAGGGCGGAAAGAAAAAACGATCACAGCCGGAGCGACGCAGGGGTCTGTCCTCGGCCCGGATCTTTGGAACGTGGCGTACGACGACCTACTCAGAGCGGAAATGCCGGAAGAGACGCTCCTTGTGGGATACGCGGATGACGTCGCCGCACTTATAGCCGCAAGAGACGTAGAGGTGGCCCAGCTGAAGCTGAACCAAGTCATGCGCAAGGTAAACGGTTGGATGACGGAACACGGCCTGTCGCTGGCCCTTAGCAAAACAGAAATCGTCATCCTCACAAGGAAAAGAATTAACACCATTTTCCCTTTACGAGTTGGAGAAGAAACAGTAAGAACTAAGCCGGCAGCCAAGTACCTTGGTCTCATGATCGACTGTAAGCTGAACTTTTGGGAGCAGATACGACAGACCGCCGACAAAGCTGTGAGGGGAGTTGCCTCCCTGAGCAGGCTCATGGCAAACGTCACTGGGCCCAAATCCAGCAAGCGACGATTACTGATGACCACGGTCCAAGCTGTCCTTCTATATGGGGCCGAAGTGTGGGCAGACGCCCTCAGCAAGGAAGTTTACCGGAAGCGCCTGGCACAAGTGCAGAGGAAAGCAGTACTAAGGGTCACCTCCGCATACCGGACCGTTTCCGAACCAGCCGTCCTGGTCATCGCTGGAGTCATCCCTATTGCGCTCCTCGCAAAGGAACGAAAGGCGGTGTACGAGAGGAACGCTCAGGTCGGGAAAAAAATAGCGAGGCAAGAAGAGAAAGAACGCACGCTCCGTATCTGGCAGAATTCGTGGCAGGACGATCCGTGAGAACGTGGGACGGCGAGGCTAATATGGAAAGTAAAACCGTGGATAGACAAAAGTCACGGGGAGGTCGATTACTATTTGACCCAACTCCTGAGTGGACACGAAGTTTATTCAGGGCAAACGACGCAAATAATTATCCAATACTAATTTTCTATTCGTGGTTTCTGTTCGTGTTAGCAAATTAATTTACCAGACGATTTGCATACCTTAAAAAGGTCGCATAACGAATGACGGATAATGATTTGTCGATACGCACGCATGCACGCACAAACAGAGACATCCAATTACTTAATTTAATTAATTATTTCTCTCTCTTTACGTTTCTATTAGAATATATATATGTATATATATATATATATATATATATATATATATATATATATATTTCAACAGTTCTATTAGAATATATATATATATATATATATATATATATATATATATATATATATATATATATATATATATATATATATGAACTTTTCCAACGATATTCAAGAAATTTTCTTGTCGGATGGTTGATCTTGGTTTGCCTATCGAAAATCGACATAATTGATCCACGTACACGTAGACAAAGAAAATAAGAGAGAGAGAGAGAGAGAGAGAGAGAGAGAGAGGGAGGGAGAGGGAAGGAGGGGAAGAGAGAGAAAGATCATCATAATTGTTATAATTCGCTTTCTCTTATTGCTCTATCCATAATGGATTTTCCATTGTATTCAATTCATCGATTATTTGTTTCTTTATCAGACCATCTTTCTTTCGTATATTATTTGGCACATTGATAACCCTGGAACGAGGGTTACTATGTATTAATAATATCAATTATTATTGGGATATGTCATACTGACAAAAAAAACAAAAATATAAAGAAAAAAGAAAAAGGGTTTCTGATGTCGTGTGACTTACCAATGTTTTAAACAGCAACAAACTACTGTAATCGTAACGGCACCTACTATTAAAACAACTAATAAAGCTATCAAAGCGGCTAATGTAGGATCAAAGGGTTCCTCCTGGACTCCGGCATAGGCTGGCTGAAATGGAAAAATATTGAAAAGCATGTTGGGGCAAGTATTATCAAAACGTATTGTTATTATTATTATTTTTTTTTTCTTAATTTAAATAACATAACGCATTTTAATTAAAATTACATACATTTCAAAGTAAACTTACATACCACCACGTTTTCTATGGCGAAGCCAGCATAATAATCTTTCAAGAAATCGTATTTGGCATCGATCACTTTAAGAACGTGCGGAACCGGAGCTATCGTTTGAGTTTTTAATTCGACGACCTGCAAATACATGTCGCACCTAGAAACAAAATATCGTTAATTACATTCATTGATAAACAGATCTCGTGTGTATCATCGATAAAAATAATCATACCATTCCCTTCGGATATTTTCGGAAGCGTCTACGTGATATCTAATATTGTCCACTACTACTTCTCTGAATAGCGTTTGATAATTCGGATACGATCTCGTCTCTTCGTCTATTGACTTCTTCCGGTGGTCGCGATAGGATGACCCTTATCAACTGTGACGGCTAGAATACCCATACCTCCGATAATAAAATATAAATAAAATATAATGCATAAAGATTATAAAGACATATATCATACGTAAAGAGTGAAGGGGTCTTATTTTCATTTGAAACATTATAAACATACATGAACTCTCGTCATTGCGTATCTCTCCGGAATGGTCGTCTCTTTGGCTATAACTTCGACGATGAATCTATCTTGATTGTATTCGGCCATATATCCGCTTGTGATAAGTTTGCCGTCTTGGGTGACATTGAACGGACTCGGTATTATCGAACCATTGTTATAAACACTCGCAAAACGCCTACTCACCAAATACTATTTATTTGTAGCTTTTTCCCTCTCCTTCCTCTTCCTCTTCTCCGTCCTTATTCCATTCCTTTTTTTCATTTTTTCTCTTCTTCTTCCGCTCTCTTTACCTTCGTCTCTCGCTCTGTCTCTCTCTATCTTTCCTTTCTTTTTTTTTCATATAATTTTTCGTCTCTTTCCCTCTCCCTCGTTTATTTGTTCCTTCTTTCTTTCTTTCATTGTTTCTTATTCCTTCCTTGTCCCCTTCTCTCTCTCTCTCTCTCTCTCTCTCTCTCAATCTCTCACACTCTCTCTCTCACTCTCTCGTTTCGTTTTGTTTCGTACTTTTTGAGGCCTTTCTTATTTAAATGGAATATCTCGGAAACTAAAAGTCGTAGAAAATTGAAACAAATATCAATTTAAAGAGCAGTTTCCTCTATTTTTTCTACTTATTGTTAATAATTAACGAACAATTTGTTATAAACAATTTGTCATTAACAAATACCTACGAACTAAATTCATCTTGTTTTGCCAAAAAAAAGAAACAAACATTCGAATAGCGTTCGATTTATAAAATTACATAAATTTTTAAATTGTTAATGAACGAATTATTTATTTAACAGAGAAACAATTTTTCATTTACATGGGAATATCCGCGGAACTAAAGGTCGTATATAGAGACACGATTCGAATATCTTTTTAAAGAGCGCCAGAATATTCTTTACTTTTTCAACTTATCGTTAGTAAAAAAAAATTAACAATTTGTTATAAACAAATTCTTCACTAACTAATTTCATCTTATTCAGCTAAATCATTTCTATAAAGAAGAAAGACGATATACAAGATGTTCAATAATTTCAATTAAAATGTATCCAATTAATTCCCGTTGAGTGACACTCGACAATCGTTGACTAACTTTTTCGTAGACTAAAAATCATTGACTAACGCAACACCGTAGATATCTCGAAAGAGATGTAATCTCTAATCGAATACGTTAATCTTATCAACAATATTTTTTACATACCATTACGTTATCTACATTCGGAAAATGTATATTTTCCAATTTCATCCGATTGATTAGATTTACTTCGCGGAGCTTATACGTTTGTGCGTTGAATATCCCGGTAGTCTTCTGCTCAGGTGATCTCCGTAATGCGGAAATAACGATGCGTGTTTCAAGCCGCATACGTGTCGCTCCTTTGATACACCTACACCCTCCCTTCCACTGCCAACCTTCCACATTATAACCATATTCACACATACTCTCGCTTCTTCTACTACCTCTTTGAAGGATTAATAATCTACGATTACACGGAGACGGCTTTCCGAGGTTAATTAGAAGGATGGACAGAGACGTTTCTTCTTTCTCGTTTCTCGAAAAAATATCTTTGAAAGAGGGAAATAAAGAGAGAAGAGAGAGAGAGAGAGAGAGAGAGAGAGAGAGAGAAAGTAATGAAATATCTTTCTCAAAAGACTGTTTTTCATTCCTCTAATGAATTGTTGCTCTCAGCTCTCTCTCTCTCTCTCTCTCTCTCTCTCTTTTTCAAATCTATATTCTCGTATGTAATACTTAATTCTAGTACTTAATTTTAATTAACAGAAAAAAAGTATAAAAATAATTCGACATAATACTCTGAGAATAAATAAATCAAGAAAATATATCCATAGTGCGATCTCATTAATTCCATAATTACTGTATATATATCTGTATATCACACAAATATATATTTGTATATTATATATATATAATTTATGGTATCGCGATGTAATCCTAATCATACATACCTATATATATATATATATATATACTAATCCTAATCATATATACCTATATATATATAGGTATGTATGATTAGGATTACATCGCGATACCATAAATTAGGGCGCATTCATAGACGCGTGAGCGTTTTCGCTGGACCGTTAGATTCTCGCAAGGATAAGCGTATCAGTAATAGCCAAGCGGATTTCGACCGACGACTAAATCGATAATCATTATAATACATATAAATTGGATCTTCTAATATCGGAATAGTTAACCAATACGAGATTATGGTTGAGATATAGAATAAAGGGGTAAGTAAAAACGAATTTTTTGATATTTATTATATTACCGACGGCAAGCATTAAAGAAAAAAAATTACATTTTTTTTCTCGCTCTTACGAAGGTAAAAGAAAATAAAATAAAATAAAATAAAATAACATGCATAAAATAAAATAAGAAAAAAGAGTCGCGGTAAGGGACTTTTAAATGCATTCCCCTTCCTTTCCTTTTCATACCGTTCCTTTTCCATGGGATAAAGAAAAGAAAAAAAGGCGTGGTAGGGGGTGTGAGATAAAGATTCGAGTGAGAGTAAAGCGATCGACTTCTTACCTCATGATTCAGAGGCTTTGCTAACTTGATGGCGCCTGTGCGTGAGTCGACTACGAAATAGTCGGTGAGTTGTATGCCATACTTCACTGGTGATCCTTCCGGATCGTAGCCCTTTAGGACGAATACGGACGTGCCTACTTTCTTCGATTCAGAAAGAAGTAAACCCGTTGAGTATCCACCCGCCTCAAAGATTGGCGGTTCGTTGACATTGTTGCCAACTGAAATCAGAAAAAGACATTATTCTCTATATTAGAATAATATTTTATCGATATGTACCTAACGCATACGTACATGTGAGTGTATGTATGTATGTATGTGTATATACGTAATGTGTGTGTATGTATGTATATATATGTAGATCTATTAGATCGTTATTGAATGAATTGTAATATGAAACAAGCGCGTAAATGATTAAACTTGCGTAAAATAATGACGAATGACTTTGCCCAAATAAATGTTGTTTATCGAAAAGATATTTCCATCGATTAACGCGTCGAATCAATTGGATCCGTTCGCTTGTAAATTAATTTGTAATATAAAATAATTAGAGATACATAAATATATGTATATATATTTTATAATTATATAATTGAAAGTATGACTCGTAAGACGAAGAAAAATCTTGAAGAAAAATGAAAGATATACATAATTGAGAGCTTATCGTATGATTACGGTCCATACGATCCAACTACGACTGACTTTAGACACAGGAGAAGGACAAAGAACAGACAGGTTCGTACGCGTAAACGATTACGTTACTTAATACGATCAATGATAAACGAACGCCGAGTGTTAAACCTTGAATGACTTTCATCTCTTATTTTTGTTTATACACATACATACAGGTGTATATATACCTACATATATATATATATATATATATACACACACACACACACACACACACACACACACACACACACACTTCGAATCGATATCTTTTTCTCAATACTTTTCTTTTATATTATTTCAAATAATACATATAAATGATTATATTATATCATTGTAATTTTTAAAAATTATGACAATATATATATATATATATATATATATAATATTATATATATATATATATATATATATATATATATATATATATATATAATATATATATATACGTATACGTTTTATATCGAAATTTTATATTAATTAATTAATTTATATAGTCGTTTGAAAATTTATATATATATATATATATATATATGTATATGTTTTTTATCGAAATGTTGTATTAATTTATTAATCTATATAATAGAAAACAAATCGTATCGCGTTTTATCCGAACATGGATAGAAATATTTTCAACCCTTTTCGATTTATTATATCGAAACGAACCTTCAAAGGTACTGATAAATTCGTTCGAGATCAATCTCGTATTGAAGATAAATCGTCAATAGCCCTTTTATGACGACGGGGCATCCGGCAAAATGCAGAGAATCAATCATCTAATGCCATCGGAGCGATAATATACTTCGATGCTAGGGCTATTATTTCTGCTACGTGGAATCATCGATTAAGATGATTAAACCCGTCAATTTATTCAGAATCAAATATATATATATATATATATATATATATATATATATAGTGTAAAAAAGGGATTCTTTTACAACCACGTATAATTATTCTCAATAGAATTCATTCGATATCCACGATAATCATCAGGTTGATTATAAATAATTGGGTTAATACAAATGACTCGATTAAAATAATAACAAGATGTATTATATTTTTATATTTCTTTTTCATTTTCTATCTCTTTTTTTCTTTCTCTTTTTTCTTTTCCTTTTTTTTGGACAAAGTCTCATAAATTATAATTATAATAGAACAATGAAAGAAAATATAATTAAGATTATGAAAGTCCCATAATTTATGTGTTCCTTTATTCATACTTATTATCATAAAATTTAAAATGCATAAGTATATAATGTAAAATGAGGATATAGTGTGTCTTTTTGTTCTCTCTCTCTCTCTCTCTCTCTCTCTCGCTATTTCTTTTTATCTCATCCTATGAACTAAAAATTTAGAATGGAGGTAATAAAACTGTTAGAAAAGATCTAGCTTCGAAAGAAAGCTACCGGTGCAACATCAAAGGAGTTCATATAAGCTTTCTTATTTTTCCGATATCTTTTTTCTTTCTTTCCTTCCATTTCTTTTTCTTTTCTAGTTCTTTCTATTTTCCAGTTTGTTCTTTCCTTTTTGTCCGACTTGGAGAGAAAATAACGAGAGAAAGTCAGTTTCCACCGCGGTGTTACTCGATTATCGTTAAGGTGGTAACGTCGAACAATTTTGTTTCTTAAAAAGAATTGAAAAAGTGAGAGAGAGAGAGAGAGAGAGAGAGAATAATTAAATAAACAGAATAATTCTGGCCACGTATCGACGCTCGAAAATGTTGTTTTGCAGTTGATCCATTTTTTTGTTTGTTTTTTTTTTTTATTTCTCTGATTACTACCGATCGAACGATCGACGATATATCGATACGATTTTCTTTATTTCTTTACGACATTGTAACAATTTCGTGATGATTTGAAAGCTTCATCAGAGCTTTTTCTCGTCAACAAATCCGTTCCATATTTGAGATAAGAAACGAAGACTTTTTTTCGATATGGCGAGAAGCGTTTTATCAATCTCCTCCACTTTCCTCGTTTACGATACACGTTTTCTCTCTCTCTCTCTCTTCCTTTTTCTCTCTCTTTGGAGAGAAAAATCGTTTCTTTACATAAACTCACGAAAGACGAACGGCTTTCAGCGACGAGCTAGTTTTTCCGTTATCATCGGCCTGTTTCACGGCTCTTCTCGTAAATCGAATGAGCTTATTTAGAGAGCAAACTTGGAGGGAAAATAGAGAGAGACAGAAAGGGAGAGACAGAGAGAGAGAGAGAGAAAGAGAGTGAGAGAAAGAGAAGAAAAGAAAAAAGAAAAATGAAAAGAGATAGATAGATAAATAGATAGACAGATAGATAGATAGAGATATCGAGAAAGAAAGAAATAGAATTATTCGCATCGTCTTTTTCTTAACGTATATATACGCGCACGCATATATTAATAATACACTAACGCGCATATAAAAATTTATAAAACTACTTACCAGTCGTACAAAAAATTCCCTTTTGAAAGTTACTTTTCATTTCCGTAAGGATTCGTCTTCGATATGCATTTCAACGTGGGTCATTATTAATTGTTAAAAAAGAAAAAGAAATCTTTGAAGTCAATCGTAAATTCCGAGTTCTTGTTTATTCATATATATTTATTCTTTCTTTCATTTTCCTATTTTTTTCCTTTTGTTTTTCCCCCTTCCTCACCTCTTATTTCGTCGAGTATATTTCAAAAGAAGCGTTTCTCCGTTCCAACGTTTCTCGATCGAAAAGAATTTACGAGAGTCGATCTCGAAGCAATAATATCGATGTTACATGAGATACGATGTAAATCGAACGAGACATCGTAAAATTACATTGAACTTACGTTACTGATGAAGACGAACTTCGACCTATCTAATCCTCTCTTTTTATCTTTATCTTTCTCTTTATTTTTTTCTATTTTTTTTTTTTTACGTTACTCTTCGTTTCCCGTAAGATGATGATATTACTTTTACGTGCATACGTATCTATGAAACTTTAATAATCGGATTGATTTTTCTCTTGGTCGTACACGAAAAAAAAAGAAAAGAAAAAAAATAAAAATCGGATATTTTCGTTCGATCCGCGAGAGGATTTTTCAAAGTAATGAAGATATATATATATATATATATCGTGGCGTATGGCGGAGGAGTCATGGTATATTTCAAAATGTTGATATCTCATTGGTCGGAAGATGTTTTTTAATTACAATTTCCAAAAATATCCTAGGTCCTTTTACTATGAATTAACACTCAACGTAATGGCGACGATTCTTGATAACGAGAAAAGAAGAAATATATATATATATATATATATATATGTTTGTGTGTGTGTGTGTGTGTACGTACATACATATATTTATTTAGTTTTAACAATTATTACTAAGTTTTCATCAGATATTCTGTTACATTGGATTTTCATTCGTATCGATGTTATAAAAATGACGATGGGAAACAAATGAAATAAATTTTTTTCTTGAAAAAAAAAATAAAAAAAACATATATATACTTTTGAAACATATCGTATTGAATATAGAGTATGTTAGAAGAAAGAAAAAATAAAGAAAAGAAACGTTAAAACAATTACATTTAATTTATCATAGAAGGATCAAAAGTCTTCGTAAGAGAGAATAAAAAAAAAAGTCACGGTCAAATTATAATCAATCACTTTAATAAATGCAAAATCTCTTTAAGGTTCGGTATCGATGAAAATAGAAACAATCGTAAAGCAGAAAAAGAAACAACGAAATGCAAAATATAATTTAATAAAATAAAATAAAAAATTAAAGAGAAGAAAAGAAGGAACTTCTTCTTTATTGGAAATACATCTTAGTTTTCTTCGAAGATTGAAGAGAAGATCTATAGATCAAGATGGTACCTCTCATGACGTTATATGAATATCAGATATCAAATTCTAACGAAGGACGACGACTACGACGACGACGGATCGTCTCGGTTGCATAGAAAACACGATATTAAATGAAATAGAAGTATGGTAGTATACTAGAAGGAGAGTTCATTTTCAGTGTACACAGATAGTATATGGACCACTTCACTCTCCTTTCTCTCACTCTCTCTCTTTCTCTTTATCTCTCTCTCTCTCTTTCTGTGATACGTTGATGCACTGTGAGCTTTTAAGGGAATTGCATTAGTAAGTCTAAAATAATTCAATACGTTCTTCTCATGGCGAAATGGAATCTCATCTCGAGTTATGTCCCTTCGGATAAAGATTTCTTCCCTACCAACACCCCATCACTTCGCCATTTTTTCATTTTACTTTTTATTTCTATCTTTATTTTTATCTCTATCTCTATCGCTATCTCTATCCTCATTATTATTTTTATTTTCATTTTCATTTTGCTTCACTTACTTTTGTTGTTTTTTTTTGTGTGTGTGCGTGTATGTATGTGCGTGTATGTATTTGTTTTTTTATTCTTCTTCTTTCTCTTCGCTTTTTCTTGTTTTTTGGTGGTGTTTTTTTTTTCTTTTATTTTATTTCTCTCGATGGTTTCGAAGAAGAAGAAGAAGAAGAATAAGAAGAAGAAGGAGAAGGAGAAGAAGTAAAGGAAAAAGAAGGAGTACTTTGGCTGATGGTAAGATGAGGAGGGCATGTCTTCCGAAAATCCGATTTCTTTCGTGGGTGAACCAATGAGAGTAAGAGATAGAGATAGAGAGAGACGACATTCAGGGAAGTCTCTGTTAAAGGCAGACAAGCAAAATCTTTGCAATGTCGAACCCTCCTAATGCACTGAAGTGCACCAAAAATCTATCTTTGCCACTTCGATATGACAACCCCTTTTGATAATGCGAGTAATGATGAGATCTCTCTCAACATTATATATCGCTACTCAATTAAGATGGTTGTTGAATTTTAAATTCGACACGAAAAAAAAACAACACAGGAAAAAAGTGAACGTCGATCATCGATCGATTTACTGATAAGACGAACGTTTAGAAAAATTTGATTAACGAACGATGATTCGGATGAAAGAGAGATCAAGTTTTCCTAATCTAATCCCAATATATATTGATCGATTTGTTAAATTTTTTTTTTCTTTCTTTTAATGTTAAATCTCTTTCTTTTCGTTCTTTAATTTTGTGTAATTAAAACTTATAGTATACCATTCATACTAGGATGATCGTACTACGTACGGTAAAAGCGCATAATTTGTACTTAACAAAACAAAAACAGAAAAAAGAAAAATAGGAAGAACAAATGAAAGAAAAATAAAAAATTAAAGACAAGTTACGAATGTGTATTATTTCCGAGTTAAATTGGTACGCAATAAATATAAAATAAACGACAATTATTCGCGATCATTCATTTGAGACACTCTGCATACATACTCTGCTGCTCCTATCGATCTTGAGAAGTAGTATATTATGAATTAGACAATGAAATGCATATGTCTGTCTAATACTATGGGTTGAGTTAGCGAAAAGAAAAAAGAAAAAAAGAACCGACGAGTCTTGTTGTAAACGACTGGCGAGAACAAATTCGAGATTCTCATTGACAAATGTGAAAATTATACGATAAAGTTCGAGTAAATGGGAACGGGACGAGTACGAGACAAACGTGCATCTTGGGAGCCCGTTAGAATTGCTTGAGAGAAAAAAGGATCAGTTAGATGGAGAGAGAGAGAGAGAGAGAGAGAGAGAGAGAGAGAGAGAGAGAGAGAATACTGTGAAGTATGGAGTAAAGCGAGAGAAAGAATGACATCGAAGTTCTAATGGAAAATCCCAAAGCATCTTTTTCTGTATTTGCACAGCCAATGTGTAATTAGTTGGCGAATATAATACTGCAGATATACCTACGTCTATGTGTATGTATGTATGTATCTAGAGGGAGGAAATAAAAATAGTTCATCCTCGAACCAACGCGATTTTACGGAATACAAAAAATAACAAAGAAAAAAAATACGTAGAATTAAAAGTAAAAAAAAGAAGTAGAAATAAAACGAAGTAAAAAAAAATAAAAGAGTGGACGATTAGATGAGACAGGATGAGGCGTGGGGGGGAACTCAGCCAAAAAGTAAAAATACTGATATGCCAACATGAAACGATATGTGCGTATATGTCTGTGTTATTTTTTTTCCTTTTTTTTTTTTTTTAAATAAAAATCTACTACCTCCATTCATACGTTTTCGATATCGAAATCATGTTTCCAAATATTTGCAGATATTTTCAACAATGTTTTTTTTCTTTTTTTTTTTTACATTTATATAACCCCCCTCTCTCTCTCTTTCTGTCTCCCTATGTATCTTTCAATTTCTCTCTCACTCTTTTTCTCTAACGCTTCATTTGTTAAGACAATATTCTATAAAATATGGTCGAATCGAATATAAATCGATTCCCATCGGAGGTCTTACTAATTATAGGTGTAATATTTATTTAACCAAAAAAAAACAATAACACAAATAACAAAAAACAAAAAGAAAAGAAAATTATAATAATCAACGATACGACAGGAAAACAATGAGAGTTTGAGGGAAATTACGAAAAAGTTTCGAATTAGATACGTAAGAGAGAAATACATTTCTTTTTGTTCTCATTTTTTTCTCGCAGTATAAGTCGTTTGATTTAATAATCCGAAGAAAGAAAGAAAGAAAGAAAGAAAGAAAGAAATAAAATGTCGACGTAGAGAAAGTTTCGAAAAGGGATTAATCGATATTTATTAGGTATGTAATAAAATCACCTTCGAGGATTTATTTATTTATTCTTTTTTTTTTATGGTGTACCCATACATATTATATCGTTCGGTCTCGAAATTATTTCTCATATCTCATATAAAATTCTTTGCTGTCTGTTAAGAAACAACGAAACAATATCTTAATACATTAAGAAACATTAAACATTTTATAATCGTCCATATGTTCTTTAATAATCGATGGTAATTGATCTTGAGAGATATTAACATTAGATTTACCAGCTATTTAAATATACTTATTTCTACCAAAACCTTTTAAATCCTTGAATATAACAATCATTTCGTTTCTACAACATTTCTTGTTGTCACCTCAACACTCGATCCTTCGGCCCTCATGAAGTGATGACAATTGTTTCGCTGCATCACATTTTCTTCTTCTATTAATGTTATTATTATTAACCGTTGTAACATACGACTTTGTGAAAAGGTTTGAAACAGGTAAATCAATGTTACGACGATTCGGTTTGCTATTTTGTAAAAATTCTATCTCGGATCCGAGGATCTTAGATTCATCAACAAAAGAACTTATCGTTAAACCTGTTATGTCTAATTTTAACCGTTTTGAATCTCCTTGGATCGTCCAATCGAATTTTTCTTCGTATTTGAGGGATTTTTCTTCTCTTCGTTGTTGTTGTTGAGGTTAACGATGACAATGACGACGACAGAGTTGACAATGATGATGATGACGCTATCTTTTCAGTATCCAATTGTTCATTTCATAGATAACGACAATTTTCAGATCGTTGTCATTGTTACTACCTCGGTGATTAGCCATTAAAAGGATACATGATCAATCGTAGAATATTCTTCGTCTAAATCATTGGGTATTTCTATAGATTAAGAATTACCTATTCTTATTGCAGACGTAATTCAATCAATTTCTATCCGCTACCGACTGATTCCTAAGGTTAGAAGAACCTGTCCCTATAACACCTTGCGTTTAGTTATAATTATTCCGTTTGTTCTGTTTGTAGGATAAACGTTTTAACACAGATAGAAAAGGGAAAAGAGATAGATCGTTTAGTAGGGTCTTATTTTAGTAGGGTCTTGAATAAGGCTAAAATAAATTATAGCGTTATTAGACGAGTTGCTCACTGCGGTAGATACCATCGAAATTTCATTTTTATTTCTATGGGACAAAATTTATATAGCGAACAGGTCATGAGTCTCTACGATGATTATTTTCTTTCAAAGATTTGAATGGACTATTGGTTCGATGGCTAGAATAACTATAACGCTATGACTTTGAAGTTGTTTATGAAGGAGGAAAGTCGAAGAAAACGTAGATGGGTTATCCAGATGACCATACAAGGAGATTTAATTCAGTTATTGTGCTTATCGAGAGAGTATGGCAAAATGGACAAATTTGGTCGAAAGGATTGTCTTTGAAGATGAGGAATTTAAGATTTGGAACAATTGGCAGCGAGAAGATAAGACAATTAACGTTATTCTCAAAGCACAAGAGAGAGAAAGGAACTCAGATCAACAAAAAATTTCGGCAAAAGTATCATTGCTAAAAATGCTAAAAGTATACAGGGCGCAATGAGATTCTATATTTATTGAAAGGTACGTCTTTTCTAGAAAATGGAATCACTTAAATACCAAATCTCAATTTTCAAATCGTTGTTCCTCAAGCGAAAGGTAAAGACACTTCAAAGGAAGAAAGCACATGAAATAGAACATTAGAGAGGATTCGGAAAAGATATCTCCCGTCTTTCGGAAGTTCCGGGAGCAGGCCCCGACTCGACGGATACTTCTTTTGTCGTACAGACTTGTCAGCCTACGATAGGTACTCCTACCGAAAGGTGAACCGAGCATCATAAGTCTCATGACTTAACATGAATCGTTCACCAGAAGAGTTACAGATTGAAAAAGTATAGGTATTTTTAAGAAGATGGAATTTACCTACGCAAGGAAAAAGTCCAAGCTTATTGCTAGGCTTCACGAAGTAGAGGCGACCAGCGGCTGGACAACAGCGATGGTAAGCGTCGAGGACCGCGCTCAGACCGACGAAAAAGGAGTTACGGTACAGGCAACATATACAGTGGAAAATGAAGCAATGTTTCGGCGTTCTGACACCGAAGTACTGGTGACAGAATTGTCAATCATGCAACAGCAATTGTTGGAGATGATAGGAAGAATGAGCCATGATATGGAATAGCTAGCCCAAGAGGCACCCGCAAGAAGCGTGCCATTAAGAAGAGAAAACGTCAACGTCCCGATGAAAGAGGTAACAGAGATGCTAGATTGCTAGGTATACAGCAAGGTATGAGATCTGAGAAAGTAGGGTTCAAGCTATTCGGATCGATTTCAATCTAACCGATGCAGAAACCCGATTATTCATTGCATCGCGACTAATGGGAAGCGTCCGACAGTAGTATCATTTTACTACAGAGTAAAGTTTTGTCGGCGGACAAACTACTACACCAGCTGAGAAAGATATTTCACCACCCCGAGGACGTATTTACGGTGCGAATAACGCCGCAAACCTCCATAAGAGGAGAAGAACTAGTGGGATACATCATCCAGGGTATACCCAATAAGCGACTTAGAGATCTTACACGAGCTTAAACACCACTGACAGAAGAGGATCTTCTTCATATTTTTACGAGCATCAGTCTATGGGAAGAAACGAAATTTAGTGTAAAGGTGGATGACAGTAGCCCGTCTATAGCTATGCTATTTCACCCGAACAGGCATACGCGAAAAAAATCCATCTACTCCCCGCTGCCACCACTACCAATTGAGTGGACCAGGAAAAATCCAAAACTCCTGTCAGTGAGATAGGGCGAGCAGTTTCGTCGTGTTTGTCATCCACGTGGCGACGAATCATCACGTTGATGCCGGCTGCACCCACGGGAAACTACGGGAAGGCTCATTCAAGTGTCACGATCCTTGACACTCGTTCCGTAGGATAGGATGGGATAAGAGGATTTCGGGTTAGAAGGAACGTTAGGAGGAGCGTATGTTGGAAGGGAGAGACGCACGAGCCTCGCCGAACCTATCCTATTCAAGAGAGAGTTAACCTGAGATGGATCCAAGCACTCTCTCCCATCGCCAGAACTCGGACAATTCCTGATGAACAGGATTTGGCACCTAGTGACCCTTGATAGAGAGGGTCTCTTTACAAAATTCAGCAAAGAGGGAAAAAGCCTCGGCCAAGGAGACATAATGCCTCACTGCCTCCGCCCATTTCCTTTTGCCGAAAATCTCCTCCAGAGCGACTCTCTGGGGTTCTACGAGGGAAGAAACGACATCGGAAGCACAAGGAAGAGATGCAAGGAGAACTACTTTCTAAGCTTTCAAAAGCGTAGTGGAAGGGAGCGTTCAGGATACGGCGGTCGAATAGAAGCGACAGCGGATAAAAACAGACATAGAGCAACGATGCTATAACTGTGGTTGGGCAAATCAAGTTGGCACTGAGTATCCTTCGAAAGAAGAAGGATAAATGTATTTTCACTGCAACGAACGTGGGCATCGCGCGTTTCAGTGTCAAAAGGAAGTGAAGTTACGTGATATGTATGTAGCAACGAGGATTATGATTGCGGGAGGACCAAAGATTAGAAAACACCTCTACTTCGCGGGTCATCTCATATCAGTCGTAATGGACCCGGCTAGTGATATCACCACCATGAGTCAGAGCCAACAACCCAGAATGGGTTTACCATCCTTGAAGGAAGGGAAGATCGCAGTCCAAGGGTTTCACCATAGGCACGAGTACGACTCTAAAAGAATTCTGCACCTCGTTAGATAAAAATGATAAGGCTTTTCCGATGACTATCCACGTAGTATCAGATAAGTTATCCGTATACGACATATTACTAGGTCTCGATTTTCTACGTGACGTGCAGTACAAGATTAAAGGCGACAGCATCTATATTAAAACGAAAGAAGATATCGCAGAAGAACAAGTCCTGGAAGACTTAAAAATCGATGTACAATCGAACGAAGTACATTTATCGCACATTTTCGATCTGATCATAAGAGAAAAGGTCAAAGACGTCTACTATTCCGAAGAAGATGAGAATAATGTTTTCGGTGGTGTTATGTTTTAGACAATAGAATGGAAGTTAAAAAAAGCTATGAGGTAAGTTGTCTTATAACGAAGGAAGTCGACGTGGCCGGCCTATTGTCAAAAGCTATTGGTGATAATTTGAAAAATAGAAAAACTGAAGACGTTCTCGGTATGAGATAGGAATTTATGTTCGATCGAAAATTTAAGGAAATAAAGGAATTCGCGCTGAAGTCGAAAAGTGCATTGAAAGCGTTACAAAGTGAGGATTATGGTCATCAACACCAGCATCAGCAACAACGACGACGACGACGACCAAGAGTAATTAGTCCGAGTTAGCCGATCCTTATCTAACATGTAGGATTATAATATATATATATATATATATATATATATATTAGTAGACTGAAATGTTTTCTGAAAAACACAAAAACGACAATTAAAGACTACTATTTACAATGTTTAACTAATTTCTCTTAATAATAACTTGATTATATCTAGTAAACTATACTATTTAATTATACTATTTAAGTATACTTATTTAATTATTTCTATTTGATTTTATCTATCTTTCTGCGTTATCGTCCTATTTATCTCTCTCTGTATTTATCCTTGAACTACCGATCGGTTTTTTTGTGACTTCCCTTGTGTACAGTTTGTAGTACCTAGTGATGCAATGTCTCTTTAACCTGTATTGACTTTGGTGATTTGGTTTATATTTCTTGTCTGCTGGTTAGTGTGTCTTGATTAGGGTACGGGACAAAAGTTTCAAAAATCCGTATTCGTGGAGCCTAAGGACTTTGAGTCCTTCTTGAGTGGATTTTAGTAGATGGTGGTAGTGTCCGTATAGATGTCATTGTTACCCTTGCTCGATAGTAGAGGTGCCCCGCTGAGGGATGAATAAGCGTGTGTGCTTTATGGGACCATGGCGGCTTCTTGTATTTATAGCTGATGGCGTTGTATTGTTTATACCTATGAGGAGACCTGTAATGTGGCTTGAATCAACAGGGTGGGTAGATGGATTTTAATCTTGTAAGAGATTTTGTTCTTGTCTGATGGACCAAGTCGTTTTAAAAGTGGGTTCTGATGGTTCTGGATCAGATGAATGGTGTTTATGGAGTAGGTGAGTATGGTTTCTTTAAGTAAAGGAATGTCTGCTAATGAGTGTAATTTACTGTTTCTGATTTGACCCTTCTTTTTATAAATTAGTCGGAGGTAGGTATTTTGGACTACTTGGAGCCTGTTTAGTGTGGTGTGAGTTACTCCGCCCCAAAGTTGGGCACCATATGTGAGTATGGGACGAACGCAAGTTAGATAAAGGAGCCTTTTGAGCCTGAGTGGAAGGGAGCTATTGTTTGCTAGGAGAAGGTAAAGTTTTCTAAGGGGTATGTATGCTTTGATTCTTCTGTCCTCAATGACCGGTGCAATGATTATTTCTAAGTATTTTACATTGTTTTCCCAATGTGTGTCTATTGAGCAGATTTTAACAGGTGGAGGATATTTGAAATTGCTAGATTTTTTCCTATGGAAGATTATAGCTTCGAACTTGGTTGGATTTAGTTTTAGTTTCCAATCTTGGAAGAAATTCTGTAATAAGTTAAGATGAGCCTGTAAATATTTTTTTAAGTAAGTAGAGGACCATGATGAGATAAGTATTGCCGTGTCATCTGCAAATATTGCTAATTATGTCTTTGGGTTTTCAGTTAGGTCGTTGATGTAGATATTGAACAGGATTGGCTTCAATTGGCCTGTTCGGGATTGTTCTTTGTTGATTTTAACCATAAAGGATCTATCACTTAGAAAGCTGTTAATGATCTTTAGGATGTGGTCCGGGAATTTGTACTTGTGTAATTTTAAGAGTAATCCCTTGTGACAAACTGAATCAAAAGCTTTGATTAGATCTAGAAGTACCATAGCTGTAAGTCTATTTTTGTTGTGTTCGTTTGCTATGTAGTGAATAACTCTGATTAGCTGTAAGATGGTTGAGTGTTTATTTCTGAAACTGAATTGTTTGTTAACAATGATGTTATTAGTATCCATATGTTTTCTAAGCTCGACAAGTATTATTCTCTCCAGTATTTTGCCACATATACTGAGTAGACTTACAGCTATTTCCCAGGCTATTTCCCAGGCATTCGGGAAATAATGTACCCTAAGAGAGATTTGTATGATGTGGAAGAGCTGTACCAGTAGCTTTTTGGAGAACTTTTTAAGATGTAGGGCGGTGATTTTATCTTTGCCTGGGGATTTATTGTTCCGGAGGGAATTAATTATATTGTGTATAGTTTGCGGAGAGAGATTGGGATAGTTGTATTCAGGATTTGAGTTGAGTATTTCGTGAGCAATCTGATCTGCTGTCACTTTGTGTGGATTTAAAACTTAGAGAATCTGAGTGTACTTTTTGAAAGGTGTTGGCTAGGAGATTTGCCCTACTTGCGTCGTCGTGAACTACATCGTTACTGGATCTTTCCAATGGATAGATAGGGAGTTTTTTCCTTGTGAAGATTTTATAGTGGTTTCAAATTGAGTGGTCTTGGAGGTTTAGCTTGGACAGTCTGTTATTTTATTCCTCTACTTTGATTTGATTAATTATTTCATGAATTTGTTGGGAAAGCATATTTCTTAGAAGTCTATAGTAGGGATTGTTTCTGTGTTGATAGTTCCTGAGGGGTGCGTTTCTTTTCCTGATCAGTGCATGCACTTCTGAGTTAAATGGGAATGATCTATTGTCGTGGAAGAAGAATGCTGTGGCTTTACGAAAGGTAGAAGTTATTCTGTTATTGAGTCTATTGATTTCAGGGTCAATTTCATTAGTAGAGTTGATATTGTTATTGGTGATATAGTTGTTGGTTATCTATTTGTATTTGGCCCAGTCTGTGGATGGGTATTTTTTAAGGAGGGAAATAGGATTTGTGAAGTCGATTTCTAGGATCACCGGAAGATGAGAGAAAGAAAGATCGTTCCTGGTGCTGCATTTAGTCAAGACAGTTATATTGGTCAGGAAGATGTCTATTATGGATGTGGATTTATCCCGAAAGTATGTAGGAGAATCAGAGTTGAGGACGTTAATGGGGTGCCTGTCGATGAAATTTCTTAATGTAATGCCATTGGAGTTGTTTTGTCGGTTGTTCCAGGTTATGTGTCTCGCGTTAAAGTCTCCCTCAATTATAAATTGTGAGGAGGGGTCGAGGTAAGTTAGATTGTGTAGGATCTTTGGTTCGATCGGTTTACGTGGAGGAATGTAGGTAGCCACAACCACGAGAGATGAGGGAGTGGACAGTTTGACAGCAGTGTACTCTATATCTAAGTTTGGTTGAGGAATCGTGCAGGTGAGGACGTTTTTATGAATGAGTATGGCCACCCCGCCACCAGCATCTAGGAGTCTATCTTTTCTGAAAATCGTATAGTTGGGTATATGTAAGTGGTCACTAGGTTTGAGCTAGGTTTCTGTTAATATTGCAACTGGGATTTGGTTATTTTCTAGGAAAAGGGTGAGTTCATGAGTTTTGTTCTTGATACTTGTTGCGTTCAATAATAAAATGGAGTTAATACGCATCAAGTTGGTCTGCAATTTCTATTATGGCCATGAATTTTTCAGAATCAGTTTTGCATGATAATATTCTTTCCTTTAGCTGTCTGTAGGCCCTAATCATGAGCTTCCAGTCGCATTAGTTCCTTGATGAGGGGAGGTTTGTAGAGCTTCGTAATTGATGATTTTTGGAATGTGGTCCAGAATAGGGGAAGTTATTACTTGGATTTGTTGTTTAGGAAGTGTCTTGATAGATTTTTTATTTAGATAGTTCAAAAGGGCTGGACATCTGCAATAGTTAGCCGTGTGGCTACCTTTGCAGTTCACACATTTAGTAGGAGTATCTGAGGATTTCTTGCAGGTATGTGAGTTGTGGGATTCAGTACATTTGATACATTTATAAGTCTTAGTGCAGTTGGCCGAAGTGTGTCCATGGGCCTGGAAGCGGAAGCATTGAATAAATAGTTTGGAGTGGTTATATTTCTCACAGTAAATTCTTGTGAAGAATAGCACTAGGACCTTTTTGAGGTTTTGGAGTGTTACTTCAGATTAGAAAGTAATTTTGTATATAGAATGGACTGAGTTTGGGTCCTTCTGGATTTCCTGACAAGAGAGGGCCTTTAGGTCGTGTCTCTCAAGCTCTCGGAAAATTTTGTTTTGTCTAGTCTGGGTAAGCCCTTGAAAACCACAAACAGTATTTTCTCCTGATCTGTAGAATAGACGTGGTACTTTATGTCTGTTTTTGAGTAGAAGTCTTTAACACTAAACCTACCGACAGTTCTTATATACTTATTCCTACAGCGCTCGGTCAAATTGACCGGTAATTAAAAAAGTTTTTGATTTTATTACTCAATGCAGATAATGGTTGATTTATTGCTGAATGTATATAAAATGAAGAATTTTCATGAAATTTCGTCCAAATTTATTTTTATATAATTTTAATTATAAACAAAGAATTAAAATTTCATTTTTCCCACATGAGAAACCAAACTTAATATTATGTATATCTAAAATTATTTATGAAAAAAACAAAATTAAACTTTTATATACAGTGTTATGCATATATATATCATATTCGGCTTCTTTACATTGTTTACAAATTATTTTAGTCTGCAATGTACCTTTGCCGTACACATATTTTTCGCACTTCGAACAGATTTTTGTATTTTTATAATCTTTATAAAATTTTATTTGACAAGTTTTTCGTACGAACAAATCTGAACTTGTGGACGATGTTTTTTTTGCAAGTAACTTCTTGGCTAATGATAAACTCGTGAAAAAATTATCTGTTGTTACGTTCCTTCCGCATCCTGTGAATGGTTCCTTCAGCTTTAGAACAACAAACTCGCCAAGTGACATTGAACATTCTCTTCTTTCATCCTTTCCCAAATAGGGAAACCCATTTATTATATACTTGCTATTGACGTCACACGCCAACTAGAACTTTATTCTAAATTTGTCTGGTTTGTTAGGTATATACTGTGTAAATCTACACCTATTCTTCGACGAAAACAACTGCTCATCAACAGTAATGTATAGGTTTATAACAACTTTGTGAATTCTCAATAAATCGATCCCATATTGTAGATATCATAGCATATTTATTGATTTGTAAACGCTGGCTTCTTTCGTTCTCCTTATCAAATCGTATGAACTTCATAATTTCGGTAAAGTCGTTTCTGCTCATTGTTTTTGAAAAAGCGGGTCCCCAATTTTTATTCCACAAATATGAGACATCTAAATTTTTTGCCTCATATGCGCCGCGACCATATAGCAAAGCAATAAATGCATCTAGTTTTATAGCATTTAGCTCCCACTTAGTCCCCAACACTCTAAATGCTTTTTCTTCTGTACATTTTATAATATGGTGCATTATATGCTGATCAATGATAAAAGAAAATACCATCTTCATGTGTCCTTTCATTATATGTCGTTTAGAATATCCTGTTGGCCCTGACATCTCCCTAAAAATATTATGCACTAGTATCCTGCCAAGTTTGGGACTTCCGTCTATTTCTTCCCAAACTGTTCCATCAGCTGCAGTTTCGACATATTGATCCTCTATATCTGTCTCACTTTTGGATGTCAATAAAACTTTCTTTCTTTTCTCTGGACGCTTATTTATAATATTCTCCTCTTCACTATCGCTCTCTGACTACAATACACTTGTTGTAAATAGCTCTTTATCTGTTTCCATGTTTTTTTCAGTTCCAGAATTTTCTATTCATCATATACTGAACATTCTTCTTCTATGTTCGTTATTTTTCTTAGATACTTTCTAATTTTGAAATGTTTTGATATTTTTAGGGTAAATATCTACAACAGAATATTACACTATGTAGGGAATAAAAAATTTACATCCAAGTTTTGATACTTTCTTTATCTCCTTCAAATAAGCAATCATAACCAAATTGCATAAGAAACGCTTTAGAACTGCTCTACTTGAGACTGTACTCAATACTGTTGTTTTCTACTCTTTTCAATTGCAACCGACTCTGAGATAACCATTAGTTTGTACAGATTATGTAAATTTAAAACAGTACATAAAATATTTTCTCCACCGGTTAAATTGACCGACCGTGGTAGGTAGGACACATAATAAATTTTTCTTGGAAAAGAGAAAAAAACTAGAAGTAAAGAGTGAAGAAAATATTATATATATATTTTTAAAAAAGTCATATAGTTTGATAACGGTATTATAACGTTTAAATATGTGTAAATTTTACAAAAGTTGGAAAACGGTCAATTTGACCAGTACTGGTAGGTTTAGCGTTAAAATTGTTGTAGTGCTCGAGATTTTCAAACTTAATTTCTTTTTTCTGATCTTGTCCCCTAGGTATTTGGTTTCAAATTTACCATTAGATTCTGAATTAAGTGTATTAATTAGTCTGGAGAATTTATTTATCTTGGAGTTAATAAAGATAGGAGGGGATTGTTTGTTTTGCGTGTTAGTGAAGGTTTGGAAGATGTATAGTTGTATTATTTGTTTTGAGAGACTGTGGTTTTTTGATTGTTTTTTAGATGCTGTGCTTGTATCAAGGTCGTCTTCTGTGAATTGCTAGTCATGCATTAGTGCTTCATAAATGTTTTTGGTAGGGAAATTAATTAATGGATTATAGTCAATACCTGGATTGTTCGTAGGAGCTTTGGTGTTACTGTCCCTATTAAGTTCGGCTTTGTTGAAACGTATTTTTTGGCCAGCGTAGGATAGGGATTGGCCGCTTCTCTGGACTCTTGTTTCATATAGTGGACGAAAGCAGATCTAGAGGCCTCCAGCCTGCTTTTGTTTCCGGCACCTGGAAACTTATTACTTGACTCTTTATAACTGTTATTGTTTTCTTTATAGCTGTTATTGTATTCTTACGAAATTCATCAAGAATAACAATCACAAAAAAATGCATAATACCATGTTTCGAGCAATATCACACACTATATGATTATTAACTGTAATTATTATAATACAATTGTATTCTCTAATGTTATATAATATCAAAGTTTAATTAAAAGTGATTATACTTAAAAGTTATAAATATTTCAATTTATGAAGTTTTTTGTTCAATAAACACCGTCAAACCAACTCGGGTTGCAGTAAAGCATAAACGCGGCCACTGACGATCTTACTCGAGCACCGTGCACATTTTTAACGCGGCAGCCCGTTTAGCGGGATTATCGCGGGGGAGAACTTGCCTGTAGCGAAAGGATTAATTGTCAATTATTCACTGTCTTCTTTCTCTCTAGTTTGAATGTACCGTTTTCTTCACGTCTTAACGTCTCTCTTACTTTTCTTTGTCTGCCTCTAACTGCTTAAATTTAAATGTCCTTTTCCTTTTCTGTTTATGTGTAGCAATCTACTTTACCTACGCGCCGTGAGCGTGTGTAAGATAGTTATAGAAGGAAGTACCCTGTACTTTCTTTAGATATATATTTATTTTTTTTCTTTACATATAAAAAAATATATATTTGTTCGTTTTAATATATTTATATATGTGTTTTAATGTAGTTATACATTGGAACGAACGTCGTGAAAACTTTTTTTTAAATATTGAGTAAACTGTTCTAATCATTAATAATACACGTGACTTTTATACAGGATGGTCCAAAAGTTTTTAGACGTACCAAGAGTTTCTAGGTTTACGATCAGAACAAAAACAAAGATTTTTTTTAATAAATCAAAAAAGAAGTTAGCTTAATAAGAGTCTTTTAACCATTTGTGAACATATTTTCTATATACTATTCAAAAGTGCTAAACAAAAAACGACGAAAAGAGTTGATTTGTTAAATATTTAATATCTTTCATAATTTTTAACATATTTTAATAAAAATTTCACACAAAAATACATTTTTAATGTATTATTTAAAATGAATAAACATTTATAAGATATTTTTGCAAATAAATGCATAAACAACTTCGGAATTAACCATAAATTTTTCTTACAAATAAAAACTAACTGAATAGAGATTTTATAATTATTTTAATTTAAAAATGTTGGTTGTCATTAAAATTGTCAAAAAATTTGAGAATTAATTGAAAACGATCCCTCGAAAACATCTTACTAAACCATAGAATACTTCTTAAATTTTTTGCCCAGTATCTTAACATATTGGGTCTTCGGGTTATTCCCATTTTCAACAGTACAGCTACGAAAGCTTTCATTTCAATGAGATTTACTGGTCTCCAGTGTTTTGCTCTTGAATGAGGCTTAGTGCTTATATTCAAATATAGAAATTGAGTAGTGTACCTATTTGTTTCGGTAACTATAATTGACCAAAGAAAAGCAGTAAAAAATAAATCATATATGAGACGCGATAACGCTCGCCACGCTTTGGGTCCAAACAACAAAGAGCGTCATCGCGCTCCTCAGCACTCTAATGCATAAAGGGTAAATAAATTTTTAGAATCGCTTAGAAACTTTTGACACTCTCTGTACATATGTATGTACCTACAAAAAGACGAGCCAATAAGTAGACTATGTGTACTTAGAAATAGAAAGAGAGATCTTTAAAAGTTGATTTTCATTTGGAGCTCGGTCAAGGAAGCTTGTTTTATATCGTCCCATATACCACTACTTGTTACAAATTTAATTATTTCGAACGTTTAATTGTCGTCTGTAAAGATATTTCACTAAAAAATATCTATGTATTGCAATCGTCAAACATTTTTAGATTAAATTAGGTTATAAAAATAAATAAATAATGTATAAGGCAATAATAAAAAATAAATAAATAAACAATAAACATTTATATTAATTAATAATTATAATTAATATGTTCATATTGTATTAACCCCTTGACTACGGCAGTCTTTGAGGCACACCGGCCGTTCCATACGGTAGAAATTCAATTACGACATACGTCGAAAATGGCTAATTTTTAGGTAAGGATGCATTTTTGTGAAAACATATTTCAATAATTAAAAACATGAATTCCACTAAATTAAAACAATATTATTTATTTCTTTGTATTTTGAACCGAATTGCTGCATTTTTTACATATGGAGACTAATGCGCACGGCGCAACTACGAGAACATATGAAAGTAGACGTCTCGCACCACACCAGCGATGAAGGTCAATTCGCACGGAGAAAACTGTCCGTCTCTTCTTTAGCGTTAAAGTTATAGACCCGCTGGTCACGATGAAAAGGACGGCGATATTATGCTAGGTTATCGAAGGCCGTTAGCCAATATCGCTGCCCAGTGGATCCTGTTGGCTCTTGGTAAGGTGGCGCGTAAAAAATAGCGCCGTTTTAATATACCCAAAAATGATTTATTGGTAAAGTGTAAATGTTGTGTTGTGTTCTGATAATGATATATAACGTCGTGATCGTTGTATGATCTGATGTACAAGGTGTTCGGATTCTAAGTTCGTAATTAAAATAATTCTCGATTGACTGTGACCGTGACTCGATTGCTCGCTTTTGTTAAAGTTATTCGCTGACTGACTGTTCGATACTGTTTCAATTAATGTTCTTGACTGATTGACTGCTGTATCAATTATCAGTCATAAGTGTGTGACCTTTTCCAAGATATAGTTCAAGAAGTATCATTACTATCTGTCCCGACTTTCCTATCGATTTTGATGGTATATCTTCAGAAATTATCATGTTTTCCCTGGAATATACAAGCAAATTTTGAATATAGCCTGTTTTACTATCACACAAGACAAAGGATTTGATCACAAACCTGATTATTTTGGATGGTATATATTGTTTGAAATAACATCTTCCTTTAAACAATAACAAACTTTCATCTATATATAAATTTTCATATGTATAAAATGTACTTTTAAAGAATGTCCTTAATTATTCAACAATATAGCGTGTTTTCATAATTGGATCATGATTTATAATGTTATCATATATAGACGCCTTCTATGTAAAAAAAGCCAAACTATATCTAGCGCCTTTTGATGCTCTCAGTTTCAAGCAATCCCAATGGGATAAACGTCTATAGGAGCCCACAGTAGCCTAGGAGTTAACACTTTGCCAACCGCTCATTTCTCGTATCACTTTTACACTGCCACCGGTGAATTTTGAGCAGGTTCTATTTCTCCGACGGTGATATTTACGCTATTCTTCGTACATCCAGTATAGTTATTATTAAAAAAGGAACTAAGATAAGTGCTATATAATTTTTACTGCATATTTTTATATTTTTAAGTTATCACTCATACTATTTAGCATAATGGAAACATTGTTGCCACGCTGAACCAAAGTCACACCAGTGTAACAATAGTCAGCAAAGTTGTTAATGTGATGCATTCATATTCATATTATTAATTATAATTATGAAGTAGTTATATACGTATATATGACAAAGAGCAGTTCCTGTTCATTATCTTTTTAATCGAAACATCCTATCCAACAGGATAATTTTTCAATTTGTTAATCAATTTAATAATTATAATTAATATAATATAATTTAATAATTAATTAATTAATATAATATAATTTATATTGTGTACATACACCAAAAAGCATGATTTCTGTTCGTTAACTATTTAATCGAGACATCTTACCCAACACCACACGATTTTTCATGATTATCTCGCAAGGATTAGTGCAAAATCAATTATACAAATTACATATATCATTGTCCTTTTTCATGATAAATGTGAAACGAGAGAAACAAAGAAAGATAGGATTTATTAAATTAACTTTATAGGAATACTGGTCGAGCAATCTGTAGACGTTGTTGTTGGAGATAACCGAGATACTCGTTATGTCTTTGCTCTCCTCTTCTCGTCTTTTGGAATACGATGAGTGGAAAATAAAAGAAGAAAAGAAATTCTCATTGTACTTCACACATACATTCGCCATCCACAATTAACAACACACTTACAAGAGACTGAACAAGGATCGAGCCCTTTTTCTTTTTCTCTCTCTTTCTCTTTCACCCTTTTTCCTTCTTTTTCGTCTCTACGAACGTAAGACAATATGATCGCATGCTTCTCCTCGACGATATAATGTCACCCCCTACATAGTAGATTACTTTCGATCGTATCATTTGTCTCGCGGGATCTCCCACTCAATCCCATCACCCGACAATCCGTCATGTTTCGCTCACCGTCTCTCATTCTCTCTCTCTATCTCACATGATACATAAAGGATTCTTAGGCGTATTCGACGGGACGACAGGCCAGCGAATTCTCCGGATAGGACTACTACTCTTCACTACATCACTCATCGTATCCTTCTCTATCACTTCCTTTTCCTTCTCAGCCGTATAATATTACTCCTTCTCTTTCTTCTTCAACCTCTCACAGCTTTGAGGTTAGTATGCTTCGAATAAGCGCAAAACGTGGATTATGGTATCGCAACGCGACCGCCACGCGATAGTAAGGGCGTCGATGCAGTGGGCTACTGAGTTGTGTGCTGAGTAGAGCAGCGTGTACACGCGCGTACACACGCATACCAAAGTGAATCAGTCTGAAAACCTTACTGAAAAACCGTCTGAAAACTTTTGAACTTCTTTACTTTTAAAAAACTAACTGTATTCAAGAAGTATTAGGCATTAGCTTCATCAATTTATTTCTCTGCAACTTGATTAATTATTAACTATTTCCAAAATTAATTAACTATTCCATACTCAACGATAAATGATTTAATATAATAAATGATTATAATAAATATTTGGAGAATATCTTACCTGCAATGGTGCAAATGCTATACTTGAAACCATTCCTGAAGCTTCTTTCTTAATAATTGTACTTACACCCCATTGCTGCTGTTTTTGTACATTTCTTTGCAATGTCTTTGAAATTTAAACTTTTCTTTTTCATGAATTTATGGTAATATGATATGACCTGTTTCTACTTTTTCAATCGTTCCTCTTAAATATCCAAGTTCTTCTAGATAAGCATTGTTTTCTATATCTGTAAAATTTACCCTGTTTGCGGTTTTCTAAATTCTGTATTCATATAACGTTTCATAATCTCTCGAACAATAATTTGATGAAGGTTTTGCAAATTTGACAGGAGATGGTTTTTGTAATATATCTTATTCTTTTTCTA